>JAHLSL010000062.1:10439423-10555614 GCA_025920805.1 Petroica traversi | reverse complement strand
CTTTCTTTCTTTCTTTCTTTCTTTCTTTCTTTCTTTCTTTCTTTTCTGTCTTTCTTGTCTTTCTGTCTTTATTCCTGTCTTTCTGTCTTTGCATCTTCTCAAGGCTCTCAAGCTCTCCAAATTATCCAGATTTAGATTTTGGGACTTTGTTTCCTAGGGAAGGTCCAGCTATGTTCAAAAGGGCTTGCTTTTAATGAAGCAGGTCTCTTCAATATTTTCCCTTCCATGTGATTCAGTGAGATTATTGTGAGTTTAAACACAATGAGGATAACATAAGTGTCTAGAAGCAGGACATTCTCCCAAATCCACTGGTTTCCAGTGATAACCTCCTGTAGACAAACCCTAGACTGACTTCAGACCAAGCACATGGGCTACCTGCAAGGTTTGCTTGCTGACATTCATTCCCTAATGCCATATCCCATACTGGTGGAGTTCATGGGCTGTGTCAATGACTGAAGCTATCCTGAAAATACTATCCTGAACTGATCTTTGTATTCCCATCAAAGTAAACGTGCTAGACATGAATTTTCCAAAACCTCAGTGTTCGAGTACAAGATATAACTTTAAATTGCATCTTATTTCCAAGGTTTGTCATAGAAGCAGAAAAGAACGGAGGGAAAAAAAGATGATGTGGTAAGTGGCAAGAACCTTTATATTCGGTACAATTTAACTGGAGATAATGAAGAATGTCTGCTGGGAAATAAATGCAGCAGATTGCTTGGAAAACCTTTGGATTGTATCAGGGAAAATGTTTCTGATTCAAGAAGTACAGAAAGCAAGTAAAGGGGAGATTCTTTTATATTTGCTGACAATTGTGAGGAATGTATGAGAATTTCAGGCTGAAAGGTCCATTTAAGAGTGGCCATTAGAAAAAAGATTCATGATTGTTCAGGACAAGAAGGAGGAACAGCAGCTGAGAGATAGAAAGTAGGCTTCGATAAATTCACAGAATGGGTAAGCAAGAACTCATGTGAAGAAAAATACTGCTAAAGGTTTAGTGGCTTACAAATAATACACACAATGACAATATTCATCCACAGGTATATTCTACCCCACTGTGAAGAAAAAAGGAGAAAATGCAGTAAGAGATCAGCTTGATTAAAACATGAACTGTACATGAACCTTAAACACGAGAAAGAATAAAGCTGGAAGCAGAAACTAGGTCAGGCTGCTGAAGACGAATGATAAATATAACCTGAACATGTAGGAACAAAATTTTAAAAAGTCAAAGCTCAAAAAAAGATGCATCTGCCAAGAGATATCAATCAGTTTAGAAGTGCAATTGTAATACAGAGAAGGTGAAGGAAAGGGTGTATTGGTCAGCTGTTCAGTGGAGAGAAAAAACTATTGCTGGATGAGAATAGAAGGTTAATTTTGTAATAACTTTTTGCCTTGGTCCTTACGAGCACAATCAGTTGAAAAATGAGAAGTAGTACAGTAAAGTAAAAACATGAGCTTTGAATGGAAAATGAGCAATTAAAGATTAGAGTTTATCAAGTCATCAAGGGATTAGGAGTTTCCTAATGAATTTTAAGAACTTGATGATGAACTATTGGATACTCATGTTGCACTGGAGTGTGTGTAATAGGCTTGAAACTTGAAAAGTTCATGAAGGAAGAGCCAGTGCCTGTCTTAAAATAAGCACAAAAGAAGATCAAGGTATGATTCAGCCAGTAATTTCATTTCTGCTTTCACAAAATGTTTGAACAACTAACTGAAACTGTTAGAACTAGAAGACAATGGGGATATGAGTACATCCAATACAAAATAATCAAATCTATGTAATTTCCTTTCACAGCAGGACAACAGGATTTGAGAACATACACATGCTTTATCTTGACTTTGTTAGGGCTTTCTGTATTGTCCTATGCAACAAATTGAAAAAAAAAAGTTATCTATATTAGGGGGTTTGGCTAGATGGCCTTCAGTGGTTCCTCTCAGCAGAACCCATACTAGGTTACAATTCTATAAAACACTGGCATAGTGTGAGTACGGAAGGACTGGGGAGGTTTCACAAGCCATGAAATGATGATCAGTGATTTTCAACAAAGAAAAAAGCAGGTATGGTTCACCAGAGATGATTCTTTTGTCTTCGTTCAGGGTTTTTTCTAATGATTTGAAGAAAATCTCCATTCAAATTTCAGGCGACATGGAGTTGGGTGGTGTGAGAAGACCACAGAATTCAAACTGACCTAAAAAAAATTGACTAAGCAACTTAAAAATAGTAAGATGAAATTGTGTAAGAACAAGTGAAATGTCTTATTCTTAGGCAGGAGTAATCAACTAGACACATAGGGGAAACAAATACTTAGTTCAATAGCAAAACTTCAGAAAAGGATCTTGGAGCTGCAGTAGATCACAATGTGAGTGTAAGGCACAAATGGAAAAGGCAAAAGCAATTGTTAAACATTCAGGGAATGTAAGTCATAAAACACTGCTTGCCCTCTGCATGTGAATGTCAAGGTAACAGAACAGTAACCCAGTTTGGGACAAGGTATTTAAATAAAGGCATCTGACAAATTCAGAAAAAAGGATGAAGAATGATCACAAAAAATGTAAAATATGACCTGCATTGAAAGATTGAAAAAAATTATTTAATCATTGAGAGACAAGGGCTATGAAGAGAGTAGTCAAATATGTGAGAGTGTTGCAAAGAAGGTAGTAATTTTTCCCTTTTTCCCCATGGTGAATAGGACAAAGAATAATGATATTATAGGAGGAAAGACAGCAATTAGTAACTGCAAAAACTTGCTTATATATAAGAAAGCATGACCTAATGGCTACCTGTAATCCCTTCTAGCTTTGTGATTTTTAAAGTTAGAAGTCAGTTCATGTAGGTTTGATGCTTATGTTATGAGATCCCAGCTGTCAGTTTGTCTTTAGGGGTTGTAATGTGAAAATACTTGAAATGAAAAGGGGAAATGAGTAAGCCCCAAATGTGTTATTGGAGAGTTAACAAAGCATAAAGCAAGAAGACAGGCACTATTTTGTCTAAAATAAATCCAGTGTAAAAAAAAGTAAGAGTTATTTTGGCACACGTGTGTGAAAATGTGTATGAAAATACATGAAATTAGTTATTTATTTTGTTTAAGAAAAGATCAGTTTTATGGTTATAACTAGAAGGGCAACAAACCTATATTAAATAGCTCTTTGCTAAAAGAAAAAGATAAATATTTTATATGCAATTCCTGAAATGAAGTTTGCCCTATACTTGCAGTATAACATTGTGTTCAATTGATATAATTTGAAAAAAAGTTTAAAAGTAGGACTTTATAAACACATTGGATTATATTCAATAAGAAAAAATTTTAATCTACAGCAACTCAGACTTTTCTAAAGGCAAAGACTTTGTTCTGCAAAATTAATATAGAAATAATTTTCAGTTTAGATGATTTTTCAGGATAGGCAGATAAGAGGGCCTTCACAGACAGGAAAAATACCCCTGTGTTCATGAAACTTATCAAGAGATTCTAGGGGGGCCTTTGGGTTATGAATACCTCATCTATAATATCAGAAGTGCTCAGAAGAAAAGAAATAAAACCCCAATAAAGGTGAGAATGAAGCCCTAGATAAGTACTTCCGGCTCTAGATAAGTACTTTAATCACTACTTTTTTATATAACAGTGAGTTGATTGGATTAAGGGAAGGAATAAAAGCACAGAAATAGAGAGTTCATTTTTTATCTCAACTGTCAAAATTTGTGTAGAACCTCTTAAAATGCTCTATTGCTAACATAAATTCTTTATAAGGCCGTGATTAGAAAGCTGAGGTTTATGCCTGCATATTTTTCTAGATTTTGAATATAATGAGCTGCTCAGGTTGTACTTGACTCAAGACAGAGCTACAGGCACTGCAAAGTTGACGCACCCCCATCACTGAAGTAATTTTTATAGTATTTTGAAGTCGCTGCATGTTCCAACCCTTCCGAACTACTCAGCTGAGGAAGAGGGTTGGCTATTAAAGCAGGCAGATTAATTTTCCATTCACTAACTGGCACAGTGATGCCCAAAATGCAGGCAAGCAAATTACAACATTGAATTAAAGGCAAAGATGCCTTAAGAAATGTAGCTGGTTAGAGGTGTTTGTGTTCTGGTAAAAGCTGGCTTTTGTTATAATTTTCTTTTGGGTGCTTTAGAACTATCAGTGGAATTTTGGTTAATGAATATTAAAGTAATCATTCATTAGTTTGTCTTGTGAAGTTCCTGGTGTATTTAAAACATCATACTGAAGGATTAAAGAATCAGTCAAGGGCAAGAGTAGCGAATAACACAGACTTTGGACCATGTACTGATTTAGTTGGGATAGAGTTAATTTTCTTCAAAGTAGCTAGTGTGCATTTATGTTTTGGATTTTTGGTGGAAACAGAGGGGATAACAGACATTTTTGTCACTGCTGAGCTGCCCTTTTGTGCCTCTCTCCACGCCCCAGCAGTGCGGAGGCAGAGGGTGCACAAGAAGTTGTGAGGGGAAATAGCTGGGACAGCTGAGCCCAAGTGACCAAAGGGATGTTCCAGGGATGGTGTCATGGTCAGTATATAAAGCTGAGGGAAGAAGGAGGAAATGGGGATGATGGGAATGATGCTATTTGTTATCCCAAGCAGCCACTACATGTGAAGGAGCCCTGTTTTCCCAGAGGTGGCCGAGCACCTCCCTGCTGATGAGAAGTGGTGAATGAACTCCTTGTTTTCCTTTGCTTGTGCACGGTTTTTGCTTTACCTGTTCAACTATCTTTACATCAACACAAGTTTGTTCACTTTAACTCTTCCAGTTCTCTCTGCCATCCTTCTGGTGAGGGAGTGGGAGAGTGGCTGTGTGGGGTTGTATTGCTGGCTGAAGTTTAACCACCAATACTCCTGATCCCCTTTTCACACCTTTAAAATATTATATTCCAATTGTCTGCAATGGAATTATTCTTTATGTGGACTAGAATTAGAAAAGGCACAATGGTGGTGGACACATACATGAATGCAGAAATAAAAAATAGGAAAATAGAGATTTCACCTGTCTAGTGTGAGGCTACCTGGCAAATGTAATTGCTCCAGACAGTGATTCTGAGTCTGCAGGACAAGTGGGATACAGACAGGGCTATGCTGCACTTCAGTAACCCAACCACATCCGTGCTGTAAAATGCTCCAGCCCTGGGTCCCACTGGATGCCCTTGCAGATTTCTTTATTGTTTTGTGTGTGATTTTTCTCGTTTAAAGGACCTGGGATAGCCTTAGGAGAGTATTGTAGCCTGTGAAATTGAAATATTAAAACCAATAACATTTGACTAGAAGAGGGAAAAGAGGGATGTATCTCATCTTAGGGAGGCTGCTGGCACTCAGGGAAGGTCATGATGGCTGATGTGGTGTCTCTACATAGCTCCTCCCAAACCTACTCTGCTTCTCTTAAATGGGAGATTGCCACAACTGTTTCCAGTGCCAGCTGAAACAGGCAGCTGCATCTGCAGGAACACACCGTGCTTCTGCACCCACATCTTTTTGTAGGGACAGAAAAGGGAAAGCAGGAACAGTCCTAAAGTTCTGTGGGAGCATCTGTGTATTTTGTGATTTTCCATGAAGAGCCATGTCAAGGAAGTCAGCCTTTTCTTCCGACTTGAGGAGTCACTTGGAAAACAGCCCTCATGGAAGAAGTTTTACTAGGCTTAGGGCCCAAAGCTGCAGTATGCTTTGCATTCAGTGGACTGAAGTGGCTCTTGAGCATTTTATCTGTCTCTCAGCTCTCTTCTCTGGATCTTCCAGGGCTGTCCAATTTGACAGTCCAGTTCCCTTCATAAGAAAATCCTTAATATTCTTTTGTGGCTTCCAGTTTAAGTGCCAATACCAGTCATGGAGACCAAGACAGTATCCATCTGTGGGAGAACTGTGGGTTCCTATTTTCTGTCCACAGCCTCTCTGTGGTTTGTATAGGAATCTTGTAAGGACCTTGGCTTTGCAAGTACAGAAAAGCAGCCCTGGGTACAGTTAGGCAAAGAAAGATTCTGAGCCTGCACTGAGTGCCCAGGGACATCTGTGGTGGTGTGTAGCACGGCCGGGGCCCTCAACAGGATACCCTAAAATAGGAGAACTTCAGGATGAGCAGTTTGGGTAAGAGAATTTTCAAGAAAGGTTTTTTCCTTAGGAATTCACCACAATGACAGGAAATGTCCTCCAAGTTACACTTTAGGCTTTTGGAAATATTTTTATTTAAATACTCATAGCTTTTCTGTCTTCAGGCTTCATTTATCTTGAAGTTTAGTTTCCTCCGTATGTTTACCATCAGTTAAAGCACCAGAGCTGATGAGCAGCTTGGAAATGTTTTGTCATGCAGTATATGAGGTTTTTTGCTTTTCAGCTAAATGTTTTTACATTTAACTTGAACTCCTTCTGAGAAGAGCTGCATATTGACTATTAGTACTGTTATTTCATACTTACATAATAGCTATTCATTTGTTCAATGAGTGAATTTTTCCATTAAGAGTTTTCAAGCCCCACATCACAGCAATCTGGAGTCGCAATTGCAATTTGATGCAACCTTGGATTGCACATAATTAGAGCAGAATGCTGCATGATGCCACCATCTTCTGTATGATGAAAGCTGTGACTTAGATGGTGCAGTGCACTTCCATTTGACCTAAACAAAATTGACTCAATTTAGCAAATCAATCTCACTAAAGAGCATCTTGGGACTTAATAACATACACACAGTACAATAAAATGTTTGGTAAGTGCAAGGGTAAACAGGGATCTTATTACAGAAAGCTATTAGATAAATTTGCAAATGGATTTGTTTATTTATATAAGTTTATAAAAAATTCTGATGCAGTTTTATAGTTGAATGATCTATCATTATTCTTCATAATTATATTCATTTGACTCTCAGATTGCATTTTGTTTTAGAATTTTATCAATGAAATCTAGGAAAGCAAAAGCAGAAAAAATTCAAATTTTATTGTATTAAGCATAATTCTGGATAGGGTTAGCACTCAGTCATTTCTTATGTTGTAAAGTCAGCAGATAACATTTATAGTCTGTCAATTTTTATCAAAATACTTTAGAAAGCCATGGGAGGAAAAGAAGAATAGAAAAATTGCCTGTGGGATTCAGGACTATCATAGTTCACGACATGCACAGTGGTTTTAGGGAGTATTTCTGGTATGACATTTGTAGTTGAAAACCAAAGAAAGTTTGTACCCCATTAGAAATGCTATTTTATTAAATGCAGGGCTGTTTGAAAAATAGCAACTGAGAGCATTTCCCCCTCCAATCTGGAGGAAGGTTCTTTTACTTTTGTCAACATTGCTTGCACAACAGTCATGTAAATTCTCACAGCCTTTCCATTCTCTGTTGATTTTACTAATGAATTTTTTAAATTTTCGTCTTTGCTTTTATGATCAGTCCTTGATGCCCTTTCAGGTTTTTCTGTGCTATATCCATGAATAACTCACAACATTTTAAGTGTCCTTTGAATATTTGCATTTGATTTTCAAATTTAGTACTTCTCTTGACACCTTTTCTGACAAACTGTTCTGCCTTTTCTGATATTAACCTGATGTGTTAAAAATATATTCTTTTAATGTTTTTTATCTGAATACATTAGTTATAAAAAGTGATAGATTACTAGAGACTTGTTTGTTCCCTAGAACTGATGAAGACAGAAGCAATTGTTGCTTCAGAGTGAGCTCTGTCCTGAGTCTCTTAGTAGCAGGGAGGCTTCTCCTATTTTTTGCAAAGTTTGGTAAAAACAACATACATTGAATAGGAGCACAACTCATTTCACAGGGGCTAGAGGTCAGTGCCAACTCCATTTTTCAAGATGTCCACGTGTTCTGGATCCCAGTGGTTGACAGGGCAGGTAAAATGTTCCATTGCCTATTTCTGGACACTGCCTTGCTTAGCAGGACTGTGAATCACCAGTGATCAAACAAGATTAGACTTGACCTTCTAGTCTGTTTCTAGAACAAACAGATTTTTCAGTCTCCATTCTACAACTTTTGTCATTCACTGCAGCATCAATTGACATGTGCTCCACAATAAAACATTCAGCAGCTGTCCTGCTCAGCCTCTTAGTGTTGCAAACAAGCTTCCAAATACACTCAAATGCATCATTTTCCCCTAGGTGAGAATTCCCATCAGCTGCTTCTCTCTGGTCAAGAGCCCCAACAGCCCTGCTGGGACATCCAAGGAATCAGTTGTATGTCATGAATCCATTGAGTTATCCATCCAACAAAATGCTGCATGCCATGTCTACCATAGAATACAAAAACCCATAGTGCACCTTTGACATCAGAGTACTGGGGGAAACATAGGATTTTGGGAGAAGTATGAGCAGGGCCACAAAGTTTGACAGCTGTCCAAATTCACTTGGCTTTAACATGAAGCTCTCTGCCGAAGGTAACAGCTCATATGCTCTAGCAATGAGCAGTCAGACACACAAATATTAATACATTACTAAATTAATTTAACCAACCAATAACAGAATAATCAAACAGAAAGACCAGATTATCCTTAGAAACTGTTGAACTGAAAAAACACCAAAGTCTCTTCTCTACTTAAATATTGCCGTATTGTACCCTCAGTTTCTTGAAGCCCACGTAGGAATCCATAGTTCTTAGTCTCAAAACTTGTTACCAAAGCTGAAAAGACAAAAAAAAGACACATGAAAATCTTGTAATATCATAAATTTTGAAAATCTAAATGAGAAATTAAATGCTTTTTATCAGCTTTTTTTTTTTTTTTCTTTCAGCTGCAGTGTTGGACTAAACAAAATACTGTGAAAGTTTTTCTTTCCTGGACTAATAAAAAGAGGAGCCTCAATAAACCCAGAACATCAATCAAAACTCATCAAACAGACATGCTGCTTCATTTTCAGTAGGGGTAGATTAGCTTTTGCAGAGTAATTTCCTAATATTTTCTCTAAAGCCATACTTTTGAAAGCAATGCCACAGTTTATAAAACTTTTGAAATGAGACATCTCATTTTGTGCTTTGATGCTTGCAGTTCTTTAATTATGTTTACCCAAGAATGTTTGTAATATATCCACTTTGCATGTGAATGGTGCTATGTAATCAATGTTAAAACACACAAGTTTACAGATATTAGGCTATATTTCTGACTAAAACTGGCTAAGTCCTTGTCCTTTATTGCCAAATCTGGGTTGGGATAACTTGACATGCTCAGTGAAAAAACTTGTGAGAATCTCAAGTGTTTTGAATCCAGTAAGCACCAGATTATTTATTACTCTGTGGAACATGATGTCAAGTATTTTTGTTGGGTTGATTAGGCATGAAAAATGGAAAATATTTCATATCAATGGGAATGGTCTCTTCAAGATGTTCATGTCATAGTTCTTCCATTTTCAGGCATGGATTTAGACTCTTCTTTCCATGTGAGTCCTTGAACAGGAAACAAAAAGTGCTTTCTGATTTTCTGGGTTGATGGGGTTTTTAAGTACAATCATTTTTCTGTGTGAGCAATAAACACCAAGGCGCTGTTGCGGGCAGTTCTTTATCTTCCCTATCTTTAATGAAGATTTTTACAGCTAGTCTTTCTCCTATTTCTGATGTAGCCTGACAAGTAAATTAAATCATGAAGCTTTTCTTTGCAGTATTTAGCAAAACAGCCTAGAAAGGAGATGGCAATCATTTTCATTTTTAGTACAGAAGCTCAAAATTGCAAGGCAAGCTCTGTTACCTTTTGCATAATCCATGGCACAAAAGGTAGAAGAACGAATCTAATTCCCAAAACAATCTTAGCAGCTCCTAAATCCTTCAAGGATACTTGTCCTGGATTTGATTGCATTTAGAAAAAAATATAATCCACTTTTTTATTGCTACTGTATATAATTGTTTGTTCTTAGATTAAACATTATTTCCCATCCCCAGATCCTCATGTGATTTGAAAGTACTGCCCACATCACTGCTATATATGGATGTGTTGCTGCTGGCAGAGAAATGTCTATGGAGATTTTTACAAAGTTTTTATCAATCGTCATTTGGCTCAGAAAATACATATTTCCATTATACTAGGAACATAGGTGTGGTCATAAGTGGGAAGGCAGAAAGAAGAGTAAGGCATTATTTTTCTTCTGAATCTTTTTCAGTGCAGGCTTACACCAAATTCCCAGGACACATTGCATTTGAGACAGCAAAAAAAAAAGTATTCTTGATAACCTGCAAAAAGTCTATTCTATATTCAGATAGAATAAAGTCAGCATAATGAAAAATTGGTGTTGGGTTCCTCTTGAACCTCTGGAAAGGCACAAGTACGTGTTTTTAATCCTCTGTTGCTTTGCTATTCAAACAGACTAAAATATCAGTCATGCTTTTTTATATGTCTGAATGAGCTCTCTTGACATTTCAAGGCTTAGTGCACTGTGAGCTGGTTACTTGAGTTTTAAATTTCCTGTTCAGCGAAATGATACAACTTTTCATGGTCCCTCTTCTCCAGAAACCATCTTAACAGTCTTTGAAAGACCATTTTTTTTATTTTAAGTATATCTTCAATATTTGTTATACAAGTTCTCCACAAACCACTGGCAAAAACTTTTACTGGGCCAATAGACACATGAATATTTGTTAGGCTGTGGACAAGGACAGTTTTGAAGAAACAGTATTAGATATTTCTTGAAAACAGCTCTAGGGGAAATATAGGTTGGGCATTAGGAAAAAGTTTTTTACAGAAAGAGTGGTTAAATACTGGGATTGTCTGCCCAGAGAGGTGGTAGAGTCACCATCCCTGGGTGTGTTTAAAAAAGATTGGGCGTGTCACTCGGTGCCATGATTTAGTGGAGGTGCTGGGGGCACTGGTTGGACTTGATTATCTTGTATCACCCAACCTAGTGATTCTGTGATTCTGTGGTTTCTTTAGTCCTTCAAACAAGTTGCTCCACTGATCCAAGACACAAGTGTTAGAAAAAGAAAACCATGACAAGGCTACATGTGGCATTTGTAGCTCTTGAAGGAATCTGTGTGGTTGCTGACTGCCTGAGAATCATCCTCACTAACTCCTGCCATGCTGGAGCAGTGACAATCCTGCTGGGTGCTCTGCAAAGCAAGGCCTTCCTGTCTTCCTTCCCCCTTCAGGGTCTAGATGTACATCAGAAGAAATGGGTGCCACGTGGCAGTCAAAATCCTGCACACAGCCAAGACAGGTGTAATGTGGCTTAGGATCTGGAAGCAGCAGGGTAAAATTAAGCTTGGGTTAAACACCACCTTGGCACTCCCCCAGAGTCTGGGGTAGATTCTGCTGAGTTTTGTGTTGCCATGGCTACACGAGTGGTTAAAACACACTCGAAGGTTTCTGTCTTTGACTGCATTTAGATGTATCTTGTGTTCTGTCACTGAGACCAGGAAAACTTTTTGCTGACTTGATTTGTAAGCCTAACCTCCCTCTGCCCCAAAACTGCTCTGCTCTGCAGATGCATTACTGAATCTACTTTCAAATAAAAAATAGAAATTAATATAGAAATTCAGGAGCCATAAATTTCAGTTTTCATTATTTTAGGGAAACATAGTACTCAAATCATTTGGTTTAGTCTTGTACTCACAGAGGACACTCCAAAAGTGATTTGATTACTATTTCTTTGTCTTTGATGAGAATGAAATCGAATGAAACAAATCACATTTTCTTCACCAGTGAATTCAGTGGTTCATGAACTGGATTATCTCATACTTTTGTCCTCAGCAAACTGTCCCTGTCCTGCTAAGGAATGAAAGATTTGGGTTTAATGTAAGACTGTATACACAAAACAATGCAAAATGAGTGAAGCCAACCTTAACTTTTTTAGTGCAAAATAAGTTACACTGAGACACTGGAATCTGGCAAACACTCAGAAAGGAAGACCAGCTGAAACAAATTTATATACTTTGATGGAAGATGGATAACACGTACTGCTTGGCAAGGAAGCCCAGGCTTTTACAAAGCCCAGCAGCCTTCTTTGAATGCTAACAGTGTGTCTCTGTTTGTGGAAACACATCATTCCTGTTTTGTCTCCTCTATTTTGAGCTGAGCGTATGCAAGTTTTTTTGTTGGCCGTCTTTGTGTTATAAAGGTCAGTGGAGCAGTTTTCACTTGTCCTTGCAGGTAAGGGCCAGGGTTACTGAAGGCTGCTGTGCTCCAGCATCACTTCTTACCCTGTGCTCAGAAAAAGGACTAGAAGCATCAGCTGAGGATTTCTTCATTATATAGCAATCAGAAGTAATCTGAAGACTAGAGAAAGAATAAACTCTGAGCTCTTCTTTTCATAGTTACTATCTGGTTTGCAACATTAAATAGAAAAAAGCATGAGTTCTCCCTTCTGTTTTGATACAGTAATTTCTTTGCAGTGATTTTCAAAATCAAATGTTTCAAAAGAAAAAGTTTCCAACATTCTGAAGCCACAAAAGTGAAGTTAAAATATGTAGGCATCTTACAATCACAGTGACTCCAACACTGAAAATGTATGCTGATATAGAAGAATGTGTAATGATTCTTACAGACATGGGGCTGAATTCAGAGCAGTTGATGCTGTAGTGGATGTTACTCTGTGGACACTGGTATGCCTTGAGCACTGGGAATGTTTGTAATATTCTGTGAGATCTGTCATAGTGTTAGCTCCACCTCATTTTCACTTTGTTTTGCTTTCCTTTCCATGGCTGTTTCCAGACACATTGAAAACACATGAGTGAGGTTGACATCTGGGTACATGGGAATAGGATCAGGAAATGAAACCACCACAAGTTTCCTAGTAAGTGCAAGGTAAAGCATTATGGTATGTGGCCGGAAATTTTCTCAGCATGTAGACAGATAGACAGCAGTTATCCACTTTATCTGACCTTTATTTTCTCCATCTTCAGTGCAATCATACACAGTTATTTATGCACTTGGTATTAGAATTTCATGCTGTTCAATCTGCACACACAGCATGTGTGTATTTAACCACAAATATATGGTGTACAAAACACCATTACTTCATCAGAATACGCAAGGGTATCTTCTGCTACATCCAAAGACACTGTTAAGTCCTCCAATTCTTGACCTGCCAAACTACCTTACATGTTTTCCTCTCCTTCAGAAAAATTCACCTCTTTTTTGTTCTGTAATGGTGGATGAAAACAGGAAATTGGATATCAGCTATCTAATCTTTTTGTTTTCCCTCTTCTGAACTGGTTTTATCTTGAACTCCTGATTACTGTTGTTGGTCAGGAAAAAGCTTTTGTTTGACTTTGCCAAAATCTCAGAAAATAACATTTTTTTTTTGTTTTTCTATTCCTTTGCTTTTTCCCATTGTCAAATAAACATTTCTACATAGACATAGGTATGCAGGCATCAAAGCACCATGGAAAACACTGTAAGTCAAGCATTCGCATTTTAGAAAGGAAATAACAAGCAGAAAGGGCTAATATTGCCTCTTTTTTGTCACTCAGCTGGTGGCCTACTTACTCTCATATCTTATGGGGACAGATTACGTTAGGTTCCATAAACAGAGTGAGGGGCCAAGCAGAGAACAGAGATGGTGCTCAGCCTTTCCTTTCTGCTTCTTGTAGATGTGCTGTGTCCCTGTGCTGGGCTGTAATTGCTGCTGGAAGTTACAGCCATTTTCAGTTTCAGCCGGGAACCTTTGGAGTTGAGTTTCCAGGGTGTCCCTTTTCTCCTGACAACAGCCTCTTACAAAGAGTTTGTCATGTGAGGATCAGCCCCATCTCGCAGGGTGACACCAGCGCACCATGCTGCAGGCTGTGAGAATTTTCAGTTCCTGAGTCAAATCTCATCCTGAAATGGAACAAGTCACAATTTTTAAGCCCTCCTTGAGTTCCCAGATGGATAGCAGCAGGGTATATCCCTGCAGACAGAGCAAAGTTGAAAATCTTCAGTACGGTTATGGCACTGGAGTGATAAGGCCAACACATGTACTTAAAATAGAATGGCTAAAAAGTGGAATGCTGGCCTTTGGGCTAGACATTGGAGTTCTTGTTTCATTCCACTTACCCAGGACAGAAATAGAAACCATTAGAGAGAAAGAGGAAGAGGTAAAGCCCAACATTCGGGGATGAATGTAGCTTGCAGCTCAGCTTGCAGGCATTTGTTCCTTGAAACATGGCAAAAGAAAGTAGCTGAGAGAACTGAAGAGAGAACTAATTTTTGTTGGAAAACATTAGCCAACTTGTGATTAAAAATAAAAACTTCTATTTGTATAAGATTTACAAGTCACCCTCATCTGGAATATTATGACAGGAGATGCTCAAGAACGCAAGTGTTGGTTACTAGGACACAAAAACCAAAGCCACAACAAGAAGGAATATTTTAAAATAATCTTTCTGCAAGGATTAAGAAATACCTTCTGAAGACTTTTTCTTTGAAGTTTGAAAAGTTCCAATGCCTGATGATTTTTTCTCCCAAAATTTTATGATTAAGTTCATGCACATTCTTACAAAGAAATTTTTTATTCTTGATTGAAAAACATTTCTCTGTAAGCCAGACTGTGGTGTTATGATAGCCTGAGCTTACTGTGCAAACATATTCCATTTCCTTCATTGCCCTTGCATCATTTCCCATTTTTATAGTGTTATTGTTCTTCTTAACTAATATCCTGTATTCTTCCCTTGCAGAGCACAGAGACTAGCAGAGGATGCCATAGATCCTTTAGACAGTACCCACCTGTGAAATTTATGTATTTACATTAATAGAAAACATTGAAATTGAGTGATGCTTTTGCAGTTTTATGTACATAATAAATCATTTATTTGTCCTCTGTTTGTGACAGTCTGCAGTTTAAGCAAATTATTTGCTGACACAAAACGTAACAGAAACGGTAGGTTCAGAAGCTTTGCTGTGCTCTTTTATCTGCTCCCATTTCTTCACGGAGCATTTTGATCTCCCCTGAAGAAATACTTTGAAAGTACAAGCCCTTTTTTTTTTTTTTTTAATGCGCTGCATGCTGGGTAATAATATGAGGACCGTGTTCTAATTGAGCAAAAATTACATCTCTTTAAAACCACAGATTTTCAAAGTTTTTCCCACAGTGACTCGTTTTTTTTCAGCCCTGTGCACAGAGGGATTTCCTGGTGCCTGCTTCACACTCCTCCTTCCCACAGCTTGGTCTCCTTCCCCCCTTGTGTCATGCTGTTTTCTACGTGGGCAGTTTTTAGAAAAAGATGCAAAAAGCACCTTTTAATTTCTGCCTTTCCAGCAACCAAATGATTCATTGCAAAGCCAGTAGCAGAACGCTCTGATTAGAGCTGACCTCGCCCAGCAGCCCTCCACCTTAGGCAGAGTATCCATTATTTCACTGCATGGAATGTTATTTTTTGCTCCTGCTGGAGCCAGTGTTGATGTGACAGAGAAACTTTAGCCTTCAGAGAGTGGGAAGTGACATCCCAGCGTGACAGCCTTCTGCAAGTTCTTGCCTCCTGGAGAAGAGAAGTCAATCAGGGCTGCTGCCAGAGCAAGAGATGCCCCCCTCCTTTCTCAGTGCTGATCTTACAGGTAGGCAGGAGGAGGTGAACGTTGTGCCATAAGGGATAGGTCTTCTCTTTCCTTTCTCATGCAACTTTTAGGCTTGGGAAAGAGCAGAGACAAGTTTTTCTGAGTGTTATTGGCAACACCCTGGCCAGATTTATCTTCTAGGGGTGAGATTGCAGAATTAAAAATTTTGCTCAAACCCAGCATGATTCATTGCCCAGAAATAAGTGGAGACATGACTCAGAAGTGGCCTGCTCAGTGGGAGTTTATATTCAATACCCAGTGTACTTGGCTACAGGGTCAGGATATTCCTCGAATATAAAAGTATCCAGGTCTAGCTACCAAGGCCTGTTCAGTGTGACTTCACCAATCCCCATCCTCCTGCCTCTTTCTATCCAGCCTTCCATTGTTGCACCACCTTCCCCCTCAGAGTGATGGCAGTAAGCTCTGGACAACAGCAAATGCCTCAAACAGCCTTTAGCAACTGATGTGCAAGTGGTAGATAAAGCTCCAATGCATGGGGCAGTCATTGAGGCCATAGTCCTCATCTACTGGGATGACAGCTCAGGGAGTAAGTCTCTTTTTAGTACTTCCTCTTCCCCCTCCTTCCTCTTCTACTTGATACTACAGCCTGTTAGTGCTTTCTGGCAAAATTAGAGAAGTGTCAATAACAGGAGTGTGTTCAGGAAGCTTCACTTCTGGTGCTGGAGAGGACAAATGTCTGGCTCATAGGAAAATAAATGTACTGCTATGTCTGCACCCTTTTGACTCCAACTCTTCCCTTTGTGTGCTATTCATTGGAGTTTAACTTCCTTCTGCATCCAGCAGCAGTGACACATTTCTGTCTCTGTCTCTGTATTGCAGCTTCCTCTACTGTTCCTTCTAAATAAGCTTTTAGGTTCTAACTTCAAAGTTAGAGGCCTGCTTTGAGTGGGATATGAACCCGATAGCTCCCAGGGGTCCCTTGCAGCAAAAATTGTTCCCAGGTGAAGATTCTGTCTTCACTTTTACACGTTTTAATGGCAGGCCACTTTCAGGGATCTGTGCCAGACAATGAGGTTGTCTCATTGCACGCTTGTTTGGAGGACTGAACACCTGGATCTATTCAAAAGGTAAAGTAAACTACAGAATTTGTGCTGTAAACAGAGCTGTCAGACATGAATATCTGCTCACCTGCATGCTAGAACTAGAATATGGTTGCCAAAATCAGATGTGGACAGCAGATTTAGAAATTTTACTTAAAATATGTATTACAAAAACAGGAGGACATAATCAAATACCTCTCCCAAGTTAAAGAGAAGCAGATTTCAGGATGAAATCTTGAAGACATACGTGCATGGAACTAAAAGTTGCTCTGCTTACAGGCCCAAGGTCTGCAGGTTTTTCAGCCAGAAAAAGAAAGACACTCAGGGCAAAGGAGGTAGAGGAGGAATCTAACGTTCCAGGAATGAGTTCAACAGACATTTTTCTCTTTTCTTTGTTAATGTTTTTGTGTGTTCTATAAACATAAGAACTACCATGGAAGAATTATTTTTTTTTCCAAGGAATTGAGCATCTGGCTCTCTGACACTGTTTACTGTGCAGATGTGTTGAGCCTGGGTCCCATCATGCTGAGAAATAATTCTCACCTCTCCCTTTGACTGTCCCTTTCTATCTGTATCCATTGTGAGTCTCATCATTTACTTAGATTAATTCAGATTACAAATACTTTGTGACAGATAGGTGCTGTCTTGTTCCATGTTTATGAGACACTTAGTATGATTAGGTGAACATTTGTTGGATCACTGCTTTTCAACCTGCACTTTTGCCATGGACAAATGCATCTGGGAATTGTAGCCCTCCTGAAATTTGTCTTCATTCAGCTAGGAAGCAGCTGTGCTACTTTAAGTGACAGAAGAGGAAGCAGGAGAGCATTTTGAATTTTAGGAAGCAGAAACCTCTGTGGTCAGTGGAAAAAGACTCATCTCCTGTGCCTCTCTTGGTGAAAATATGGTGACTGAGACTGCTTTTGTAGTATTAACATATCACGAGTACAAGATGTTCTTGTGGCATTTTTGGCTTGGCTGTCTCATAGGAAAAACACGGATGTGAGGGAAGAAAAGGAAATATCAAAAGGACTCTGAGTATCTGGTCATGTGTGTGTGTACATGCATGAGGTGGGAAGAGGGACAGAAATAGTTAGGGAACAAAAATAAAAAGGGTATGAAAGGTGGGAGGGAAATAAGCAGAGGAAAACAAACTTAAAAGGAAGCAGATTGCACCCCTGTAAAAGACAGACATTATGAATCTGCTAAAAAGGATGCAGGAGAGCAAAAAAACCCCAAACCACTGCAATAGAAAAGTAAAAAAGAAAATTAGGTGTTCTTGGATTACTTCCATCAGTTTTGTCAGAAATCGAATTAAGCTGTTTACTAGCCATTTGTGTTGTCATCTGATTTTAGTGGTAAAGTTATTACTGAACTACCACAAAGAATCATTCTGGTTAAGTGTCTATGTGGAGTCCTCAAGACTTAAGACTGAGAGAGAAACATTAATTTTATTTTTCGGCTTACATAGTTATCCAAGGGGTTTGATTTTTTTAGATTTTCATAAATAAAATATGTATAACTTCATTTGTTGTTATGACCAGTTATTGAGGATATCTGAGAGAGCCGGCAAGGAGAAACTGCACTTTCTTTGTATCGGCTACTGTGTCTCTTCCTCTTTCTGTCCCATTTCACTAAAGAGAAGGTTTTTGTAACTGTGGACTGACATCTCACAACCCATCTTTTGATGATGGTGTTTCAGGCAAACACAGCATTCAGCGCTGATGTCAGAGTTGCTGGCACAGCCTGGGCAAGCTGTGGCTTCTTCTGGAGGCTTTGTGCCTGTGTGGAAAGAGCAGGCTGCTGGGGGTTTGTATGAAGAAGAAATCCCTTGTAAATGCTGAGGAGACTGTGCTTGGGTGTGTCCTATAGGGTATCTCCTCCCACCTCCATGTGAGGTAATCCAGGTGTGTCTCTGCCAGGAGTCCTTTGGAGGAGATCCCTGGCAGCCAGGGAGACACAGGGCTCCTCCAAGGCCTGTGCCATGCATAACTCTCCTGTCACACCAAGGATATCTGCCCCAGGGCTGGAATGCCCTCCTGTGCAGCAGAGCTGAGCACTGGGGTGGCTGTGCAGCTCAGGGCTGCACTGGAGCACCAGGAGAAGGAGCTCTGGGCTCTGCTTGTCCTGTTTATCAGCTGTACCTGCCATCATCTGCTGGCAGGGCAGGGCAGGGCTGCTCAGCTGATAAATTGCATCTGCTTTAACGAGGGCAGGTGCACTGCAAGAAGTCAAGCCACAGTACAGAATACATACCAGCAGAGAAACCATCACCTGAGGCTGGAAATGGAGGATGTAGGAATTTCCAACAATATTTAAGTCTTACTGAGACTGTGAGGAGCTGGATGTCCCTGAGATTGATTTGGATCCTTGGAGTAGATGGGATTAATGGTTTCTCATACAATTTTGTATTTGCTTTTTTATTACCCATTCTATTTCTAATTTTAATACTTTGATTTTTCACTTTTTCATCTGTGTAATTTTAGCTAAATAATTTGGCTTTTAGCTTTGACTCAGTGTCTTGGGACCAATCTATTCTTTCTTCTTGTCATTTCTGTCCATGGCATAAGCTCAGTATGACATATGTAGTCTGTCTAAATATCAAAGGTTTTTTAAAAAGGGCGCAAACAAGGAAAATGTCAGGAAAAAACATCACAGGCTAGCTGTGATTTACATGGAAAAACGTTTTTAAAATCAAAGCTAATTGCCAAGATAATGTCTAACATTGAATTCCGATGGAAGTACCCATTTTTGGTAAAGTGTGGACACTGTTCTTAGAACAAAGCCACCCACACCTAAAAAAGTAATTTTTTTCCTGGGGGCAGATGACTGCAGTGCAGCTCTCAAAACCTGATTTTTTTACCACAGTACTTCCATGGAACAGCAAGTCGACACATTTCCTGACTCCATGACAGAGCAGGTAATACAAAATCTAACGTGGCTAATACAAATCTAACCCACGTTTCATGTTGATCAAAGAGGTGTTACATGTTCTGTTTGCCCTGTCTTCTGGCATCCTGCTTGTAAAATGGACATAAAGATACCAGTTCATATGAGATAAGTTCTCAAGTGAGAGCTAGAAGCTTTCTGTCTCATTTAGGTTAACTCATTGATTAAGCAGGTAGCTGCAAAGCCCAGGCCAAAAGTCTTATGAGAGGATGTCAGTGAAAATCAAAATGTTTCTAGCCCTTGAAAAATTGTGGAGGTAAAAAAAAATAATCTATTTTTGGTTAGATAGATTGAGGAATCACTTAGCACCAATGATTAAGAATTACTACTGTCAAAAGCAATAAATTGTTATTTTGCTGTTAGTCACTGAAGATATTAGGCAGAAGAAAGACAGGAGTGGTTTTCAAAGAATTTGGGAAGGGGAACACAACTTACAGAAGTCTCCAAGAAAACAAGCTGTACTGTATTTAGCTGGAGTGCTCCCTGTGCCTACTGAAAAGCGTTTTCTTATAGAAATAAGTAGGCCTGTTACTTTATAATCCAGCATGTGCTTTATGAGACATATGGTCAGGGGGCTAGTGAGACTCACAGCAAGGAATAAAATCTAATTAAGAAGCAAACAAAGCTGAGTAAGGCATGTGTGTGACAGAAGCATCCAGTGGAGTTGTGTGCAGGGATGCAAACAGTGTTGGACTTGAGAAATGCAACTGCTAGGGACACACAGTGCAACTATGATGGTGCCAACAGGAAAACATAAGTTTTTTGTTCACAACAAAACATTTTGGGAAGTTTTCTAGGTCTTCTATGCATTGCTTCATATCCCATATTTTACTGCAAAGCAAAACAGAGAGGAAAGAGTAGAGTCAATTAAGACCCTGTTAGGAATTTTAACAGACTATAAAGATGTATTTCAAAGGTGGTGATATGCAGATGATGATGGGCAAGTCATGAGATTACTGGCAAGCCAGCAAAGAAAAGGACTTATACACAGGTGAATAGACCAGCACTCCTGTAAATGTCAAGAAAACTTTTAGAACAACCAAAATTTTATATCAGAAGCTGATATTTGCATAAAAACTCTGAACAGAATTCCCACTGTCAAAGACCATGTTTGAATGTAGCACACGTCCTATGAAAAGACCACACTAAATGGTGATGCCACAGAAAGTCAGACTATAACCACAAAGCAAGTGCTCAGAGATGAATGCTGGACTAAACATAGGCATACTGAAGATGAGGAAACCTCAGAGCCTCTTAATTAGGAATCTACTGGCTTCTGATGCAATTTGGACGGTCCCAGGGTAGCTAAAACTGCAAGGGACTATCTAGATCAAAATAGATGAAAGACCCAGGGATGCTGTGAGAGATCTGACAGATCTTAGGTTTTATTGGAATCTCTCAGATTCTGTTATGTTCTGCTCTTGATATGTTACTTGATGGCAGCCTTGAGACTCAGAAATGCCTTTTTCAATAAAAGCAAAACTAAACAACCTTCACCAAGCTGTAGAGCAGCTGGAGCAAGAGAATAATGCATCTGAAAGAGACTTGACAACACCAGGTTTGTCATGAAGGTCCTGATAAAAGGAGAAGAATAAGTCTGGATTTTAAAAGAGGTGCTTGTTGCTTGCATTCCATAAGGAAAAGTTCGGTCTTTCAATTGTAACTATTTCAACAGTAAAAACCCATCACAAATCTCTGGAAAACTTCATGTACCGGCCATTGGTCAAATGTTCTGCAGGAAAGGTAGGCTCTATGACAGATAAACTGTCAGGGTGTATTTTCCTGGTGCATCTTAAGTGGTTGGGGAAATATAATAACATCATACTTGCATTTTTCACTCTTGTGGCAAGAGGAACCAGGTTGAAGACCATCACCTTTAGCAAATGCTAGGAAAACCGTTTATGCCCACAAATTGCCCAACCCATAAGAAGACAATGTCATAGGGACATGATTCTGTCACTGATTAGAAGGTAATCTGTGCATTAATGATGGGGCAGTAAATATAGATAATTAATACCTAGCCTTTTGTGAATTAGGAAATAAACATATTGTTGAGGAATGAACATCCAAATAACCTTATGAAATGTGTTAAGACTACAGGAATCAAGAACAGTGAAGAATATTTTTGGAACTCCCAGCCCACCTATCAGAAAGATCACATTAGTTTGTTTTTACAAGAGAAAAGTGTGACTAAAAATTATTTCTCCATTCTCTGGAACATGAGCTAACCTAGAGAAGCTGAAGCCAGGAAGACAGAAGGCGTGTGGAAACTGAAAAGTCCATAAGGATGTGTAATTCTTTCACAATGCTCCAATATGCTGTAGCAGAATTAAAAAAATAACCTTTGCTGTGTTGTTGTCAATGCCCAGAAATGTTGAAGGATAGAAGTATTATTTTTCTTAAGAACCAACAATGAAACAGATGTTTACTTGGTATCCAAAAGAATAATTTACCACACCTGTGAAATGAAAGTTCTTTCACACACAAATAACTGAGCCCATCTTTTTGCATAAAACTTAATAATACATTAAATGAAAACCATGACCCTAATCATACACTTCCTTTGAGTCTGAAATAAAGAAACCAGCAAAGACCATTGCATTTAAATTACTAGCATTGTTTTTCTCAAAGCATTATTTCTTCCCAAGGCTCCCACAAAGTCATATAAAAGGAGTGAAAAATTAAAAGAGCCACCAAGGAGCAGGGGTTATCTCTGCAGAGAGCAGAGATAGCAAAGTGGATCAGAAAATCAAGCCTCTGCTTCCTGGACTGTGTTCCAGCAAATAGCTGGTGTGCACAAGCAGCTCAGACAACACTTGGTGAGCAGAGACCCAGCTGCAGTAAAGCAGGCAAGACAGAGAGACTGCTGGCACCATGTTGGTCATCCAAAGTCCATTTACAATAATGGTAAAGGAGGGACCTGAGATTGAGGTCAGATGAGTAGGTTATAAACTCAAGACAGCAGTGAAGCCGTAAATAAAAATAACTTCAAAGTTGGGGCGGACTATAAAAAAGTTAAAGCCTTTATTTTTTTATTTTATTAAAGAAGTCTCCTGAAATAGGGAAAAAAAGCAGCAAGCTCTTTTTCCCTTCCAGCAGCTAGAGGGGAGTGGAGTTTCAATTTTATATATTGCTAACTAATCTGGAGCTAATATAAACTACTAATCTCTTACTTATGCCCCAGGTCTAACATCTTCCTGAGTCCTGCATTTAAAAGTGTCATTCAAAATGTTCAGGATATTGAAGTTTCAACTTTCCTGGGGAAATGAAGAAATAACTGTGGTTTCTGTGGAATATTTCAAGATTATTTTCTACTTAAAAAGCTGTTGCCACAGCTAAATTAAAAAAAAATAAATTAAAAAGTATTTCCAAAGAAAGTCAAGATGTCCAAAATAACCCATGATAATTGACTATCTGGTACATCATCAGAGTTGCAGTTATCCCAAATAATGAAGAATCTCCACATGCATATAATTAGGCCACTGAAACAATCTTGGCTCTGCCCCATAGTCCCATGGTGCAATAGCCATATGATTATGATTATGATTATGATTAAAGCTTCTCAGTCTGAAGTCCCAGGGCAGTATAAATTACTTTTTCATTTTGTGATGTTTTATTTTCAATTCTCTTATGCTAACCTCTCTTACCTTTGCTGCAATGAGTAGAATTTTGAAAAGGTTTAAGATTACACAGCATTTGCTGACAAGATTAGCATAGCTGAATTCATCTGCACATATAACTCTTCCCACCAGTGAGGCCATCAAAGAACTTCTCTTTTCAAACAGGTTTTCAGTCCCATCGCTCTTAATGGGACTGAGGGCAAATGTCCCCTATTGTGCTGTGGTGGTCACCACCTTGCTCTGTTTCCAGCAACATGATGCTGACAGCAAGTCAAATCCCAGCTAAGATGTCCCAGAGGGGCACCTAATTGGCAGGATAAACTTGCTCATGCTCCTCTGCTAACCAGTATAATCTAAATCTCCACTTTCTGATAGTGCATTGCTGCTGTTAACTAGCTGAATTTTGTCTACACTCTCAGAAACCTGGAGTCCTTGGTAGGACAAAGTAGATCCTGTTCTGTGAGGAATGTAAATGCTTATTTTCTTCTAACTCAGGCATGGGGCCCCATGATTTTGTAACAGAATTATCAGAGTTCAATTTTCCCTTTGAAAGTCCAAGTATAATGGCAAGACTGATCACACATTTGTTACATCTCCTGCCTTGGATCATAAAAAGTCAATGCACATTCTTACTGATAGTTATGTAAAGTGGTAAAGCTCTTTGCTGGTTTTGTGCAGGACAAGTTTTAGATTGTTTGCTTTTCCAAGTTTCTAAACTAACCATTCTTGGTCCTTCCCACCCCCCTTTTCTGAGGCTTGTTAGGTTATGAATTTTCTTTGTCTGCCTTTCCTAACAAGTGTTCTCTTTGCAGCTAAGTCCTTCCTTTCTGTTGCCAGGCACTTTTTTTCCCCCATTAGGTTGCTAGGTATTATTAGGTTTCTTCTTATTTTACTATTCATGTGACTTCTGCTCACCATCCCCTCTCAATATTACCCCACACCTTTTATTCATTACCATCTCTGCTCCCACATGCAGAGCTGAAAAAAATTTTAAAAATTAAGACTATGAGAGGCTTAAAAGAAGATTCTTTGCTATAGCTAATATTTAAAAAGTAAAAAATCTATAGCAAAAATCTAACTTTAGGGATTTCATTTTTCCCCTGAAGAATGTCTTTTAATAAACCCCAAATTTAATGCAAACAATTCTGGGAAAATGAGGAAGTTGTTGGCTGTAATTATCTAATCTATTGTCATGCTCAATAAACATAGCATAAATGATCACTGAGGTTAAGTTATACTTCACTATGTTTGTTTAAAAATACATCATAGACTCTCTCTGGGATCTAATTTATTAAATCCACTTCAGCAAACAGTGGCACAAAGAGGAAATCAATTCATTTTCCTCTATCAGAAAGAGGAGCTAAACAAGGGGTGTTCTATACCAGGTAACTCAAATAAAACATAGTAGACATTCTGTCCCAGATGACAGCATGGAAATTACCTTCCTAAAAGCTGTGAAATATGTAGATTTGTTTTTTTTTTTTTTGAAATTTCCTCCAACTTTATCTTCCACTGATGGTGTAGCAATGGTTATAGTGCTGCCCCACTGAAATTGCTTCTGTCATGCAATTTAAGCATTGGCTTGAGTTCAAAATGACCCAGCATGGAACGTGTGGGTCTTTGTCAGAGCTAATAAACTCAAGATAAGAGATTCACCACAGCCTCTCCTGCACCTGACTTGATCTTCTTTAATGGAAAGTTGCTCGTGTTGCCCTCCTAGAGTACACTTATTTCTCTTTCCTACCCAAACCTCCTATTCTACAAGTTTCTTTCTGAATTCTCCTCTGCTGTTACTGGAGCTCAAAGACCAACCCTTGTTTGCCAGACTTTGACTGTTCTCCATTCATGCTGAAGGCCCAGGTTAAAAGAAGCCCTGACAGTGGTGTGTGTCCATTCTGCCTCTCTACCCCACCCTCCATGCAGAGTAGACCTTGCTCTTCACTGCTTCTATAGATGGAGTGAGTGTCCCTTGGCCACAGCTGGCCTTTATTATTGCTCCCTTCACCTGTGGGAAAGGCTAGGAGGAGGAATGGTAGAGTGATACAATAATGCCATGTTAAAAAAACCAAAACCCATCCAATCTAATAATTTCTCTAGTTCAACTGGCGTGAACCTTTTACCACTCCTCTAAAAACATTGGCCTTTGCTGGGGTTTCATTCAAGTCTGAAAGCAGGGCCACACCTACATGTCTTTTATGGAAGTTTTACTTTGTTACCTACTGTAGAATCACTGACAATATGTGTTGGTATAAGAGGAAAATAAAGCTGACTTCCTGCTCTTTGTTGAATAGAGACTTCTTTTCACTTTTTTTCACCTCTTTTCACCTGCCAGAACGTTTCAGTTCCTCTCACATATCAGCCCTATGGAAAGAAAAAAAAGTCTGTTTCTAGATATTCCTTGAACAGGTTTTATATTAAAACACCAGTGTAAATTCTCAATCAATGAAGCTCAAAGTAGTCTTTGTGACAGCAGAGCACATTTGTGGCAGATGAAATGTATGAATACCTTAAAAATTGAATGGGCTTCTTTTGTACCACTATATCCCATCTCTAGCAATTGCAGTCTATTTTGCCAAATAAACCAATTATACTGTTTGGTTTTGATATATGAATATTGCTTTCTTTGTGATAATAGAGCAAGTATATTTTGGGGGGGGGGGAACTGGGGGATTGGCGGGGTGGGGAGAAGCAGAAGGTATCTAAAAGAAAGCCATTGTTGTGCTGAATATGGAAGAACTACTTCCTTGCCAAAGCAGAAGGAATGGAAAATAGAGTAGAAAATTTCTAAATAATCTAAGGCCTCTTTTCTGAATCTTGTTTCAGTTGGAGATGGCTGTCAATAAGGTAAACTTAAAACTGAGATACAAGGGCACTCTCTGCTACAATGTTTTCTGTACCCTGCACACTGCACAATAATGTGGCTCCAATGCCCAACACTGCCTGAACTCTCTTTCTAGAGCACATACAAAAACTCCATGTTCTTCTGAGTCCTTTCACTCATATCAACTCCCATACAAGCTTGGTTTAATAATCTCCATATCAGGAATTGCTACCAAGTTCCTCCCTCAAGTCTTGGAAAATATGTGTTCTCTGGCAGGCCACTCAAGGACCAAAGCACAGTAGTATCCTTCTTTATAAAATTAAAACCTAATAGTGACAAGAGGCACTAATATTATGCAAGAGTAATGCAGAGAGAGAGTTGTGGGTCTCAAAAGCAATGCAACTGCTTCACTGTGATACCAATTCTGCACCAAAAAATGTCACCTTTCAGCTGCCTCCCAGTGGGGAACAAGGCAAACTAAGCAGTATTTGCGGACTCCACACTGATGAGGTTGCAGTATCCTCAGAGCCCAGCTCTGTCCTGATGGTCTTGCTGGGAAGGGGGAACACAGCCTGCCTCTGCAAGTTCTTCCCCACTTTAGTAACTGTGTGACCCATCTTGTTCAGGAAAATTGAACCAGGCCCAGTCTGAGCTTGCCTACTTTTTGAAATGTATGAGTCTTACAGCAAAAGCCATTTCCAAGAGAGCTTATTTGAAAGAAACTACCCTCAGGAAGTTATAGGAAGTTTTGAATTAGCTTTACACTGTGCACCATTAAGCCATTCTGTAATCAAAATAGCAGCTTCCGTAAATCTCGGTAAAATGCCTCCATTTCAAACCCTGATGTGTCAGAAGCCAGATCATCTGGAGCTTCTTTACAAGGCCAGGTCTTGTTGTGTATGGCTGTGAGTTCAGACTGGGGCCTGCAGGATGATGGCAGCTGAAGAAACACCTGCTGAGTTGCACCCGGTAGATCTAAAGTGATGCAAGCCAGACCTTAATTTAAAATAGGGGACACTCCCTTAAACCAAAGGCTTTAAAGATAATGTAGAAACTGGATGGAGGTCTGTTTTGTACTGAAATATTTATTTCTCAATAAACTAGCCATTATCTGAAAATAGAAACCTGTTTGTGGGACTGAGTCTCATATTCTTGGCGAAAGGTTTCAAAGTGAAACTCACCATAAAATCCTATGATAGTGTAGGAATTTATAACTGTTCCAATGGTTTCTGTTCTTTTACTTGGAAGGAATAGTTTACTTGCGGTCTCAAGCATGTAAAAAGGGCTTTTATTTCTAAGGCTATATCTCTGTACATGCTTAGATATTAAGAACTCCAAGAAGAGTTGCAAGTGACATTTGCTTTCCAGAATGAAGTCTTAGATCATCTACATTTGGTTGATAGTACTACCTAGAGATCAAATGAAGCAAAACATGGAAGAAATGGAGGGCTTGAAAAATGAAGGACTTAACTACATTTGAGAGGAATTTAAGATGTGACCGAGTAGAGAATTTCATCTGCCATGCTCTCTGATGGTGGTTGTCTGTCAGATGGTAAGCAACACCCTCCTTCATTCACTGTTTTTCCTTCAGCTACTGCTGCATTAGGCATATTTACATCTGCTGGAACATAATGATTGCATGAAGAGTAGTGTTTTTGAGCAAGTGCCTCAAATGCATCTTGACAGCAAATACCTACTCAAAACCAGCCATCATATCTTCCCTCAAAATTCCCTTTAAAATTTAAAGACTTGATGACATAGTCAAATAATTTCTTTACAGTGCTGGTGCATGTAGGGCCAGAAGCATTTCCTTGCTGTCCTGAGCCATCTCTGACACATTCCTATCCAGTCAGATGGTGTTTGTGAGCCAGTCGGAAAATTTCAAGTAATCAGGCTCCATTGTATTAAGTCAACCTTCATCAAAAGCTTTGTTGGAAGCAACTTTTGCTAAAAGAACTGGTTAAGTACCTGTGTCATTGTACAAAATGCCCTCCTACTGAACAGAAGAAGACTTTGAAACACCTTCCAAGTAAGAAGGCTGTAAGCCAGAGCACCTGGAATTTAGGTTTATACAGAGTATTTCTAGGGGCTGAAACAGAAGGAAAGCACCTTCTAGAAGAGCAATACCATGTTGATTTGCTTCTTCTAATGAAGCTGTTAGTGCATTTTGTACCAAAGTAGCAAAAGTGCTGGTCCCACCATTTGATGACATCTGGGATAAATTAAAGCTATTGAACTTATATTAAATAAGGGGAGAGTTGCACAATGCATTGAACCAGCTTCACTCACTAAAGATATTAGTCCAAATTTACAGCTCTCATAAGGAGCTACAGCTCAGCTGGGCTCAACAGTCTCACACTCTTTTACATCAGCAGTTAAACTCAGCCAATATCTCTCTGAGATATTTTTGTACTCTGTTCCCAAGCACTTATTTGGCTTCCTGAGCCAATGTCATTCTCCTAGACAAACAAAGTTAGGCATTTAAATAATTTTTGTCCAAAGGAAAATACTTTCAGTCCAGATAATTTTTCATAAAAAAGCCTTTTTTATATGGAAAAGTCTGTGATGTTGGCCTTTTGTTCCTTTCAGTGGGAATAAACTGCATCTGAATGTAGGGAAAATCTTAATGCATGTGAGACAATGGTTCTTGTTTACATGGTGCACATAAGGTCACACCCTCAACACTCTAAGGACATGAAGGCAAGACAGCTATGTAGATAAGTTGTCAGAGTTTTGTGCTGAGGAACCCAGATTAGTTTTGCTGTGTTGGCGACCATGCCATGCAATAGCTGGGATGCCAGTTCTCATATAATCCTTCAGGGTCTCTGCCAGTCTTTGCAGCTTGTGATGATGCTTAAAAAAGTATGGAAATGCAGTGAAAGGGTACAGCTGGTGTGAGTCTGTTTCTGTGCTGCCGTCAGACATCCTCCTGCAGGGGCATAACCTAATTCTGGCTGCAGACTCGCACAGCTCTGGCCAGCAGTGTTTATAAATAGGAGGGTGATCGACTAAAAAGTTTCTAAATTCAATTGTTGCTTTTTATTTCCTGTGCAATTGCAACAATGGTTGTTTTATTTCTCATTTTGCATGTTATTGTTCAATACCTAAACTTTTTTTGTACAGGTTTGCTTTAGGGTCCTTTGTCTCTTCCATCCTACCCTCACATTTTGTGTTTCTCTTCTGTATTTGTTGATTCATTTTCAACTGGTAACTTAAAACAGGGCATCTTCTTTTTTACCAGGTCTAATATTGAAACGAAATCAGGAAGAAGGAAGGATGCGCTGACATTGTGAGAAAAGGGAAGGACACATTCCTGCTGCGCAGAAAAAGTGATGTCTGCCAGCAGTACAGAAGCTACAGAAGCAAGCTGCAGAAAGGGCAAACATCTCACAAGCTACTCTCTTGCTGGTGCTTGTAGTATCTCACTGTTTTCCCTAGCCATCGTGTTGCTGTCTCCCAGCTGTGGGCTGAGAACCCCTTTCTCTCCTGCAAGTACCCATGGTTTGCAGTCTCCCAGGGCAGTGCCAAGAGGCTGAATATGGGGTAGGGGCTGAGAACACTCTGTGTATGAGTGTGTGTCTGTGCTGATTTGTGAGGCAAACCCACCCCAAAGCTGGAAGCAGTTCTAACAGCAGCCTCAACATACAAATAGCTGTAGTGTCTTCACAACCTCAGGTGATGGAGGTGCCAGCTCCAGATGCCCAGCACTGCCTTCAAGGTGCTGATGGGAGCCCTGTGGCACTTTCACCCTATGGACACATCAGGCAGAAGCTCTGAGAGCTGGGTCAGATAGTGCTGAGGGGACTTAGCAGGGCCAAAGTCACAGTCATGCAGGGACCATCCCCATCCCAGTGGCTTCTGCTGACCTTCTGCTGGAGCTTGGGTGGCTGGTCTTGCTGTGCATCATGGAGGAAAGCACTGAACAAACCACAGGCATTAATCTTCCCTGTAGGACTGGCAGAATGAGCAAAAATTTTTCTTCACTGCTCTTTTTGCACAATGTATCCACTGAGCAAGTGCCTCCCAGGAATCCTGAAGGTGGAAATTGATCTCTTCTGCAGCATCCCACGCCTAGCCCACACAGCTGTCAAAAGTCACAGGACGACTTGTGCTGGGGCTGAGAGTCCACATGCAGGAAGGACCTGTAAATGCTACCACTTTGTCCCATACACTTTAAAACTCACTGCAGAATTATGTGAGAACATTAAAGCTTTTTCCATCCACAGTTTTGAAATTTACATTGAAAAATTTTCTATATTAGTGTTTTCATTTCTGAGAAATGGTGCTCATTTAATCCAAATATTCAATGTGGATGCATTTATACTAACACAGAGCTGTTTATTCAAACCAACTTCATTTTGCACAGATTTCCACAATTGATTTTTTGTGATTTACTAGTGCCCCAAACTCAAAATCAATGGCACCAGTGTGAAAAATCTACGGATAGCCTAAACTATTTGCCTAGTCCTGGCAATTTAACTTTCATCATCATTAGCTATTTAACTGCAGAGCATTTTGATGGAAGTGTTCACTTGGTCCCACTATTTTAAGACTAGCTGGAATTTCATGTAGTGTAACTATTTGTTGGGGGGGCCAGGTGGTTAGAGGTTTATATGTGTGCTTCTGGAGTGAGAAAATGAAAGTCCATCCTCTCCACACCTATTCACAATTGTTGGTGACATGGTGAGGTATTAAGAAAGGGAAATGAGGGCACACTTGACTCTGTTTTTCTGACTGTCCCGTAAGGTGAAGCCTGAAGAAAATTGACTCTGTACTGCCTAAAGAAAATAATTAATTCAGTGATGAGCAATGTGTATATATTTATACCGGTTCCATCACACATTTTTCCCCCCCCCCAGTTCTTGTTATTGTAACTAAAAGGCTTGTTTACTTGATGAATCTCCCATGCAACTTAGAAATAGGGAGATGGGAAGAAAAGAGACCTGAGCAGCAAAGGAGTCAATTAATGGTGGAGCAATGGAAGGGATGTGTGCTATGGTCACTGGCCATCAGTGGTCCCGTGTGGGCAAGCAAAGCTCAAAGGAAAAAATGCTGGTCAAAGTTTCCAAGTTAACTTCCAAGTTCATATTTTGCTTTTTTACCCAAGAGACACTATGGCAACTTTGACTTTTCAGCTCAGCCATGACATACAAGGTTCAGTCTTTAGTCTTTTTGGGAGCAGGTTCAGATGTTTAGTGCATCACTGAGATGCTCCTCGGATCACCTCAGGAAATCAGGCATTGGTGCTCATGCTGAATGCAGGTGTCCAGCAACTCTTGGGACAATCCAATCACATTTTGCCAGTACAAAATGTTTCTGGGCTCAGGTAGTGCCAGACAGAACAAAAAACCTACGATTTAAAGGCCTTGATTCAGTAAATTTCTTTCATGCACCTGCTTCCAACAAATTACAGCCAAATAATATTCTAAACAACATGAGAGTTTGGTATTAAAAGGAAGACATCCTTCAAGTCCTGCTCCATGTTATGAGCAAAGGAGCCCAGGAATGTGCCCTGATCAACACACCTACACAGAGCACTCATAACTTCGGGGTCAAATTTAGCAGCAGAAATGAGAAACAAAACTATCACATAAAGAGAAAGACAAAGTAAGATGCAAACAGTTTGTGCACTCTATCACTACACCTGTGATGGTGATAGAGTTTTTTTTTTTTGTTAAAATGACCCAATCAGCAATTTGTAGCCTAAAAAGCACTATATATATATATATATATATATATATATATATGGAGCCTAATAATAGTATTACAGCCTTCCTTCCTATGCACTGTCAAACTAATCTGAGATATTAAAAGAGATTTTAAATAGAAGTTTTTACTTTTCTGTCTGCAGTTATATACTCAGACCTACTCCACCTGTATCTGCTCCACCTGTACATCCTCGCTCTCCTGGGGTTTTGTCTTCAGTCTTCTTATGGAAAATGAACTTATTTACTTACAGTCTGTGCTTGTTTATGCTTGTTTATGCATTGGTTTGTGAGGTTTGCTGAAATTAGTTACAATGGGGATTTTTAAAAGGCAGTCTGCACTAGCAAATAATTTCCTGGAGTTAAATAAGATTTTTTCTTCTAGATTTTTGTCACGTATGGCAGCTGACTTATTACAAGCTCCTGCCTTCCAGAGGTAATCACCTATCTCAGCCATGAAATGATGGGCACCATGTAAACCCCTATATTTGGGATTTTTATGTGATTACAGAGGAGGCTGTCTGCAGCAAAGTGCACTTAATAACTGTCCCCTTTGAAGACTAAGCCACTGAGGAATGGTTCTGGTTTCTACATGATTCTCTGCTCTAAAGAAAGAAAATGTAATGAGCTTTAAGCCTCTCCAAAAATCAAAAGCATCAACAAGAAAAAACTAATGTGGTGATGAGCTGGGTGGCCCACCAGGATGAAGAAACCAATAAAAAGTAAAATTATAGCAGGTCATTTTGAATAGCTTTAGCCTCACTAATTAAAAGCTCAAAACCCTCAGAAATGTCATGACATTACATGTGGACATATTCCTTTCTATTCCTTTTCCTGGATTGTTTTCCAAATGAGACATCCTTGTTGTCACAGCTCTATCTGAGGATGATGTTGGTAATGTAACAGACATCCTAGAGCTAATCTCTGCATACTTCTGCTTGTAACTCTTTACAGAGAAAAAGCTGTAATTTTCTGCTCACCAACTAACTGGTTTAAAAACTTGCCAGAAAAAAAGTCCACAAATAATTGCAGGTATCGTCACACAAAATGAAAACTGACCCCAGCATGAGTGGCAGGTTAGCAGGTCCCAAATTATTTATATATTTTAACAGCCATACATGCCAGAAATCTAATAAACTGGCAGCTGCCGGAAAACTGCGTCTTAGAAATTGAATACAGAAAGGCTGTTTGCAGACAGGAAAACAGCAATCCTAGACTGCACTAAATCCTGGGAAATAACTAAATTTAATACTATTCCTCATGGCTATGCGTTCCCCAGGTCTTGCTGTCTTGTGTCAGGATCCATCTCTCTTTTCCAAAGGACTGCAGTATCTAAGTGATCAGTTTGATGGATTCAGCCTGCTGCTGTTATCTGTCTTCCCTTCCCAACCTTTGCAGCCCTCCACAGAGAAATTCAGCCTTGAATGTAGTCTGACATGGTTAATGCCTTCCCTCCCAACCCACTTTCCTGGTACACCTGTAATTTTCCTGATATTTCATGTATCCCATGATGTGTTTATCCTTAATCATATTCCCTGACTTGCTTTGTCATGCTCCAACTGGTTTAATTTCTTGCTATTGAGGTTGTCACTAGAAGAGTTTTCTGATAAGAGAGGGAAAAAGCCCTAAACACTCTAGTGACTTTGAATCCAGTCCTTTGGGTTTCACAAAACTGGCCCACCTAAGGATTTTAGCCTCTTTTGTAAAATTGCTTTCATCTGAAATACTTTTACCTTCTTTAAGAAAGAATCTTACCCTGTGATTGTATGGCACCAGCATCCACAATTTCACACTTTGCTCCTGTGAACAGCAATGGTTTTTTCTCTGTCCATATGCCATCCAGAGAGATGTATTTTATAAACAGTGAGTACTTTGGCATATTTAAATAAGCTTTTGAGAGTACCTAGAAAGGAATAAGCTGATTTATGTGGAAAAGAGAAAGATGATGCCAGTGGTGCAGGCTGAATCCTTAAGCTGTGGAGGCTTATTTTATTTAGCTAAACCACAAAATGTCTAGAATATTTAAGTACCTCTTGTAAAAAAAAATGAGCGTAACATAAGGTTAGCTAAGAAGTCAGGAGGAATAAAAGCTAAGAAGTCAGGAGGAATAAAAACTGCTATCAGTAGAAAGGATGTTGTTCAAGACATATTTTCAAGCAACAGGTCAGATGGACAAATGTAAAAATGCCCAATTCTGTCAAGTTGCTTGAACCAAGGAGAACTAATCCCGAAATAATTACACAAGATTTATGTACAGGGAAACCAAAAAAGGGAAGCTAGAAAGGGAAGGACAGAACTGAAGCAGAAAATGGCTTTACAATCCATACATATTGTGTGTTTTACCACTGGATTCAGACAGAGCTGAAAACATCAAGTCAGCCTGAGGACACCCAGATTATCTCAATAGAGCTAAACTGTGTGCCTGGCCCGGAGCTGATAGAGAAATGATAACAGCCAGTGGGTAGCTACTGATTTAAGGAAAAGCAGAAACAGTTGTTCAGAGAGCAGATGAGGTGCAGAAATGGTATTTGACATCAGTTCAGTGTTTTGACCTCACTTGTCCTTGCTTTTTTTTAGCTGGCTGCATCATGTCATACTTGCAGGAGGAAATTCAATAAGCACTACCAGTATTAGTGGATATTTGTCCCTCACTTATAAGAAAACAGACTTTAGTTTAATGGCAGCCCATGCTTTATGATAAAAGTCTGAAAAAAGGGCATCAGCCGTTTTCAGTTACTTACTAATACGACTAACATCATGCAGACTTTTCTGTGGTGTTTTGCCCAGTTTTTTTTCAAATGCCTCTTTGAGCATTTTAATGAGGTTCCAGTATTTCTACAGAATTTTCTACTTCCAAAGACTAAATATATTAAAACATTTATTAATATCTTGTGTTTTCAGTTCCTTTCTTAAAAATATCTTTAAAAAATGCAAGCAAACAAGGATGACTTCATTATAAACAAGACTCACTTTAAATACCATTCACATAAGTCTGTACAATATTCTGGTTTTCTCAGTGAGACTGATCTTTCACATACAGACATATTGGCATTAAATTTGATTTACCATGTTTGAAAATAATTGAGTAATGGATTTATAGGAGTTGGTATTGGGATGTATCTTTTTTTCTGCTGCTCCGCTCTGACACAAATGTGATTTCCAACAATGTTTAACAAGATTAAGTGATCTTTGTTCAGTTTCTCTCCTTCCATTCTTCCTGTGCAAATTAGGAGTTAGAATCTGAAAGAAAAAGAGGTGACAACAGTAGCGTATTTATGCCTATTTTCCAGCAGCAGTACAAGGGAGAAGACAAACAGTGATAATAAGCTCATAAGGGTGGCATCACCATGGTAAATTGTCAGAGTAACTCCTCAGTAGGGCACAGAACTAAATTTAGAAGACTACACTGCTGGTGAGTCATTGATCACTGCACAAGGAGCATGGTCTTCTGTTGTGGATACATCTACTCCGTTGTGCATGCATGGGGATGCTGGTTGTACAAGTTAAATTGCCACAGGTGAGATGGAGCAAACAGCAATGCATGGTGGATCTGGATATTGGGGTTTGTTAAAGAACTACTGAGATTAAAGCTTTTGCTCTGCTTGATTTTGTCACACACTCATCCTCTGCCTCCCCACAAGCTCTGTGGTCCCCCGGTCTGTGTCCCTCCATACAGGGAGGTGGCTGCTGGCCAGGGAAGGACAGGCAGAAAGCCCAGGCAGGTGATGCTGTGCTACTGCTCACAGTGTGCCTCAGATTTGAGAGGTCTCTGGTCTAGCAGCCAGGGTCTCTGCTCGTCCCCCAGCACTTGTCACCAGGCAGTGATCTGGTCTCCAGGGTCCTCTGCAACTTCCAGGAACTTTTCTCTAGTCGTGATCTTCACCGCCTTCTTCACAGCCCCCAGATGTCCCCACATAAGCAGTCAATGTGCAGAAGGAAATGCATGATCAGCTCCTAATTGGTGGTTCTGTCGCACATCTTGTTATTAATTAGAGGAATCAGGACATGCCACAGTTATTAAGTCCCAGTGTTTTCAAAATTTACAGCCAGTCCATACCATTTTCAGCTAGCAGGCTGCATACTCATAGCTCGTGCTTGCTTATGAGTTCAAAAGTTCACTTTCAGATAATCACCCACTCACCCACAGACATACAATTGTCTTCTGCCTGTCAGTGTTCACAGTCTAAATTATCTTCACCTACAATAGTTGTTTAAAAAAAATAGCAGCTAAATCTTGATGGAAAAATAATTGGTTTTTTTTTTTAAGCATCTCAGTGACTCTGGTGCATTTGTTGCAGTGACACCTATTAGGACTGCTGCCTGGTGGGTTACCAGGTACAAAGACATGCACTAAAGTTAGCTTGTTATGGTTGCAGTGCAATGACTCTGCACTAGAAAACAGGCTTTTTTTAACCTCCTACCACACTATGCACTGTCCTGAAACAAATTTCAAATTTTTGTGTTTAGGTTTAGATAAAATCAATAGCAATTCAGGTAACATTTAGAAGTTGTTCTTTCTTCTGAAATTTGTTGTATTGGAGCACAGGTCAGACTTTTCTAACAGATTTCCACGGATCATGGCTATCTTATATGACCTTTGGAAGAGGACCTGTGCAGTACATTGGGTCTCTGGAAAGGCTGGAAGAACTGAGCTCATGCCTAAGTGGGGAAGAGCTGGAAAGGGCTATGCTTTTTATACTAACTTTTTCTTTTTATACCCTTCCTGTAGGAGATGCAGAGGAAAACAAAAGAAAGAAACAGGTGATGCTACTTCTGAAAATGCACAGAGTGTGCATAGTGGCAGGGTAGAGACCAGTAGGGAGAGCACTGCCTGAGGTGCACAACAAATGTATGAAGAAAGTTCACATATATCTCATACACCGCCAGCAAAGGGTTCAAAAGTGGCCAGTATATCTATTCCATTGTGTTTTAGCTTTGGGTGTTAAAAATATTGTGAAAATAAAATTGCTTTTACAAGAGATATTTTTTCAAAAACTCCTGCATGTAGTCACAATTTCAGTACTTGCTATATAAGATGATAGAATGAGATTAAAAGAGCTAGATTATGTTCTTAGCTCTGCAAACATAAATCTGGAATAGCTCTGCAGAGGTTTGTGGAATTATTTCTGATTTACTGTACTATAACTGTGAGACAAATTGGCCTAAGGAGTATAGCTGTCTAATATTTTCTTCTGTATACTGCCTTAATACTTTGCACACAGAGAAGCAGACAACCTTCTGTTATAGGGTGATTCAGTAGCTCCCCAAGATACTATAATTCCATTATAACCACACAGCCAGCCAGATGCACCAAGCTGTCAGCTAAACAGACTCTTCCTTCAATTCCTTGGTGTCAGTTGCCACCCAGTGATTTACATCTGGAAATGAATGTAAAGAAAAATACTTTGTGACAGCCTAGAATTTTGATGATGTCTTCATTGATCTAAACCCACCACGTTTTGAAGCAGAAATTTAAAATTTGTCAAGAGAGTAGCCTCCGTGTCCAAAATGTCAGTTACTCCAACAAAACTGACTTTTATTTGTTATTACCTTGAAAAAGGAGGAAAATAAAAACAATTGAAGGTTTCCAGGCACAACACAGATGCCAGGGAGCTACGCAGATAAATATTTCAAAAACAAAAGGTCAAACCACAGTGGAGATTTAGTAGAGGGTCTGTTTGCTGCAGAGTCTTGCAGCAAAGACCTCGAGAATTGAAACTGTGATTCTGAATGAAGGAGACATCAGCTCTCTTAGTACTGCTGAGATTCATGGTGTCTGCAGACTGGCACGGGGAGAGGAAGGATCAGGAATGAAAGCAAGGCTTTGAGGTTCCTTTACCCTACTGCTGTAAAGATTTACAGGGCTCAAATCCTCTAAGAAAAGATTTTGGCTTAGAAAAGTTGGGTAATAAAGATTGTGGGATAAGAGTATCAGCTTCTTCAGAAGGGATGAAAGATGGACCAGAAAGTTGGGATAGGAGTGAATTGTGTAGCTGGTGAGGGAAGAGTCCAGGTGAAGCAAGGGGGTCTGGAAGGGTAAGGAAAATAAAGCTGAGAAACAAGCTGGAGAGATCTCACACTGACTTTACAACTATCAAAAGGCTCTTTTAGCTAAGCATTTGTTTTCAAGTTCTGGCTTCGGCTTGTGTAACCTAAATTCAATTCCCCTCTGGCTTCTTTTGAGATGTAACTGCAACTAAAATTGTTTCCGTAGTGTTCTACATCTGTATGCTGTGTATGGTTTATTACTGAGGTTTATAACATTCCATTTGTAAAATTACAGGTTGATTAGCATCAATATCAGCATTGCTAATGCAGAAGGGAAAATCTCACTGGTATATGGGACTCGATTTGTTTGGCCTACTGGGTCTCACTCAGGCATACTCACTGAAGCTAAAAAATTTTCTAATTAACAAGCAAGCACTCTGGACAAGATCTGTGCATCCTCCTTCACAGTGTCTTGTTTGATGTCCTGAATTTTCCATCACTTCAGCACACACAATTGGGAAATGCTGCTTGCTCTGTGCTCCCAAGAGCCTGATGTAAAAGTGTTCTCACTACACGGAATATAGCATGTATGGAAATTGTCACTAAAATGGAGTAAAAAGGTGGATCTGGGAAGGCATGCAGCCAGAACAGAAGCAGGTCAAATTGTAATACTGCCTATAAATCTTACATTTGGAAAAATGGAAGCACTCAAGCACTGTGTAATTGTAAGTTCATGTGAAAGAAAACAAAGGTTCAGAGGAGAAGAAAGTGGTGTTTTCCCCAAAACCATGGAATATTGCTGCTTTGGCAACATCCGAGCATGAATGAGTCAAAGTTTGTTGGGAGAGAAAATGTTTTTAAAACTGGAAAGCCAGACAGACTGTCAGACATATAAGGCCTTATTTAAATATGTTATGGAAACAGAAAACTTTAAACACAGGCTGAGAACAACTACTTTGAACAAAACTATAACATTTTATAGAATAATGTGATGAAGTAGTTGTAGCCAATGTGAAGAAGAGAAGATGTTAATTTATTACTTGTCAAAAATGGTGGTAATATGAGAAATGGAATGTGAGAAAAATAGATTGGGTTTTTACAAAAGTTATGATTTATAATGTTTAGTAATTTTAGTTCTCAAGACCATCTTTTGGAGGCACTTTGTAAACAGGAGAGATGTCTCCCTTGATGATGAGAGCAGGGAGGTTGGTACTGAAAGACCCAAATGTTTTCCTCCTGGTTAACTAGGTATTTTGATCCCTGATCTGTTGTCTGTGTGTGTTCTTTTTGGTGTGCAGTGGCAAATTAATTTTAGTGTATGGTGGGCATCTGCTGCACTGGATCGTTCTGCAAATAGAGGAGCTAGAGATTTTCATGGTGCTATTGCAGAGGCATTTATTCTAATTTGTAGTAGTATAGTGGCAGGTTCTATGCTGGTTTAGTCATGCTGGTCATAATGAGAAGCTTGTCCTAATGATGATTTTAGGCAGGTGGGAGAGATATCTGAAGATTTTTTGCTGTAAAAATTCATAAACAACATTATCCATTTCTAGTAGGTCTACCTTCCTCACATCCTTTGGGTGCAAGGGCTGGACCAGTATTTCCCACATCACATTTCTTTCTTTCTTTTCCTTTAAAGAGTCAGGGAGGAACCAAATATTGAGTAGAGCCATGCCCAGTTGTCCTTCAAATAAGTCACTCCAAAAGACACGACTGCCTCGAAGCTCTGCTTCCCTAAGTTGCTTGTACCCTGACTGTTCTGTCCCATGCAGGTGAACTGTTGAGACAGAGAGCAGAAGCTCTGCCTCATTCTCATGTTTTCAAAGCTGTGCTGAATTACATTTTTGCTGAAAAACCTAGCACTGCATTATTCTAACAAATAAAATAATTTTTTTTTCTCCCAAGGAATAAGCTAAGAAAAAATAAGAAGATGCACGAAAAAACATTCAAGAAACAGATGCTGAGTACTGCTTAAAACTGAGGGTCATGTTCTGCCCTCAGGTATACCTGATCACAAAGCTTGTGGACAACATCATACAAATACATTTATTTATCTCAGGCCATAAACTTGCCTTCAATTTGGACATATTTATTTTTCCTGCAGCCTGACTGTGTACCCCTTTGAAGTCCTACGTAAATTCCAGATCTGCCCTGCTGCTATTTGCAGTACAGAAGTGCATGAAATTGGGAAGGCAATTTGTTTAGTTGAAGATTTTTTTCTTTTCAGGAAAATAATTTAAAGGTCTAGGCAAGTGAACCACTGGGTCACTTCTTGCATACCTGATTGGAAACATGAAACTGAAGAAAGAATTACCGGAGGGGTCCCTTGTCTAACAGGCAGGGCCTATAACTAACTTATAAGGATATTAGGTAAATTTTCAAAGAGCTTAGATAAATTAAATGTTGACCTCCATTTTTATAACTGACTTCTGAGTCTGAATTCCAATACCATGAAATAATTTCAGTGTTTCTCCTTGTATCTGAGTGTCCATTTAGAGCTAACCTAAGGCTACAAAAGGTTGTATCTGGAGCAGCACCAGAGACCACCTGTGTTACCTTCTTCCAAACCCCTTTCCCAACGTGTGCTTTACAAAAACTGGTATTGTTGATCAGCATGGTGAAAGTACTGCATGAAAGTAAGAAGAAAAAGGGAGGAATCCTTTTAGAAGTCATGGACATTCATAAACATCAGGAATAGACAGAGGATATGTGGGAATCAATTCAGCAGAAGTTTAATTTTCATCTGCTTGTAGGTGTTTTTGGACCGTAGGAGGAATATATAATAATGGTTTTGTAATCACAAGAAATTTGGCTGTAGGATGATATACTCATAGAGCAATTTGTTTCTGGTTTTACTCAGATTATTCATTAGTGTAAGCAATATGTTTGCATGAATGGTGAAAATAGAAAGCTTATTTTTCCCATTTTTAGTCAAGGATAACTAAGTGAATACAATGTGTGATGTTAAAAATAGTTTCACAGAGTGCATCGTACTTAAAATAGTTACTATTTCTGTCTCACTCACACAACTTCATTAGCACATTTATGTGCAGGGCTTAATTGACAGAAGAGTAGAAGTTCTTATAGGAGCCATTTTGATAGGACATTTAATTTTTAAAATAATTTTTGAAAAGAGATAGTATTGGAAAGATTAATGTATACTGAAAAATGACATGTGATGCAATGATTGTTTTATCATTCTTAAGCCATTTTAGCTTAAAGGAATATTTTCTAAAAAGAAAAAAAAAAGCAAAAGTAAAAACAAAATCTAAAACCTAAAGTGAGTTTTATAGAACTCAGAAAGAAGAAATTATTACAGTTTTGCCTTCTTCTACAATGAGAAATCAAAACAGAAGCATAGCTGATCTTGAGGAATTTTATTAAATCAAAGAACAGAATGTGCTTTTTTAAGGTAAGCAATGGTGAGTCTGACAAAGATGTACAATGCAAGTAGACTTCTCCCAGCTGTAACTGAGGAGGATGCATTCTTATCTTGCAGGGGTTGTGTTCAATGCTGGAACAAAAAGCCCTGACAAAATTCTCAGTATCAGTTCAGCAAATTTGTGGAACCAGCTTTGGAAAATTTTGAATGAACTGTCATAAGCCCGTTAATGCCTGACTTCCAATTTTTTGCCCATCAATGTAAAAGACAAAAATACTTTGCAAGACATGTTCCAAGGGTCAAAGACCAAGGGAACCTGCAGCTGACTGATTTACAAGGAGGCAGCATGGCAAGGGTCAGAAAGGTATGAACATGGGGAAGGGATGAGCACTGATGAAATTGCCAGTGGCTTGACAAAATGTCAGATGGACAGAGAGATAGTGCTTTGATTTTCAGGGAGATATGTAATTTAGGGCTGAACTATTTGAAAAACTAAACAAAACCCTTATTGTCTTACATTTCCTCATGGGCTAAAATTCCAGTGGTTAACAAATTCCATTCAAAGCTCTTTTTCTTGCTTGTCAGCCTGGACATTTGTAGGGAAACTCAGAAAGGGCAGAGCATGATGTAGATTCTTGGGGGTTGTGTGGAAGTCAGGAATCACTTGGTTAGCAGAGAGGCTGTTTCCAGGGTGTTGGTCTGCAGGAAAGTGTAAGTAGATACAATGTGTGAAAAAGTGTTTTCTAGAGATAAAGGTTTTGGAACTGACTAGGGTTGGGAAATCATATGAAACACTCTCTGCAGGCCCTGAATCAATTATCTTTTTGGATATATTGTCATCTCTTTGAGCTCCAGCCCAGAAAGGGTTAGTCTGGAACACCGTCCTTTCAGTGGGAATTCTATGCTCCTTCCAACGTAAGTGAGTCACCATTGGCTGGCTAACAGGCAATGACATTTGTTGATAAGGATGTCATTCAGTGCATGTAGAATGAGAGGCATTGCAAATGAAATTATGTCAAGCAGAGATCTCACCAGAGTCAGAGTCTTCGAAGGTAGCTGAGCCTACGAGGGCCCTCTGTAGATCAAAGAGAGGTATGGGCAAACATAGAACTTGTCTTACTCAGCTGACTTAATATCTGGGTCACTCTCTGAAGGTGCCTCTACTGGCTCTATACAGATCCCAGGGAGACTCCTAAATTAGGTCCTTGAACTGCCTAAATCTCTGTGTGATCAATTGAACCATCTCTATGATTCCAGGTTAATCTGTTTTTAGTAGAGTTCTTGTTTAACCTCATACATATGATAATGTATGTTTTATAAGTAAAACTTCAGACACATTTTTTGAGGATTCACCTTTTCTTTGCATTCTCTGCTCAGTTCAGAAAATTTAGAGATAACTTTCTATAGGTTTGGGGTTGTTTTTTTTTCTAGGGAAATGATATTAGCTTTTGATAAAATCGAAGTATTTCTGTCATCCTCTATCAATCATCTTAATAAAGAGATTGGTTTTGTTGTTATGGCAGCTGGGCACAGGCTGAGAATAATTCAGAGGCATTTAAGAGATATCTGACTAACTGCATGAAGTGACACTGTTTTTAGATGACTTTTTATTTTCTCCTGGTCTTCTCATCTTTTTCTGGTGTTTGGAAATCATTTTACATTTCTGTAACTCACTGGACATTAATCTCATTGCACTTCTGCTGAAGTCAATCCAGGAACATTATGGTTCTGCAGAAAAATATAAATAAAACAATCCACCCACAAGCATTTCTTTATGCAAAATACATCCTTCCTTACCTAGTGACTTGATGGCTAGTAAAAAATTGTAATATTTATTTATAACAAATTGAATAAGGCTCAACTACAAAAGGTAGAAAGTCAAGCCAAAGCATATTATAATGTCTCATTTTAATAACAGTTCCATTCTGAACTGAAATTGTTGAAATTCTCTGCACAATTTACTCATCCTCTTTTCTTGCTTTAGTTAGCAATGGTACCTATATTTATATTATTTCCCAAGTCAAAATGCTCAAATGCAGTAATTATTTGGGGGTATGGGCTTTTTATATCTTGTACATTCCTCAACATTATGTAAAGATTCAGCCCCTAAAACTTATGACAACGCAGTTTTTCCAAAAAGTGTGGTATGATTATATAGTCATAGTATTTAATGTTCTTTTGTTCCTACCCCAGCTAGATTAATTATTTTTAATATGAAGTGATACAGTGACATTATTTTTTAACACAGTAATTCAACTTTCTTCAGGACTGGAAGAATATGATTCTTTGTTTGTTATAAACAATTACATTGCAAATTCATAATATTCAGTTTCAAGTAAGAGTAATTTACAGAGTGGTATAATGTAGAAGCATGAGTAATCATGCCTATCTTTCATGTGAACACTTGAAGTGACACTGACTGCGGTGGCATTCTGTATCCCATCTTCCCTAAATAAAATTAAACAAGCTATGCTTCACTGTGATTCATAGAGGTTTGAGGACTTGGATACCTACCTCAAACTCACACACCTTGCCAAGGTTGTTATCATGGTGCTTAATAGGGGAACTCAATACTTTGGTATTGAACTAAATCTCTCTTGCATGCTTGTCTCTTTCAATTGATCACAAATAAAGCATTGAACAGCTACATTTCTATATGAGAATCTCAGCTGTATACCTAAATTTGGATTGACAGAGAATGTATCTTTTTCCTTTAAGGTATTTTGCAAATGTACAAAGTAAAACTTCTGTGTTAAATGCTGCCCTAAGGATGCAGAAAAAATATATTTCTAGTAAAAAAGACAAATGCTTATTGGAGGAAATATTAACAGTATGGAAAGTATTCAAAATAACTTCAAAACAGCTTTTACTAAAATGAAGACTACTCGCCATCGACTTCTGAGTTTGTAGATCAAAGAAAGAAAGGACGCTTTTAAAGTGCAATCTGTCTTCTGTAGCTCAATTCAGGAATGATCTCTACTTAAAGCCATTAGAGGATTGGACCCTACTATAGAATAGTAAAGGCCTTCAAGGGAATTTCTTTCATGAAGCAGCAAGAAAGTTGGATCTTCATAAGGCCTAGATGTCAGTCGAGATTCATAAGGTATTTTTGACACATAGGTCCTGGTTTTCCACAGGATTGACAAAGATGGCAGTTTCCCTTATTTTCTGTCTGATAAAGATTTTCCATCTCACATTTACTGCCATTGCTCCCAACTATTTCAATTTTCTTTCCTTGTCCTTTTCCAGAAACTGATTTTCTAGATGCTCTTAAACTGGGGGGCGGGTTGGGGGGTGGGGGGGGCAAGCATAACATAGGCAGCATCTCACCAGCTGCTTCCTTTAAATATATTTGTTTTGTAGTATTCTTTATGTGACAGAGCAGCCCCCAGTAATGGGGACAGGCAGGGATTTAGTGCTGAAGTTTCTCCTTGGCCTTTTAATTACATAGGGTGACTGCACTCCATGTGTTTAACCCCAGAGTGTGGGTTCCTCTGTAGGTACATCACTGCTTTCAGTGAAGTCAATAGGACATTTTCATGCAGCAAGCCTTAGAGCCATCATTCCAGTATCTTGAAAGTCAGCATAAATCAGATTGAATTCTGGTTTGCTATTGCCTGGTGATCATTACCAGGGTAACGAGAAAAGGGGAAAAAAATCCCTGAAAGAAGAATTATTAGAAATCTGCCCTCTGTAATGTTATTCAAAGGGTTCCGTTTTTTGAGAAAAGTTGCCTGGATAAAAATAGATTCCTCATTGATAGTCAGATCATTGAGACTACAAAAAAGGAGAGGCTATTGAAAAAGTTCCTGCAAACTGGCTTTGTTTGGCATCTGACTGAATTGTGGGAGCCCTGAAGTTACCAGCAGCTTCCTGCCTGCCACTCCTGGAAATCCTTTAGATAGTACAAGCAATAAACACTACCCAGTGGGAAACTGCAGAGTAATGTTTTACATTGATTACATGCTAACAGCAGGGAGAAGCTTGATGTGGACTTTCAGAAGTCAAATGTATGAGCTGAAAACCCTTTTCTTGTAACAAATAACATCAAATCTAGGACACTACACTGTCCTCTCAGATAAAGAGGGCTTAAAATTGCTTTCACACTCCCCTTAAGCCAGTGACAGTGATGTGGGTCTGAAAAACATGAAATTATTCTTGATTCTCCAGAAAGTCAAACTATATCCATTAAGGTTAACTGAAAAAAAAGAGCAATGGGATTTGTATTCAAAATTTCATGTTTGCCAGGCAGTACGACTGATTAAAATTACCTTTTTTCTTCTTGTTGAACGAAATAATTTTCATGCATATATTTTATATTTTATAAAATTATTTTAAAATTCCAAATTCATGGAAACAAAATAAACATAGGTAAGCCTAGATGAATTTATAACGCGCTTGACAAAGAAATAAAGATTAATTGAATTTGGATTGAAAGTGTGGTTTGGTGAGTGACTAAAACTGTCTCTAGCTATGCGTATTGTCACAACAGGAGATATTCTTGCTCCTTAGGGAAGAGAAAGTTTCACAGAGAATTTGTAATGTTTTGTTACATTTATATGAATTAAAAATTCAAGTTTAGGTAACTAATAATACTTAGTATTTTTAAGAATCAATGTGCATAAACTTGATATTGAGGCTAGTGACTTATTATTTATATGTGGGTTTAATTTCCATTGATATTGCCCATTTCCTTATATTGCATTTAGTAGCAGGAATGGTATGTCAGCTGTATATCTGTGTGGAAATCTCCTAGTGGACCTTTTCGTGAGTTTGGCAGGTTTTGGGGTTTATTTTCCAAGTTTCTGGTGTGCTTTTCATTGGTGCTTTTTTATAGCTTTCTCTCTGTTTTAGACATTGCTTGCCTTTCCATTGCTTTCCCATTTAATAATTCTAGCTCCAGTTCTTCTGCCAAGTCTGTTAGAAGGAAAGGGGCTGGGTTTCATTTTCCCAGCGAAAGAATCATCTTGAGCCTTGGCAAAACCCTCCAAAACTAAGGTATGGGGGAGGCTGCAGTGTTCCCACTGCTACAGGAACTACCTTTGATGGATGTTTCAGGACAAGCTGCCCTTAGGAGCTATTCTTACACACAAGCATCAAGTGCAAGAGACTGAGAAAATATTTGAAAGGAAAGAATAAGCTATTGAAAACCACTACAATAATGCTTCATAAGATCTGATGAGTACTCTCTTCAGCCCTCATTTAGTGCTGCATTGCTAACAAAATTATGTGTGAAGTCAGCTGCTCCCCTCCTCCACTTCAGATCACTGTGGGCTGCTGAAAGACAGTAATTCAGCAGCTCCATCATATGGTTGTATAAAGGTTTGGTGAAGTTACCTAAAGTGGGTCCATTTCTGATGCCAAGAGCAGAAGGTATCAGCCTAAGCAGTTCGGGCATTTTCAAACCCCTCTGAGGATGGCTTTTCCACTATGTTCATGGATTCCAGGTTTTAAAGGGACTTGGACAAACTGGAGAAGAGGGCCCATGAGAACCTCTTGATGTTCAACAAGCCCAAGTGCAAGGTGCTGCACTTGAGTTGGGGCTTTCCCATATACAAGTACAGATGAGAAGTCATTATTTCCAGCCCTGCTGGGAAGGATTTGTGAATCCCCACAGATGAAAAGCAGGAGACAGGAGAGAGGGGGGCTCAGGGGGCAGGATTGTCATGGACCTGGGAGCAGGTAGGAGAGGGGGTGAGGGAATTCGGTGGCAGTGTGTCCTGCCCAGGCTGGACACCCTCTGACACAGGAGCTGGCATTTCTGCCCCAGCCCTTGTCCAGCTGATCCTCCACCACATACCCTGGTACTCACCCCTGCCCAGCCTGCAGTCCTGCAGCCCTGCTCTGCCATGCCTTGGTGATAGTCCCACTGTGACCCATCCCCTCTGCTGCCACTGGGGATGGAATCCCAGCAAAGATGTCCTCACCTCTCTCTTGCCTTCTACTTTCACTTCTTTTCCCCAGTCCCTTTTGTTTCTCCACTTTTGTCTGCTCTATTCTTCCATTTCCTTTCTTCCTCCTCTTTCATGGCCTGGTTGCTAGAGTCTCTTGGGAGGCAGTCCTGGAGGGTAAAGTTGTCCAGGAAGGCTAGGCATTCTTCAGGTAGTAAAACAGTTTTCTGGGAAAGAAATGTCTGCCTGGCCAGGCTCAGGGAGTGGAGGTGGTTGGAGTTACATTCAGCTGGCTCTCTGTCACCAGTGCACTTTCCAGGGTTCAGTGTCAGGGCCAGTCTTGTTTACCCCTCCTCCAGCAAGACCAGGGAGAGAATTGGAAAGGTAAAAGTGAGAAAAGTCGAGGGCAGGGATAAAGACAGTTTATTAGGGAAAGCAAAACCTTTGCAGACAAGCAAAGTAAAAGAAGGAATGAATTCACCACTTATATTTTGCTCAGGCCATTGTTGAATTATCCTTGAATGTCTGTGCCCCTTCCCATGGGCAGGCTGGTGTTCAGTAATGTCGGGGAGAACAGGCTCCTATTGGATGTAATGGTTACTTGGGAAGACAAACACCATCACTCTCAGTGCTCTCCCTCTTCCTCCTTCTTCCCCTCACTTTATATTCTGAGCATGGTATCGTATGGTCTGGGATATCCCTTGGATCAAATTGTGTCACCTGTCCTGGCCATGTCTCCTCCCATGCGACCCCAACTCCCTCACCAGTGCAACAGTCCAAAAAGGAGAAAAGTCCTTGGCTCCATTTAAGCCCTGTTCAGCAATTACAAAAAAAATCTCTGTATTATCAACCCTCTGTTCAGCACAAATCCAAAACACAGACCGATGAAGACACTATGAAGACAATTGATTTCATCCCATCCAAAACCAGCCCAAGCTGCAACTAAAATGTCTTTATCAGGATATCACAGAGGAATTTTAGGTTGCAAATAGCAGTCCTTGTGAATTCTGCAGTTTGGGACTCTCTGGCATGTTTTGTTCAAACCTTTTCTATGATATTCCACACTGAAGAAGGTAAAAAAGGATTGATGAGAAATTGACTGAATGGTACAACAATGAATCATCACCTCTAAATAAAGGCTTTCCCTATGTCCAAAAAATACTTAAATAGGAAGCAAACTGTGAAAATTGTTATTAACCTTCCTCTCTGTCTATGCAGAGTGCTGAAGCAGACCTTGGATTGGGACCATTACTTGCTATGAAGGTAAAGAAACTGGAGCAAGGGTCTCACCTGGAGTGACTGGCAGCCAAGCTGCTGCTTAGAGGGTAAATGACCTCAGTAAGGAGTTTAAAACAAATGCAGAAAGAGGCTCAGTTCTAGTAGCAATGATAGAGGAGAAAAACGAAATATCGAGAACTCATTAAATAAGCAAAGAACAAGAATTTTTATTTTGAAATGAAAATGGCTTTGCCTCTTACCTTTCTGTACAGCGAATGCCAAGACTTTTTGATACGCCATTTCTTTTGAAGTCAAGGGCAGCAGAATCAACATGTTCTTTTCAGTACAATCCCAGGAGATAATTGAAATACAATTGCAGTGTATGAGGTGTTTAGATTTAAACTTTATTTTGTTTTCAGATACTTTTACTTTCTAAGAAAAGGAAGAAGTCATAAAGTAGCTAGTAAAGTCACTCAGGTTTATCCTTTTAAATTACTTTTGCAGACTTCAATGGAAAAAGTCTTTTTATTCTATTCCCCTAATGTATGGTAATAAAAAAAGTAAATCACTCTTTTTCTATTTTTTAATTCTCATTTTTTAGGAACAGCTGAGACAGTGTCAGTTCTGATTATGAATAATTATGGAGCTGGCACAGACATTCAAGGATAATTCAACAATGGCCTGAGCAAAATATAAGCACAGAAGTACTGTAATAGGTACAAATCAAGTCCTGGCTGGGACCTGGTACAAAGCGCTCAAATGCCCCCTGCAATAGCTGAAGACATTTTTAAATCCCGCAGTGCTCCTACACAATTCCTTTGGGTTAGCTGCATTTTGTCAGCATTGGAGAAGATCTGAAAATGGTAGAGGAGAAGTCATTCCTACTTTCCAAACTAGCTCCTGCATAAGGATGTAGAGTGTGTGAAATATTGGGTGCCTGTGAAGCCGAGGAAGCACTTGAAGAGGTCACTCAGTAGACATTGGCACAGGCACTTCAGACAGGATGGATGACTTGTTCTCTGGAGGTGCCAACTGCCCCTGAGTCCCTGGGCAGGGTAGGCCAAGGCATTCTGTCCAACTGAGGTGACAGAAATTATGTAGGGTGAAATCCACCCTCAGTCTTCCAGTACAACCAGGTTTTGCAACCTGCAGAAGGAGTCTCCTTGTTTTATTTATTACTTCATATGGATAATCTAAAAGAATGTCAAGGACTTGTTTTTTAATTCAAATATTTCTTCATTTTCTGACATATATTATCACCTCTAGTCAGTTATTAAAAAAAAATTAGCAAACAAGATCTTCAGCTTTCCTTATCTGACAAGGGGCAGAACATTTCTAATGAATCAATCTTCATCGTCCACTTTATTTAGCATCACACTGACACAGGATATTGACATTCTCTGTTTCAAAGACTGAAGTTCCTCATCACCTGTGTAAAAGGAAGAATAAGGTCTTTTCCCTTTTCATCTTTGACAGTTTAAATTAAACTGTGTCTCTGACTTTCTCACAGACAAGGTTCTTTTAAGACAGCAGATAAGGGCCAGCATTTGAAGAACATTAATTAAAAGTTCAGGTGATAAAAACTGGCTGGAGTAGGCTAATTTTTACAAAATACCTTATCCTATCATGTTCTTGGGAAAAGAAAAAAAGAAAAAATGAAAAACCAAAAAGCCTCAGCAATCCAGACGGAAAGAATCATGTGCAATACATACAGTAAACTATTCTCTGCACCTTTGCTCAATGCTCTCTTTATTGGCAAATTTGAAATTACAAAAATTACCCGACTCCTGTTTAAATGTACTTTTAATTTTTTTTTCTAAGTATAATAATCATGATGTCCTACTTCCTGACCACTTCAGGGCTGACCAAAAATCAAAACATGTTATTAAGGGCATTATCCATATGCCTCTTAAACACTGAGAGGCTTAGGATTTTCAGAGTAAGAGTTTGTTTCCTGTGCATAATATAATGGACTAGGATAAAAGTAAACACAACTGCAAGAAAAGAAAGCTTCTCTTGGGATTTTATCTTTCATTTCCAATTTTTGATCAAACATCTCATTCTGGATAATTTCTTTCCTAATGCAATACTGTATAACCTGGTCCATGGATTCTTGCCTACAGATGTTGCCTCTATATAATAGAGTGTCAGATGTGATAAACTTCAAGGTTCTTCTTTCACTTGAGAAGAACACTGTAAGCCACTCAATTTCCCCCGTGTTGCTCTGCTGAGCACCATTTTAGTGTAATCCTGTTTAAAGCATGCATGAAATATCATAGAGATAAACAGAGATTTGGGACCAAACAACATAAATTATTAAAAGCGCTGAAAATCTCTGCATGAATCCAATTGAAAAAGTATCATTTAAGTAAAGAAGAAATCCATAACATTTCTCAGAAAAAATAAATTGTACAGGAATTGTTGCAATTACTCTCTCCTGATATATAAAGGACTGTTGAATTCCAGCAAGGTTAGAAAGCAAGACATTTAAAACTAATTTTTTTTTTTCCCAGAACAATCAATACAAGAAATCAATTTTCTATGCCTCCCTCTTGATTTGGGTTAGTGCATTTTAGAAAAGGACAAAATATAAATACAGATAATAAAAAACGAAATTTCAGAGTCAAAAGCCTGGATTGTGTGCCTTAGTGCACAGAGTCAACACTGGGTATCAATTTAAAAACTGGCTGGGAGAAAGCTGCTGTATAACTGGCTCTTTAGGGGATTCAGGAGTGGAGTGGAAACTGTAATACTTTGCTGCCATTCTGGCCCAGCACAGCAATTTTAATGCATAAGGTGAAATGCTGTAGCCCAAAGAGAGATGCACGGCTGACAAGGAGTCAGAGGTATACCTGAATTGATGGCACTTTATTCAGTGAGGCAAGCCTTGTTTTTGCAGACATTTTTCAAAGCCTAGATCTTCCACATCCTGATCTTAGAGGCCCAGAGTCTCTTTTGAAGGGCTTGTCAGACTCAGCAGGGTTTCCTGTGATTCACACTGCTACGGCCAAAATGCAAACAGACCAAGGGCTGCCATCAGATGTTTTTTACACAAATGGCTCTGGCAGATTTCAGGGGTGACTCAGATTCCCACAGCTCTTCACTGCTTTTGGCTGTAGGGACCTACCCAACAGCTGAACTTCCAAAGCAGGGACCCAGGGAAATTTCCAGACTTATTTCACAAGGTCTAATAGACTCACTCCAAATGTAACAAGCTAATAAAGAAGAGAAAAAAAACCACAAAAAAAATCCCCCCCAAAAACCCCAACTGCTCCCCCCCAATTAATAATTATAATGAGACATCCTATGCTGGTATAGCTTATACCTAGAAAACACTGCAATTTACTGCATAAACCCAGTTTATTAAAATCCACACAGCATTATATATGGGTATTCACAAATTTATGAGATGAAAATGCAGATGTATATTATACAGTGGATAGGTATACAGTTTTGATTACACTTCATCTAGTTTAAAATATATTTCAGGGACTTTAGGAGCACCCCACAATAATTTGTAGTGGTCATGCAAAGATTCTAAGGATCCAGATGTTTTTCAATTATAATTCATGACTAATTAAAGTGGTTAGTAAATTTCCCTTAAAGGAAATGCTGTCATTCTGAAGAAAAAGGGATATTTGGAGAAACTTGAATTACTGTGGTAGAAATGGGTTGAGTTGATATTCTTGTTGTTGTCCTGTGGGTTTCTTTTTCTTTCAGGGAAAGTATTTGGAGATAGAATGGTGGATGTTGAATCGATACCAATTGGTGTTCGGGGAATTTATTAGATTTTTTATTTTTTTTTCTCCCCCATTAACATTTAGAGGACGATAAACCAGTACAAGCCTTGGTTTCTCTGTGTTGAATTTCACAGCTTCCTAAGTGCTTCCCTCTTGTCTTCCTTGAGACATCTGTGTGTTTTCCAGAGAAAGTGAAAGCTTTGTTTTTTTCTTCCTTCATTCATATACAGTGGTGTTTATGAAAGGAGACTTGGTTAATGAGCACTGCAATGTGAAAATGTTCTCTGCAATGTAGTACTTGGGCACATGTTTCTACTCATTGAAAAAAATAAAAAAATAAAAAAGGAAAGAAAGAGACTATAATGAAGAAAACAAGTCCTAGCAAAATTAAGATGCTTCCAGATGTTTCTAAAATTAAAATATTGTTACTTGTTTGATGTGGGCAATGATCACACTGAAAAAGACTAAGCTGTTCCTTGGTCAGATTAGTCTAAAATTACTATGAACACTTCTAAAGTAAGCTTTCATCCTCACCCAAGGATATGATATGCAATTATGTTATTTGACTGAATTATGGACTCTAAACCTGTGGGGTTTATTCACAAAAAGTACTTTAATGAGTATAAACAGAGAATGAACTTGGAGCATCATTATGAAGCTATTTTAGAAAATATGGGTTAGTGAATTTTGCCCATGCCAAGATTTTGTTTTACTTACTCATTGCTATATTGCCACAGAATATAGTAACATTTCAAAAAGCAGGACAAATAAAAAAGTTTGGCTGAATTAGGCAGAAATCTTTGACAAAATGTAAGTCATAGTTCAGAAGAGTGAAATAAATAATATTTAAAAAAATTTACATGTATCCTCTCACATGCACATTTCATATAAAGATTAAATTTCTCGTTAGAAAACTATGTTCAGTGTCTCTTCCCAGAATATTCCTGTAAGTGGAAAGTGTTGAAAATGGACCCATCCTTTGTTTTCATGTTTTTAACTTTCATTGATATTAAAATTTGTCATTCTGAATGTATACTTTTCAAACTGGAACAGTTATGAGTATTTTTTTTACAGTTCAGGCCAAATCTTGGCTATGGATGCTGTAATTTGATTTAATGTAAGCACAAACACGTGGGTTTCCATAGTATTTTGAATAATTCTGTATATTAAAAATATACTTGCAAAAAAAGAGTGCTATCTAAAAATTGTCTTGAAAAATATATTGGTCATTAGACAGACATCATATGAATATTTATCTAATTTAATAATATAATCTGCGTGAATCTTTAAAATAAATCATGCTTTGTTTTCTGTCCTTTAAGAGTCTTCTTGTAAAGGTGACCAAATTTTATTGAATTTTGAATTTTGCTTCCAAAAATTCTGGCTAGTTTTTCTCCCATTTGGAAATGTGAACAGTACCTCAGTATGAACTTAGCATATGTATGTTACTCATATGAATGCATTCTTCAGATGATAGGATTTTACAATTGAGAAACACAGTTTTCAAAATGTTTGCCAAACTTTGCCTGTTTCCATTATAACTTAGGCGCAGATGTGTCATTATTGACACAAGTCTGAATGCTGTGTCTGTGGTGGGCTGACCCCAGCTGTCAACTCAGACCCCATTCAGTCACTCTCTTGCTCCTTCCCAAGCAGACTGAGGGAGTGAACTGTGTGTATAAAAGTGAGGAAAATCTCTTGGGTTGAGATAAACACTCCAGTAAGCCAAGAGGAGGTGTGGCAGGGAGAAGAAAATAAAAGAAGTCATGCTAAAAGCATCCATAACCAACATCAAAGCAATGCCCAGTCAATGGTTATTCCCTCTCTGTTTTATTGCTGAGCATGTTATGGGATATGGGGAGCATCCTGTTAGTCAGTTGGGGGCAGCTCTCCTGACTGACCAAATCTCACTGACTCTGACTGTCAATCTCTTGCCCACATCAGCTGCTCTGGGGCAGCACAGTGGGAAACAAGGATGGCCTTGGCACTAAATAGCTAAAACATGGGCGTGCTATCAGCACTTTCTTGGCAACCAGTCAAAAACATGGCACCATACAGCTGTGAAGGAAATTAACTCCACCCCAGCCAGACCCAATGCAGTGTGGATGTAGAGAATACATTTTAGGTATTTGCATGATTGCAGACCCAATCCTTTAGCAAAATTAATAATTATTTATTTATTTTATTAATAGTTTCTAATTCTCTTTGTTTGCAATGTACCTGGCTCAGTTAATATACCCTCTTTTAAAATGTTTGCTGCTCTCTCATTGTTTCTTACAGGAGTCAGAACGGACCTGACCATCATTGCTGTCCATTATAAAACACAGAGGCCAAGAGAGCTGTCATTCCAAAAATGGGCGGAAGGAGAAGTCAAGGACTATCTCTTGAATAATTTCATCTGCTCCTCTGCTTGAGAGGAGGATTAACTGACACCAAGTCCTGTCAAATAGTCTTAAGAGTTGAAGAAGATGGATCAAATTCATTCCTCTTTTACCATTAAAACCGAATTCTTTTGAAGCCTCAAATGCAAAGCCCAGGAGTGAAAACAACAGGGCTGCACGGTGCTCAGGGTGCTCACCTGAAGAGGAAAGCTTGTCTGTACATAACTCAATCTTAGCTGTCTACTGATTGAATAATAAAACTAGTATTTTTTATTGATTTAATTTTTTGTTTCAACTTACATTTTCTACTGTCGTTCTGACCCTTCAGTTTTCTTCTAGTCTTTAAAGGAATCTAAAATCATTCATTGTGACTCTGTTCTTTGGATCCAAGAACTTATATGAAATGCATAGCATATAATTGTATTGGTAGATTAACTGATTGTAATAGAAGATTTGCAATTACAGTCTGACCTTTGTAACACAGTCCATAAAATTTTGAATTAATTCCTACTGGAACTGGAGCATATCTTTTAGAAAAACATGTAGGCAGTCTCAATTTTAAAAGCAGCCAGTGATGAAGATTTTACCATAGTTTTTCTTTTCAGGTAAAAATTTGCATTTTACTTCTAATAGCTCTGTCAGTTTTGAGTTTAATAATGACATTGCGATAGTGTATACCTGTCAATCTTGGCATTTTTTTTATGATGGTCACTAGAAGAATGTATTTGCAAGAAGTCAATTTTGTAATGCAAATAGGCAATATGCTGTACAGGAAGACATTGAATTCCAGCTTTTGCTCTGATCTTCCTGTGCCTCTCAAAATGTTACTAACTTGCAATTTATCACATCAATTACTTCAGGACTGGAACTTTCCATGTGTAGGGCTGAACTCCATTACACACACGGTCCTCGCTAAACCCACCATGGAGAATCACTGTAAACTGACAGAAGGACCTGTTGGCAGATTGATACCACCCTCCCCAAGGATGGAGGCTAAGCTATGGAGCTTTGGCGTGGGAGCACCAGACACTGGGGACATGCAGGCATAAGTAATTTAGTTATTTAGTACATGTCTTCCATGTTTAAGCTTATAAACTTACACCTGACAAACTGTAATGTGAATTGGATCTCAGTCTTTCACTCTAGAAGAGCAATGTTTGTTTCCAAAACAGATTCATATGCTATTTTGGTAGCATATGGTCTTGTTTTACGATGTATGTTGGCATTTCTTGGGATGGAAAATGCAATACAAACATGACTGATCAGGAAAATTGTTCATCAAAGAGAGAAACTAGAAGAAGAAAAACTTGGTGTATTTAGCTCAGTGTATGAGCTTGCTAGGTACTTCCTGAAGACCACAGTCCTCTGCTTGGTTTAAGTGTCAAACTCTCAGGTTTCTAGTACTTAATATTGTTTCCCAAAATCCATCTTGTGGGCTTTCTTCTTTCACATTTTTAGTTAGTTTTGGAAAGGCAAATAATATCAATTACTTTTTTTCATCTGTGCATTTTTCTTATTACACATAGTGGAAGCAGAAGTGTCAGAAATGACTACATCAAACTTTAGTAAGAATCTTTGTCAGGGCTTTTGTTACCACTGAGAATTTTGTATTAAAAGAAAAAAAAAAAAGCTCAGTAAGTTAAGAATTCACCTTTCTAATACTGGCCCAGGCTTTAGGCTGGTTGGGTAATTGCTGGACTATGTCTGTCCCTGGTAGATAGACATCTATTTCATATGGAACAGTTAAAATTGTGCTCCCTGGGACACATCAATCACCAGTCATTCAGATCATATCATGCATCTTTCAGCAAGTCGTATAATGAAAAATTCCATAGAACTGATGAAAGCTAAGCTAAAAATCTGCTTCAAGTAAGTGCTTTGGTTGCCAGGAGTTTTTATTTCTAAACTATTTGTTAAAAAATATATATATTCCTTAACATTTAATCAAAGAAGTTATTAATATATTTTAAGTTTGAAACCCAGTTTTACAAAAAATAGTTTTTAGGTATATGCTGTTCAATATTAAAAGTGTCAAGCAAATGCTGGTTGTGATCAATCAGTTCCAGATATTCTTGGAACTGACAATGGAATATTTTTTGGTGCAGGACTTCATGAATTGCTTATTCCTTCAATCTATAACAACAACACTGAAATGAAGAAAAATTGCTTAGCTCTTCCCTTCTGTTTTTGTAGACAAAGCAATCAGATTAACATGTTAGGGTTGATGCCAGAAAGTTACAGTTCATAAAACCTTCTGATTTTTCCTGTCACCACATGCTCTTTGATCCCCAGTAGTGTGAAATTATCTTTGTGTGCCTCTGGAAATACTCTGCAATACCTTTGCAAAGCCTCTGGAAACTCTGGACATTTGTGATCAAAATGTTACTAGTTGAATGCTTTTTAGAAATTCTCTACATGTCAAATTCAGACTGTTTAAGTTCCTCCTGAGGTATTATCTGCCATTCACTGTCTTGATCCTGTTCCCTTCTAAGAGCCATTGTGTCAGCCCTTCAAAAGCCTTCAAAGTTGCTGTCTGCCTTACTGACTTACCACCAGAAATTTAAGTGAAATTTAAGTGCTGTGAATATTCATCATGGAAAAAAATATTCGGTATTCTAGTGTGGCCTTTGAATTTAAAGTACATCTGGTGTATACTTTTCTCTTTAAGTACCGTAATCCTCTGCATTTTCTGTATATTGAGGACATTTGGCTACAAATTTGAGGACTGTATTAGATACATATTAGCTACAAATTTAATCACATTTTAGATTTTTAAAATGGGTAGTTTTAAGTGTACTTCAGTAAAGAGCATTTTTGCAAAACTGCATTTGTGAAGTTGTTTTAATAGTCACAACTATTGGAACAAAATATTAGTAATTATAACAAACTGTAGAAAGTTTGCATTTTAAAGAAATGCAGTGCTCCTTACACAGCTGAAGAAGCATATGTGCCACAGCACGTGTACCTTGAAGGCTGAATACAGTTTTGGCCAAAGTGATTAAACCAATTTTTGCTGGTTCTTCAGCTTTTCCTTTTTCAGAGGCCTCTTGAATGACGTGCTCCTTATGGTTTAATAGCTGCTCTCCATCTCTACCTGAGCAGTTTGTGAACAATGTTGTGCTGCCTGCATTTGTTCTGCTGCCTCCACTGTGCCATTCAGCACTGTGCTGCCTCTCTCTGCACAGCACAGCTGGTGAGAGGCAGAGACATCAGCCCCAGATACAAAAGCAGAAGGTGAAAATTAATCCAGGGTTGACCACTTCCCCCTAATTCAAATTCCAGAGTTACTCTTTCCAGAAATACCAATTCAAGGCATTTCTGCATGGTGCACTGTTTTATAGGATGGATGTTTCTCAAATAAAACTCTGTTGGAAAAGCTAGCACATGCATCAGAAGACAGCCCTAAGTCATCACAGCATCAGCACAGCTCAGATGCTTGCATTTGTTTTGCTTATGAGATGTATTAGAGAATGTCATAATCAGATTGGTGTTTGCTGTTTGAGACCATGGTCTATTTTTGTCTGAAGGGCAAAAGGCTTCTTTCCTCACACTGAAAATGTTGGTGATAAATAATGACCATAATTACTTTTTAAGTGTTAGAGATTATACTCATTTGCTTGGAATGCAATAGGACCTGGTTTTGCATAGGTCTTGCACACAGCTACAAGACAGATGGCTTCTGTCCCCCAAAATTAAAAGGGGGGGGGGGGGGGAAATTAATGTATCATTCTGAAATGTCAGACACTGGAAACTTATTTTGTGTGCCTTACCCACAGAATGCTTTGTGAATGCATGGAAAAGGGCAACCACAGGTCAAGGTGAGAACTCATTATTCTGAGAGAAGCCAAAGGAGCATGTATATTCATATAATTATTCAAGCCATGAGGAAGGCATCATCTCTGGATACCTGTCTCCTCCTCTTCATGCTGCTAACCAAACAGGCATAAGGTCCATGGAGCCTCTGCTTCTGTAGAGCAGTAGAAAAGATTTAAGTAATTCAGCACCTACTGGGACAAACAAGGGTTACTTGAATTATTTTGACCAAGCAAAATCTCATTCTCCAAGAGAATGAGGGAAGACCAGAGAACTCCCAGTGGAATGAATAAATGCAAAGTAGCTATGCTAGATTCAGAAGTCTTGACTGACATTGTGCACTAGGGGAGACAGCACGTGTTGTGAGGAAGAAGATAGCAGGAAGCAGGATGATTGCTGGCATTTAAAGAAAGCTACTTGACTTTTATCAGATGGGGAAAAGATTATTTGGCACTTACGTTAATTACTGAAGAGACATAGGAGACTTTAATTTTGAAGCTAAGAATTATGGGATACCTCATCAAAGGTGCAGAATAAACTTTACTCAGTCTAGAAAATGTAAATATGGGTAATAGCATTTTTTTTTACTTTTGCACATTAAGTTGGAGCAGAACTTTGTTAGAAGCAATTTAGTGTAGCTTGCTACCTCTGGCTATTAAAGATCCAAGTTGCTTCCCAAACTGGCCTAATCTGGCAAACCTTGGGACAAAGGTCAGTAACTACAAGTTAGACAATATATCTGGGGTTTTACTGCAATTTTCCAGTGAACACCCGTAAATAGAACTGGAAAAAAAGTGTTTTCTCATCACAGTGAGTTCCCATTCTCAGTGGGAATTAAATATTCAAAATGCAGGCGTTCATGAATCAGCAGATTAAAAATGTTCATTAAATATAAATCAACAGTTCTTTTTAAAAAATATTTTCACCGCTCTTTTGCATTACTTTATAAAATAATTAATTTCTGTTTACTTTCAATATGACCCAGTATAGTTGTAAAAAAGATGATCTTTTTAAAATTAAAAAATACTAGAGAAAAAATATCAATTTGAGGGCGGGAGGGCTTTAAATGTCAAAGCATTTTTTCCAAAACATTTTATCAAAAAGAATGTCTTTATTTAAACAGATTTCACTTTGACAAACGGGCATTTTATTACAAAATACATCTACAGTGTAAAATTTCCTAGCAAATTTAATCACAGATCTATGAAATACCACTGTCTTGTATGATTAAAGTTATCCATTGGAGCATTGCAGATAAATCTGTCTTTATGTCAGTGAGAGCTCCTGTAAACAGATGCAGACCACTGAATTATCAGTGGAAAGCATGAGAAATTGATGTAAGAAGTAATGATATTGAAATATAGGGAGACAATAGGCCTGCATGAAATTTTGTCATTGTCCCTATAAAAAGTTCTTGGAACTGCAACAAGTCATTGTCTCCTCAATTATTTTTGAAGTTGCTCTGTAATGAAAAATCCTTTCTAAACCTACAGATTCTAATACTTTGTTATACAAAAAAAACATGAGTGTATTTTGTCTAGGGGTCAAATGGTTTTTGCCTGATCACTTGATACTGGAAATACTGCATATGGCAAAGGTCTGTCAAGTCTTGTCAGACCTTGCACCATGGGTCTGTTTAAGAGCCTTTTGTGTTATACTGGGCTAAGGGATGGCAATGGAAAAATTTTAAATTATAGCTGAAAACTGGTCTTGTAAAGCAAATGCATAAAAATAAACCCAGGTGGCCACCAAGCCTGGAGAGGAAGGAATCCCACTCCCATGGGCATCATACTCTTCCTGATGAATGCTTCAGGGAAGTGATGATATGCTGTAAAATGTACTCATCACTTCTAAGAAAAAAGATTGGCACTCTCAACCCAATCCAAAGTGATATTGGAAGGACAAGTATAGTTTAATGGGAAAAAGGTAAATAATAGTAACTTTTATGGTAGAGCAATTATTAGATTCTAATTTATGAGTTTTTTCAATATAACTTGGTCTGAATGTGCAGCATCAAAACTGGACTAATGATTTGGATAAATTGATTGCTAAAGTCGTGATGGGATAAACAGGTGTTTGTAGTTCCATATGGTCAGTTTTTTCCTTTTTGCTCACATGAAGATTTTGGGTATGCATATTTGTTTGATCTGGGTATTTTTGTTCCCTTCTGTTGGACTGAGAAACCAGGAGACATTGTTTTCTCAATGTTTTAGTTTGGTCTAATAGATCAGGAGCAGAAAATGAAATTTCCTTTTTTTGATTATTTTTTGCACTCCAAAGCCACGGTTTTCTCAATGCAAATCTTGGCAATGGATCTCAAGCACAAGTACAGGCTGGGCAGAGAACGGATTGAGACTAAACCTGGAGGAAATCACTTGGAGGTGTTTGTGGATGAAAAGCTCAATATGGCTCAACGATGGGTACTCCCAGCCCAGAGAGCAAAAGGTGTTCTGGGCTACATCCAAAGCCCTGTGGGCAGCAGGGCCAGGGAGGGAATTCTGCCCCTCTGCTCTGCTCTGCTGAGACCCCACCTGCAGTTCTGCATCAGCTCTGGGGTCCCAGCACAGGAAGTACATGGACCTGTTGGAGGAGTCTAGAGGAGGCCATGTAAATGATCAAAAGGACTGGAACACCTCTTCTTGGAAGACAGGCTGGGAAACTTGTAGCTGTTCAACCTGGAGAAGAGAAGGCTCTAGTGAGACCTTTGAGCAGCCTTCCAGTACCTAAAGGGGCCTCACAAGAAGGCTGGAAAGGGACTTTTCAGAAGGGTATTTAGTAAGGGAACAAGAGGGAATAGCCTTAAGCTGAAACAGAGCAGGTTTAAATGAATTATTAGGAGAAAATTCTGTGAGGGTGGTGAGACACTGGAACAGGTTTCCCAGAGAAAGGTATTACCTATGCCTGGAGATGTTTAAGACCAGGTTGGATGGAGTTCTGAGTAACCTGGGCTAGCTGAACATTCCCTGCCCAAAGCAGAAATGTTGCAACTAGGCAAATTTTAAGGTCTATTCCAACCCAAACCATTCTATGAGTCTATGACCATGATGAATAAACTCATAGAGGACAGTATTTTACAGCTGTTCTGCTTCTTAATTTTCCAATGACACAAGAGGCTAGTAATTTCTCACTTATCTATTGAACATGTAGATCAACATTATACCCTGAACACAAACTTACATTCAAAGATAAACATGAAAGTTTTTGAATGACCTAGACTGTTTTCTTAAGATGTTGGATTTATATGAGAAAATTTCTCCCCAAACCTAATCAGCCTTTTAATTTCTCTGCAGCTACTTTAATTGAACAAGATAAAAGGCCAGCCAAAGGAAATAACAACAGGGACAGTCAAGTCAGCATGTCAAGGGAGTCTTGTTTACAAACTATAGCCAACATCAATTTATTTCTGGCTTCAATTCCTGACCTCGACTTTAAAAGCAATTATTCACAAATGACAAATCTTATGAAGTCTGAGGACTGGCATGTTATGGATCCTGTAAGTATAATAACCATATATTTACTCATTCTAAAGTCTTCATTTGGCACCTCCAAAATGCCAGGCAGATTTAGCAGCCAGATGCCTGTTTATTGAATTGATATATGCAAATAATATTTGTAAGCAGTAAATTGTTATTCTAAGATGGTGTCTGTAGAAAAAAAAAAGGGCAAAAATATATTCTAGACTTGCATATACTTTTATTACTTCAGAAACATAATCAAGACTATTGTCTCTAGACAAAAGTATTTTTTTCCTTTTGCTTTCACAAATAATACATTGATGATCCATAAATGCCTTCTCTGCTGGAAGTCCAAAAGGCTCTTAGACTGCAATAGCAAAACAGGACTTGCTTGATTATCCTGTTATTCTTTTCATATGCTCTGATTTTTTTTCCAAAGCAATCAAATGTTTTCAACTCTTTGAACATTTGCAATTCTTATTATTTTCTGTTGTTTATTCAACAGAAGTTTTAATTCCACCACTGTGCCAATAAAAATGTGGGGGGAAAAGGTGGAGAATAATATATATATATATCTATATATATATATATATATATATATATCTATGAAAGAATAGCAGATGCCATCTCTTCACCAATATAAATATGTGGTGTAGTTTATCCAGTAAACACGATACAAATCATTATTATTTCTGAAGTAACCAAGATGAAATTTTGCAATTTACTCCCTTTTGCTGTAGAAAAACTCCTTCTCTGAGAACTGTTGTTAATCTCCTTTTTTAAATTCTAATTCATGTTTGTCAGAGGCAAGCGTCATAGTTTTTTTACTGATAGGTTTTTAATACTGATAATGTTTGGTAGCAATTAGAAAAAGCCTCCAGTTTATTGCACACATTTTGATTTACAAGTAAATTCCCACTTAGCTAACAGCTTTATTTATCTTGTTGGTATCCCAAGGAAATCAATGGTTGACAAGACTTTGAAATTAAAATGTCGTCAAACTAAAGTGTCCCCAGAACAAATAAATTACCTATTACCATTGAAATACTTAATATCATTGCTGGACATCTTTGAAATATTTAACATAGAATTAACAATAACTTTATATTACAGAGGACCTGTGTAACATTAATTAGTGTTATTCCTGAGAGTCCTTTGAAAGTAATTAAATAATATAAGACATGGTTCCCTGTTTTTTTTAAATGATATGTTGAAAAAGAGACAAAGTTATTTGAATTCTGTTTTGACTATATTTGTGGTAACCTGATCCTATTGTGTTGGTTTAATCTAATAGGCTTTTGGTTGACCTTTGCGTGACATATCCCTTGACTGGGGATATCCTCGGATGATGCTAAGTCATTACTGAGGTGATGTGTGAATGTATTTTAATTCCCTTTAGGGTTGTCTGAAGCAATGTGATGACTGTGGTGCGGCTCATCACAGAGGTGTTGTCATGGCATGAAGCACAGAGTGAATTTTGTGTCCTCAGGTGTGGCTAGAGAGTATGAGGAGTCATAAAAGGCTTCAGAGATGACTGGGGTGGTACTGACAGGCTGTGAAGGGTGAAGACAGAGAAATTTGATGAAGTCTCATACATGTTCCCTTTCTGAGGAATCCCTGGAGTAAATTATTTTGAGAAAGCCTGACCAAGGTAGAAACCACCAAGCAGGTGGGTAATGTGGGAAATCAGGAGTCCAGTGCTGAAGAAATTTCCTGGCCTTCCATTATGTAGAGGTACAGATATATCCTGAGGATCTTGAAAAATAAAACCAAGGCAAGTGCAGGGATACATTAAAGCATTCAGGTGTATTCAGGGGCCCAGCAGTTATCAGGAAGCTCATGAGAGCCTCACCTAGCTTACATATTTTCACATAAAGCATTAGCACTAAAGTAACTATTAAAATATATCTGCAGGTAAAACTGTAGATTTGGGTCCCATAAGGGTCCACTTACATGATGTGGTACTGAGAGTCACTGAAATGCCTATTGTGGATCCTGCCACATGAGAAGAGGTTCAGTTTAGGTTGATTAGGAAGACAGAAGTAAATAAGAACACATATTCATTGTTAGTTGGAGTTGCCTCTAGTTCCTAGCAGTTTATTTGGTTTCTTTTTCTCCTGCAAAATAATAGCTTGATGAGTACATAGATTTATCTAGTTTTATTTATGTATATGCATGAAAATGAATTGCTGAACTCTGCACAAATACTGAAAAACACTGAAGGAAAACTGAGTGGAAGCAATTATTTGCATTCCATTTGCAAGCTTCATGGTATTATGGTCCTGTTTGCAGGAATTAGTCTACCGTGTAGATCAAGAGTATAAACCTGCCTTCTCAGAAAGATATCTTTCACCAGGACAATTTTTTTTTCCAGTCTTCAGTGTATTTCTTATTCTTATTTTTCTCAAAAGTCTTCAAGTGTAGCTGGGAATCAAGAGGTTTGTTCATCCTCTGTCCTACGACTGAAGGTTCATTCCCCAAAGATGTACTCCAGCAGGTGCATAATGAATATCCATTTGAGTGAGGAGCATAAAAGTAGGCATTTGATCATGTATGTGCCCTGATCCATACACTTGTTCCTTTGCAGCATCAGATGTGTCTATGAGAAATCATAGAGAGGCTGTTTGCATTTTGTATATGCAGTGGATGCATGGGATATCACATGGCAAGGAAGAAGCTAAAAGAGTCAATCTGTCTTAGGTGAATAAAAGTAGCTCCATCCCCAAATTATATATAAGCCCCCAGGGATCGTCCTTTGCTCTATTTCACTGATCCATGGCAGGACTCCTAATGAAAACTCTTCTGATGGACAAGACATACTCCCACAGACAACAAACATCAGTCAGCCCTTTTAAGACATTCTGACATCAGAGAAAACACAGATTCCTTGAACAGGGCCTATGCTGAACTCAAGCTGGGTATAAACCGATGAATGGACATGAGCAATGCACCGACATATTCAAGGAAAACTGTGTTGGTAAGCAGATGAGATGATGGATGTTAATCTGCTGTAGCTTTTACTGAGTATATTCCCAGAAATAAATAATCACATTAGAATTGAACAAGATCCCTCTTATCTCCAACAGTGCAAAATAGATTTAGGAACCCATAAACACCCAGAACCATTGTTCATGAGGACTCCCCAGAAATGTGTTTGAACTGCAACTGACTTGCTCAGAGTATTCTTAGGAACAGGTTTTTCATTTTCCACATAAATTTTAGTCTAAAAGAAGACTTTTCGATAACCTTGGAGAATGCACAGAATCCAAGAAAACCAGCTCCAAACTTGAAAAAAGCACAGCACAGGACTTTTGGTAGATTATGACACTGTACAGATTTTGAAGAAAGGTTTTCTGTTTGGATGAAAGTATAAATTGTGAGTATCAAATTGGGAGAGAAGATAACACTGAGGTGAAGATAATTGATTAAAGCTCAGGAGAGATGGATTTAACTCATATCTCTGATTTCTTGCCAGTTTTATGACTTACTTCATATCTCTTTTTTCGGTCTCCACACTAGGTGAGATATTGCATTCCTCCTAGCTCTTGTTCATGTTCTGTGTTTAGAATATGGCTTCTGCCAAGAATATGTCTGGTGAAAAATGCATGGACTGTGACATCTCTACAAAAACTCTTTGGTGATGCTGGTTCATAGTTCTGCAATCCAAGAACAATCATGAACAACCACAATGAAAACCATAATCTGAGGATATTCAATGCAAAGCATAGGAGAAGTGGTATGGAAATAAAGAGTGATAATCAGAATCCTTTCAAATGACATTGCATACCAGACAAACAAAACCCAGAAAGCTCTGACTTGTTTTAATAGCAGCTGAACCATATGCAGGGGTAAATTCATTGACCAGTGCCGTAAGATTTACTGGAACACCTAAGCCTGGGTACCATATGAAAGCAGAGTTACTGATAAATACGATGGAGTCAGTAGTCATATCTTTCTAATTCCTACACTTCATCATCCATCCATCACAGTTAGATAGTTTCTAAGTATTCTGGACATGAACTGATGCTCCCACAGTTTCGATTAGCATTCAAATGTTATATTGCTCAAGTTATTATTTTCCCCCCGAAATTTCCATCTATTGATGGGCTCTGATCCTTGCTATGTGTATTGCTGAAAGCCTCAAGTCTTTCTTTCAACTACTATTGAGTTACTACCAGCAATAACCCACAATTTTAAAGTTCATTTATTTCGTTCTTTCACAGTCACTCAAATCCAGACTAGTTCTGTGGTTATTACATTTCTGATTATTATGTCAGCTGCATATACATGTAAAGCTCTACCGCCCATAATTTATTAATAATAGAAAGAATTTATACAGGGATAAATTTTGAAGGGGGAAAAGAAAGTAACAAGAGGCTAGGTGTCTGTCCCAAGGGCTCAAATTGCAAAGATCTTATTGGTTGACTTTTCTTTGTCTTCAGTGGTCAGCCCCCAAGAGACCCCTGTCTGTAAAATTTATAAGCTTGTTGCTCAATTGTACTGTCAAAAGAAGAAAATAACTGATGCATTTGAGCTCATTTATTTTTAGCTTGATACAAAGCCATGTTAGGTATAATCCCATTTTTCAGAGTGAGTGAAATTCCATGTTATCGGAAAAGCTAGAGCTGTTGTGTCAGATTGATGGAGCTTAACTTGTTTAGCCTGACAGATGCTGCTCAGGATCAAAGGACTTGGTTGTAAACAATGGGGTATCTTCAAGGTCAGGAAAACTCTAGGGAAGTTGTCTTGGTATGATGTAGGATAGGAGGAAGATGCATGTTAAATGTGTAGATAAACACAGCCATCTGAAACAGGATGATAGCTTTCATGAAGATGAGTCCCAGGACATAAGGCAAGTCCAGCCAGGCAAGTGCAGCAATACTCTGCTGCTCATTCATAAGATCACTACATGAAGGCCTCTTATTTTTAGTAAATCCTTAGCTTAAATCCCATTCTTTTTTCTCACTGCTTCTCTAGGACATCACAAGACAGATTCGTTCTATATTTCCAAGACCTCCGTATTTTGCAATATAAAAACAGTATGGTCTTTAAACAATTCTCCTCAGTATTTTGTTACAATCATGAAAAATACGTCATAATTTCTGGACAGAGGCCATAGTGTTGGGTAGACAGTGTAGAAATATGGAGACTCTTTCTATTGTGAACACTGTTATTATGAGAATTTTGGGCCCCCAGTCTTTGAAAATTTTATTCCAAGGGAGCAGAGAAACATTGGAGAGGACTTTGGAGTAAGACTATGTTCCTTTGCCCAGTGTTAAGACGTGTTTGATGCCAAAGCTAATAAACATCTAGTAAAGGTTGACATGATCTCAAGAAATGAGTGATATTTGTATTCTGATGACTATCTAGTCAATTTAGCCACACAGTTGTGTTCTTGCTAACATTTCTTTTATAAATAGTATTTCTTGAAGACTTTTCCATTGGTTATTTAAAGTTGACTTATTATTTTTCTCTCTATTTTTTTTTTTCCTAGCAAGGTTTAACTATGTGGAAGATCAGAATGTCAATTCTTGTTCTATTTCTGTGTTTCATCTCTGTTCCTGGAACAGTACCTAGCGGGCACAAAGATACCAGTCAGTACCTGACTGGTGCTGGAAAGATAGGCAAAGGCTATGACAGATATGTTGATCTCTAATTTTTATTGAATACTATCATTGTAGAAGGAAGGAGGGACAACTACAGACCACATTTATAATCCACAAATCTGTACACTCAAACAGTTTAATAGATAGGCATCCAATTCTCTGACCCACATAGAACAAATGCAAAATTGTCATAAGCATTCATATTTGACCAAATGAAAGTAAAATTATTATGACTTAAAACATTGAATGCAGTCAGTCCAACTGTGTTACATCTAAGCTCTTTCCTAGTTATGAAATATTTATATCCAAACCAGAGATTTCTTGTCTATTTTAAACAAGCTGATAACTGTGAAGACTTTCAAAGATTATCATGCAAGTGTCTAGCTGTTTCTAGCAATGGTTTTCTTTCTTGACAAAAGTGAAAAACAGATCAACTTTTCCCATCTCTAGATCGCTGTTCATTCTGCTACAAATATTGCAGAAACAGGAAATTTGACATTTCTAGCTATTGCCTGTAATTTGTAATCCATTGCAGAATTGTGAAGTCACTGAGATGACATTTCTTTGAATGTCACAGTCGAGTTGGTGGAATTAATGACAGCATAATAAAAAAATGAATTAATGGTATGATTATTGAATATTACCCAGACTCAGTGTTTTAGGTATCACAGAGACTAAAGCAATATTGCACAGTTCCAGAATCAAGAAAATGATCTGGGACTGATGTTCAACATTCATCTTCTGCTGGTGAGCACGTAGTGTTGTACAGATGGACACATAAGCAGAAACTTGAAAACTACCAAAAGGTCTAATGATTTTTCACTACCTACATCATCATCAACAACACAGAAAATGTTAACTGCCTTCAGAATATTCCTGGATGCAGTAATACATTGCTTTATTTTTTAGCTACAAAGAAAGCCTCTACTATTAGTGCTTAATTATGAAGTCCCCTGTAGGTAAATATTTTCTCCATCATTGCAAATGCAAGTTAAGACCCTGGCTTTTATGATAAACAATAAGAATCCTCTTCAGGTAAAAGAGGAGCTCAAATTTTATATTGCATTCTTCTGACATCTCAATGATTAAACATAAACCAAATAACTATCACAGTCAGTACCATCCTCTCTATATTAATCAATTAAGTATTCAATTAAATTTGCTGTACTCATTGTAGCAATTTCTACTTTCAGAGGACTAAAGAATTTTTTTCCCTCTGAATGCATAAGTGTGCTACAGAAGAGATCAAAGGAGGGTTGGACATTTTGTTCTTTGAAGCAAGGTCATCTGAAGAGGATAGAAGATTATTTGAAATTTATATGAGAAAATGTTTTTTTTTTTTCCTGCTAACACAACCTGCAAGGAAACAACTTCCCAACTATTGCTTTGAGCTTTCTGCTAGCTATATAAACACTATAGTTGGTTGATAGTATCCATATTTTCAAGGTTTTTAGTGCTGCTTTAAATATTACTAACATTCTTTTATATATTCTATACTAACAACTAAAGAATTAGGCTTACATGGTCACTGTCTACTTGTCCTTAACTTCTGAAAATGAAGTCACTGCTCAGCTGGATTTGAATCAAAAGCAGAGGACCCTAGCTGTCAGAAGGACTTAGGGTTGTGTTCTGGGAAGAGAAAGAAGACCCTGCACCAGCCTGTGTTAAGAGAAAGGCTGCTGAAGGAAAATATGCATTACCAGACAGCTGTGAAGCCAAGTGGGAAAACAGTATGAATGCTTTAAACAGGAATAAAAATATTTTATCAGAACTTCTATCAACCCTAAAATTCAAATGCACAGAAAAAAAAAAAAGTCTTATCAATTTTGGTGTTCTCATTACTATTTTTGAAAGATTTTCTTGGCCATTCTGTTAGAATGGAAGCTGAGTCAGGGGGGGCTTAATTTTCTAGCAAATGGTGGGCTTCATAAAATACACAGGCATGGAATCCCAGGTCCCACAAGGCACTAATAATTATCCCGTACAATTACTCCTTAAGTATCAAATATATTTAATTCCCTGTAGGGCCCCCTTTCATGCTGTACCCTCCATGGGTTATAGAGGAGGGAGGATGAGATTCCAAGGTGGTGCTAAGCTTTGGTGTCCAGCAGTTTGATTGACCATGAAGCCATAAATTAGAAGTAGAACAGAGAAGTCTCCTTCTCTTGCTGCATGTAGAAAGGATTACATGAGGCTCCAGGAAACATATTTCAGATGCTGAAGAGCTCTACAGGTCAGGAAATTGATTTTTTGCCTCTTCCTATTAATGTTTTAAAGTATTCCATAAAGAATTTACACATAAGTGATTCTTCGTGGGGAGACTTCATAATTTATGGTCTTTTTGACTTCTAATAGATAGCCAAAATAATGGAAAATTCTATTGCAATCACAAGTTTTCCTGGCAAAGGTTTAAGACTGAAGTTAATGTAACTTGTTTCATGGTCTAACACTCATTGAGAAAATCTGAAAAATGAGTACATATAATTGCTTATCCATACCTTGTAAACACAATTTAAAACTTTCAAAATGTTAATGTGAATGCAAATCATAATTTTTTCCCTCAGGAATAGAAAATGTGTCTGAAGTTCATGCCAGAAGACTCATGTTGCTAAGGTTTTATTACCCGAAATGCAGAACTTGAGGCTATTAATTTCCTTAAAGATATTGCAGTAAATGTCATTCCTATCTGGAACATAAAGTTTCAGGGATATACCACAGTCACCACTCTGTTCAACAAGAGCAGCAACAGTGCAAGGATTAAGAAGCTGTTGCAAATAAAACCGAAAAGTACAGCTGTAATCATTCTTGTTTATAAAGAAATAATTGTGTGCTGGTTCTTCAAAAGTAAAGAATCAGCATTGTTATGGATTCAAGCTTGTTTCTACATTCATTTGACACAGCAAACTTCTTCACACCTAAGAGAAGCTGAAGATAGTACAACAATTCAAGTGACCATAGTAACTAGCTGTTAGATAGTGAAGATATCTTAGCAGAAATTACATTAAAAATCCTCACAGGAGCACTGCATTGTCCCATGAATTCAGCACTTCAGAACACCAAAACACTACGTAAACTTTAGTTAAATGTTAGTCATAGTTCATTGGATTGATAAGACAAAAAATAAAGTCTCCCTCCCTTGCAAATGCTGTAGAGTTGCAGTTTTTCTTGTTACATACAAGGTATTGAAGTGAGCAAGTCATATTGTCATTCAGAATAAATCAGGAGACTCTGGATCCAGCTTCCAGGAAGGAAATATCATTTGGTTAGGACAGAACATGGTATATGTGAGAGAAGATTAAAATAAATTTTAGAAGTTAAACAGCCTGCTTTGCACAAGCAGAAAATTTTCTTCAATATTTACTATTTCAATATTTATTTTTCACAAATGTTGATTCTTTTGAGATCTTCCTCCTGCTTCAGTTATGCTGCTTTACGATCTCTGGTGATATGAGAAGAGCCTTTACAAAGGGAGAGAGTTTGGTGTTTAGCATTACTGAAAAAGGGTTTGAAAGTACAGCTGCAATCCAGTCTACCTATCCAGATATGTGATATGGAGCAGACTGGAGCACTGCTTCACCTAAAAAAACCTCCTAAAGCAAACACCTTGCCTAGTCAAGAGAATGAGAAAAATCTCTCTGATATGTGCAGAGGGAAAATACCACTCACCTATTTTAGGCATCTCTTTTTCTCACATTCTGTAAGGAATAGTGTTTGTTTAGTGATGATGTCTTTGGCATAAGAGCTTAACATCAGAGCTCCCCCTAATTCAGAAGGTGAAAGACACAGAGCTCTCCTTTCAGCTCCCAGACACCTCTTGTCTGCATCCACTGAGTCTAATGTCTCATGTATGAAGCTTAGAAGGAGTTGCACCTTGAGCTTAGTTTCCTTTGCACAAGTCTGTGGCCTAAACTCTGCATGAAGTTTCCATTTCTCTCTCTGGCACCTTGGAGTTTTTCCTTCCTCACTGAACAGTATTACAGGCTCACCAGGTGAGTAGGAATGTCCTTCCCAGGATATCCCATAGTTTCATCACTCAGAGGCTCTTATGAGATATTCTAGCTGTGAAAGCAGCTGCTCTCACACTGGGAAAAGGATGTGAATTTGGGTCCTATGAAATTCATTGCATCTGGGCAGCATGTCCATAACACAGTGTGTAGAAGATGTATTATTTATACGTAGAAGAGCAGACTGATGGCACAGAGTGAGAAACAGGGCCAGCTTGTCCCAAATAAATTGAACCAACTGCATTTCTGCTGTGCTTTGGGACTGTGGGCATTTGTTTTCTGCACACCAGGCATGCTGTGTGGATCTGCACATGTTGGTCCTTCTTGAGCTTATTGTTGCCTAGAAATCATAGGCAAATGTCACACACTTTGCAGTGTTAACAAAGAGAAGGTCCTTTGGCAAGCTGGTAAATCTGGAACTGAGGATATTTTTGTAGTTCTTGTTCAAGTCTAGTTTTCACTTTTCTCCTTTATATAATGAAGTCTGAACCGAGCACTAAACATTTTTGCTTTCCCTTACAAATTGAGACATATTAATCCCTAATGGTTATTTGTTTGACAATGATGTCAACCCCTAAGATCAACCAATCATCAATCAGTCAATGACATCAACCCCTCATTTATTTGCCAAGTTGGGCTGAAGTCACTGGGACTAACATCCTGCACACAGGGGGGCTCCAAATCTCTGCTGATTAGCTGAAGCTGAGTCAAAACAACCTTTTCCATGAGACAATAGAATTGAGGATTTCTATTGTGCGAAGTGAAATATTTGTCATGTCTGAAGTTTTTCTTAATATGACAACAAATAAAACTTACCTTGTCAGTAGATTCAAATATCCAAAACTTTCATGGTCTTATTAAGAGTGTGAGGGATTCGGAAGGAGTGTGGACCATTCCCATATTGATGTCTGGTGGGATACAGCCCAGAACAACTACATGACACAAGGTCTTTTTATCAGGAAAGAAGAGGGCCAAGAATCCCTCATCTATCCGGGGAGAAGGGAGAAACCAACTGAGTGACATTAAAAGGTACAAAGGCAGGTCAAAAATCAGAGGAAAAAGGAGTAAAACCTTTAAAGCTCTAGTAGTCTTTTACCTGCACTACCAACTTTACAGCTACTGATCCAGATTAAATTCAACTGTCTCTAGCTTATTCCTTTTACCTTAAGCAATTCAATAAAGCAGGTGAAGAGGTTTTTAAAGGGGTAGCTGTAACAGCACGACCTGCTTATGCAGTATAGTATGAGATGCATTAAAATATTGTATAATGAGGTGGATCTGAAAATACGGCTCTCTACTTTTGTCTCTGCTTTTGGTTTTGGGGTAGTTACAGTTTTCTTTTTGTAAATTTGGAAAAAAAAAAAAAGGAAACTGGCCTCCAACAGCAAGTAGAAGTCTAATTAAATTATTCAATGAAAATTTTTTTTGTGCTTTTCCATGACTTCGATAATAGTGAGATGTACAAATCACCGTACATTTCCATCTGGTTCAAGATCAGTGGTCACATAAGCTAGACTCATTCCCAGCACGTTTCAGTCTTATGAAAGGATCAAGAGCAGAATTCAACTGTTCTGGGAATCTTAGTAGGTGATTAAATGAACATTCATCTTGTTCCCATTTACTAGTGTGATATGTAATGATTTGCTGTCAGCTGAGAGGAAGATCTCAGCAGACAGATTTCATATAAACCAAGGGATAGGGATGAAAGACAGTAATTGATTGTTATGTATTAAAGAGAGAAGGAGTCTGGATGGTCATCCAAATTTCCAGACGTGACTTTTTATGAAAAATTGCAGCTGCATCTACCAGAGTATTCTGGCGTCTTGGGATGGGGTGGATCAGGAAGAAACACGATGGGAGGGTGGAGAAAGTAGAAAAAAAGGAGGAATATGAGAACTGAGCACTGTTTGGAAGTAGGGATTGACAAGGTTACAGTTTCAAAAAAAGGCAATGTTTCTGGAGACTATTGTAGTATTTAACAGAGAACTTCAGCGAATTCTGTTATAAATGTAAGATTTTACAATTCTCTTATTGTTAATAACATAGTTGAAGTAGCAGAGAAAATATCTCACCTGACATATCAAATGTACTTTTTGTCTTCTAGAAGATGCAGGGCACTTTGAGTTTACAGCCACATAATTATGGATGATAGTTAAAGAAACAAACAGATCTGAAGTTTAAATATATAGTATTAGAAGATCATATATCATCTACATTTAAACTATATTTGAACATTATTTGAAGCTTGTCTCAAATTGGATTTTCCAGTTTAATTAGTTCCATGAGTCTGTAGGTTAAAGTTCATGGTGTAAAAGTTTGCTTTAGGTTTCTCCTCGCAAAGAGATGTGAAAGAGCTGGAGTACAGTTTCTGCACAGCACTGATCATTTATTTTATATTAACAGCAAAATTTCTGAAAGAGGCATCCTTAGATCTGCTAAGTGATACACTTGCTGGTCTGCAATCTGCTGGGTTTAGAAAAACTCCATCTCTTTCAATTTAAACTCAATCCTCTTTAGTTTAAGGCTCACATCTGGTGCTGGATTTGATCTTTTGACTTTCACAGTGGAGATGGTGGATATCACAAGGATTTCTGGAGGGTTCCCTGTTGTCCTTTAGGTTGACAGGGCAAACCTGTCAGCTATCAACAGCGAGGTGCCAGAAAAACCTGATGCCTTCACTTAACACTTGACCCTGAGGACCTGACTTCTCAAGTGTTCTGAATGCAGCTATTGACACTGCAGCTGCAGTTGCTATCTTTAAGCACAGCAGGTAGTGTGAGGGAACCATCCTTTAAACATTTTAGGGGATTTTCTGATCCACTGGTGGCTGGATAATATGTCTGGTCTCCTATTTCCCTTCATGCTTTTGGAAACCTTCTACTAATGAAGTAATCTCATACCTAAGATATCTCATTAGGTATGAGAAATACTGCAAAACTCTGAAGTTATACATTTTCTTTTATGTGTATTTATCCATAGTATTTACTTACAAAGGCTTAAAGAGAAAAGAGTGGGATTCAATCCCTCTCACCATGACCTTTAACAGTTTTTTCACCTATTTATTTACTGTTTAATTTCTGGCTCATGCTGTTACCATTTATTATTTAACTCGCTATATTGCCTGATTCTACAAGGTCAGTTAGGTGCAGTTTATTGAAAAGATGTATGTAATAAAATACTCAAACATCATGTCATTGCTTCTAAATTAAATGCCACAGAAAAACACAGTTGAGTAGTTAGTGAGCTAGTTAAGTGGTCTAACATGTTTACAAGGAAACACAGCATGCCTGGAAGGAAATTCTAATTTAAAAAATTAAAAACCTGGCTTTCCTCAGGGGTGAAGTATCTTCAAGAGCACAAATCTACCATGAAATGCAATAACTCTCTTCTCTGAAACAATGCAGACAGCATTTCTAATGCAGATTTTTAATTATTTATGTGAGAAACTTCAGCCCTGGGAATTGCAGCATGCTTTCAGTAGTAGGATGGAAACTGGGACAATCCTTATCTTAGTGTTGTAAGAATAGATGTGGCTCTTTATGAAGCAATCAGAGTTACTGTGTTTGGCAGTGGTACAAATATTTTTTCTGAGCATCACAGAATCAGAATTTTCTTATCCCGTACCATGTTTCTCTGGTAGGTTGAATATCTTGATTGGAAGAGTAAGAGTAATCTCTTTCCAATTGTTCATGTTCTCCAAAGGCCTGACCCTGCTGTAAAAATAAAAGGGCCCACTGCTTTTGGGGCTTAGGTAGCTTTATGAGAGATCCACAAGTAACACTGTCTGTTTGCAGTGTCTTACACGCTATTCTATGAATCTGTGTGCATATGCCTCCTGTTGTCTTGATTTTGTAAGTTTACTTTATGGTGCTTTTCTCCTCAACTAAGCCACTTGGTTTTGTCCTTTGTCATTACTTTCAAACTTGATGGAGTTTATCTATACATGCTATTATTGACCTCATTGCTGTCACCTGAAAAATTTGGCATCTTTTCAAACAATTTGTTTGGTAAAACTGTTTTTAACTCCATCAGTTTTGATGACTTTTGGAAATTAGAAGTCAGCAACTAAAAAAAACCAAACTGAATTAATGAAGTTAATTCCTCAGGAAAAAAAAAATTGGATACAAAATGGAGAGCCTGGGAATTAGTACTGTAGGAGCAGGACAGAACTCAGCGTTCCCATTAGTGACCCAATACTGCCAGCAGCCAGGGATTTCAGCAATGAAACGTGGCAGCAGAGGAAGGGAATAACAAGATATTGCCAGGGTACTGAGCTTGCTACACAAGACATAATGCAGCTACAGTGACTGTGGAGAGCTCAAAGCAATATGGTTCTGTTGTTCTCCATTCCAAGAGTTAATTCAGCTCCGCCCGCAGCAACTCCTTGTGTACGCCTGGACAAAAAGAGGCAGTACCAGTAAAATATGTACACTGCTGATTTTAACTCACAGTCTTCCCTCCACTCAGTGCCGTGGTCACATTACAGCCAAACAGAGCCTGTCTTCTCTTTGAAAAGCTGCTAAATAGTTTACCATTTAAAATCTTATTTATTAGCATGACATATTGAACTACAAGGATTTCATTTGAGACGGGGCTGTAATGATCTGGATATGGTTCAATAAAATAGTGAGATGAATCTATTTACTGGAATGATGGTTTCTGTATATACAATTGCCATCCACCTTAGAGAGACTGAATGAATTCTTGCATGCCAGCTCGAGATATATTCTTCCTTTACACTTGGTACAACAATTTTTCCCCATTCAAAGTTCTCAAAGAAGTGAAATGACTTTTATCTTTAGCTCACAAAGATGTTGAGACTGGGGGAAAGGTTGACTGCTTCTCTAGATGATGCTACAGCAGATCCAAAGCCAAGTAAAAATTTTTATACAGAAAGATTCTTCTACCCCCGCTACATTTTTGCCTTCCTTACTGCAAGGAGAAAGCTGAGATAGAAACTAGCTCATTTATCTGCAGGGGCACCCTTCCTCACAGAAAATACTCAGCTGGAAAAAAATACGTGGTACAAATAAAGTTCCAGGGGAAAAGACAACATGAACCAGAGAGTCAAGTTGTAGAATTAAGGAAAGACTCAGTAAAGTTTCACATAAAGTACTGGAACTACCATAGATGTAGGGGGAGAAGGGGTCCTTGGGTTGGTTTATATGACCTTCTCTGTATCACATAATTTAGTCCAGCTGCATTGACAGTAGCTTACAAACCAGTAAAAGAAAGACTTAGGCGGTGAAAATGTGCACATTGTATGGATAAAGTCATGTACTGCACTGATAAAACTCTATCAAATGTGCAGTGAATGGGAAAAAGAAAACTATTGGACTTATTTTTATCAGGGATGGGTGATGATCACCAGATTCTCAAATCCAGTTAAGATCTCTGCTTTTCAGGATTAAAGGTTGTATTATCTCCAGCTGGTTTCTCCATTCCACAGAAAGATTTTAAAAATATGAATTGTTATCCTGTTCTAGATGACTGAAATGCAGAGACATAAGATGTGGGGAAACAATCCTTTTTTTTTTTACCGCTGAAGTGTTTTCATAGAGTGTTTAAATAGGGAGGAGATAAGAAAATTCATTGCTTTTATAGTTAAATGAAAGGAAGCAGAAAATAATCCACCAGTGGCCTGATCCATAACACAAAAATCTCAGGAGTTTTCTAGTCACTGTGTCTCTGGCAGTGCAGCCAATAATCCCTCTTAAAGCTGGCCTGCTCAAGGAAGCTACTCTAAATCTCAGCTTCTGATGTTTACAATTGTCAACTAAGTAATTCCACTCTCAGATTCAAGTAGTTATTTTGGACCATATTCAAGGTGAGAAGAACTGTGTGAAAGCCAGTGATTACAGAGAGAAAGGTGGGTGTCACAGGGTGGTGTTCTGAATTTCCACTTTGGTTTTCAGTGCCTGTTGAAGAGCTTTTCTTTGAGTGCCTTCTCAAGGGACAGGGAGATGCACTTCCAAGGCCCCCTGTGGGGATTCAATCCACCTCAGCCGTCAAGCTCATTAGCCACAAAGTGGCACCCCAGCAGTGTTTTTGAGTGTGTGAGAAGAGTTTTACAGAGAAGAGGGTACAGGAAGAGATTTCAGTGGTTAGAAGGGCAGGTGAGCTGCTGCCACAGCACCCAGGCAGTGCTGTGCTTGCATCTCTCTCTCTCTTTCCAGAATACCTCAGTATGGTAGGTTCACAGATGATCCCTGTGCTTAAAAAATGCCATTACTTCTGCATAAAGGAATTACTCATGCTAACAGGTGATTCACCACTGGGGAGGAGTGAGCTGTTTTGCATGCCAGGGGAGGAAAAAGGTCTCTGTTACTTGAGAATCTTAGAGGTGTGGATAAAAATATTTTGGCTGATTCTGGGTTCAAGAATCCCATCGTCCTTATGGTTAGGAAGAGACATATGTTTGGTAAGTATCTATCATATAAGAGTGTAGCTAATGTGTAATTATTACTTGCACTTATTTTTCCTTTTTTTGACAGAAAAACCTACAGGCTTCATGGGTGAAAATATGACAATTTTTCTATTGTAATTTATGGGCCTCACAGTGTAATTGATGACAGAAACAGAAGTTACTAGAGAAATCATATTACCTATGTTTTACTGTTGCTACTTTTGCTGGACAGATCCCAAATAGAAAGTAACGCTAAATACCATATGTCTGTGATCAGGAATGACATACATGGGATGTGCCCTCTTGATCTGATTGGATCCTTCCCTTTCAGTTCTTCGGGTTAGGATGCTTAAAGACGAGTTTCTCCCCATATGGGTAGAAGAGAGGGGAGAAAATTCCTTCTCATCTATATGTTCTGTCACCAGGTTATTCTAAATATCTGCAATGTGGGACTACAAGATTAAGGATTTTGATTACTACTATGACATACAAATCCAAGGAAGACTTACATAAATGAGGATGAAAACACATGAAAAATATTGGTCTTACCTCATATGGCTAAGCAGAAGGTCACACTTGCTATTCTCAAGATACCAGAATATTCCAGATGAGAAAGATGAGCACAGGAAAGCTGTGCTGAAATATAAATGCATTGTTGCTATGTATCTAGAGATAATTTACATACACACAGCAATTAGGACCAATGCCTAAATGTGCAATTGGCTCTGAAAGCTTTCTCACCCTTTATCTTTTCATACATATTTTTCAGTACTGGAGGATAGTGATTCTGGAATTCTCAGCTGGGAGAGAGGAAATTAATGCTATACCTAGCCTCTCAGAGCAAGCTCATACTGCAAATTGTCTTTGAAGTTACTTGATCCCTTAACAAATTAAATTCATTACATTTGCTTCATGACTATCATGATAGCCAAGCGCAGAAAAGGTGTATATGCAAGGCTTAGAACTGTCCTTTACTTTCAGACAAACAGATGTGAAATTTAGATTATAACCCCCCCACAGGAAGGTCAAATGTAGGGCATCTTCATGTGACATGTAATTTTGAATGGAAAATGTTACCCTATTTCATATCCTGACATCAGAGAGAACATTATTTTAGTTAATTCCTGTGAGCTACAAAACTTGATTTTAGTACCTGTTACTGGCAGCAGAAACCAATTTAAAAAATCCTCTGCAAGCATAACTGTGGATTTTCTACATTGGGAAATTTTACAGTAAATTAGTTGCTTTGCTTTCTCAGTGTGGAAAGGATAGAGGGAAGGGCCAGCATATCAATTTAACTTAGCCAGGACTAAAACTGTGCCAGGTATATAGATGATGCATTTACTTGGCATCACCATCAGAGGAGGACAAGAGCCACCATCATTAATTTAGGAACACAGGTGCAGGTATTCCTTACAGTTTGATTCAGGCACCTGCTATAGGTACTTCATCTGGGCAGCCAGAAGTAGTTCATCCTCCTGTGCAATATCTTGCCTGACATCTGTGTGCTTCTCCAGAAGATTGCAGGTCTCCTGTAAGCCTTCTGTCCTATCTACCAGTGCTGCACAGATGTTATGGATAAGCCTCACAAATGGTGTGAGGTGCCCATGTTCAGGTACTGGAGTCATTCCCCCAAGGTGGGATTGATCTCTGTATTGTAGGCACAGAAGTGCCTTGTAAGGTGGGTAAATCCCAGGTGTAGGTGTCCATACGTGAGTGAGGTGTCTCAGCTCCTGCTGCTCTTGATGCAGGCACTTAATTAATTTTTCCAAAATGAAGTTTTTATTTCCAGGTGCATATTATGGACACAGCTCATACAGGACACCCATGCCTGCTAGAACTGTCTGCCAGAGGCCAAGTTTGATAGCTTTGGCACCTCAAATGGCCAAGCTACCTATTTATGTGCAATCAAACCCCAAATCTCCATTGATTACAATGGGAACTCAGACACCTAATTCACAGGTTATCCACATACAGTTGCCTAAACTTGGTCATGCTTTATGTGTGGATTTTTCTGTTCTGGCTTCTGTGGGGTAATGAGTGATGTCTTTCACTTACAAAGCTGTGTATGCTCTTCTACCTACCTGAAAAACTAGATGTCCTGCACAAGGTTTTTATTTACTGCTGAAGAGCTTTTCCTTATAGGAAAATTAAGAGATATTCTCTTTCAGTACTGAATTCATCTTTAACTGAGGTGTTATTTAGTGACAGACTAACAAAAAGGTATAAAAATATGTACTCTCTTAGATTTGTGACTGGCATTTCAAGAATTAATTTTGATTCACAACAAATATTTTGTGGGAAAACAATTTTGTTTGCTTTACTGATTTTACTCTCTTCTGACTATTTAGCTATTTTTATTTGATTTCCTCTCTGTTTAGATAGCCAAGCATTTACTTTTGACAGTGATTCAAAAAATATGTTATCACCTGTCTTTAGAATTAGTCAGCTGAGTATCACTGAATATCCTTTTCACTAGATAGGCCAGCAAGTATTTAATTATCTTTTAAATGGTCAGTCTTTACTCCAGCAAAAATAGAATGGCAAGTTTATTTTAGTGGCAAATAGATTGTGTCTATTCCTTTCGCATATCTAATGCAATTGAAAGTGCTTCAGTCCGAACTATTTTTCCATGAGGTTGCTGATGGAATTTCTTTAAGTTGAAGTACTAGTCTTCAAAAGAGTCTGAGTCAACAGAGCTACCCCATTAACCACTTCCCTTTCACTTGAAATGAAATGTTCAAGTCCAAAATCAGGCTGCTTCTGTCAATGTTTTTGATGCCCCAGAGCTACTTGGAGAACTGAGCTCATGCATAAGTCTCAGCAAGCTTCACGAATTGGTAATTTCATTACTTATGTACTAAATGTTGTTTTCAAACAGAGGTCTGTCAGACAGGAACTCCCACAAAAAGCAGCCAAAGGGAGGACTTTTTGAGTTTCTGTCATTTCACCTGGCAGAGAGTGTCTGTTCAGTATTTAAGGAGGCTTTGGGTCCTCTTGTTGGTCTTGTGAGTCAAAACTTAGGAAATTTTTCTGCCCATATAATGTACAGGGAATGTGAGTGACCCCTGCAGTCGAAAGGACTAGTTAACTTTGTTTTCATTTCTTAAGTAAACCTCTGTTAAACAGGAAGACTGAACACATTTCCAAGTGCAAAAAACCCCAAATAGTAATCTGCATTTTTTGTAATGGAATAAAAATGCATGGATATTTTAAAGATAGATTTTAAAGATGCTATATGAGAAAGGGGATTTTTAAAAAGATCTATGAATTTAATAGTAATGGCATTTTCTGGTTTCCATTTATAGCAGTATCACAGAATTTCAAATGTTTTGATCTTAATTAGTGATGCATCTCTAATTTTAAGACATCCCCATGTAGCTGCCAACTGCAGCTACACAGGGGAGTATCTACTTATCATAAGCACTTCCTCTGCTTTTCTAGGTATCTAGACATGTGCTGACCACATTTGTTAGTTAGAATTACCAGTGCAAATTATATTATTGAGGATATTTTAATGATTTTCAAGCATTGGGGTTTCAGTGAAAAGCCAGCCATTACAGGAGTCATGAGAATGCAGATGCATTATTCAAAAGGTGTAAGGAAGTCTTAGTGCCAAGAAGTTTTGGCTCCCACAGAAGGCAAGTGAATTCCTATGGGTCACTCAGAGAGAGGTCTGTGGATTCAAATTGAGCAGCCTGTGGATTCAACTGCTTAACATGAAGATAGATAACACTGTTATCTCTGAACAAAAACTCTGGAAAAAAAGTCTTGTGGTAGCAAAGTTTGGAGTCAAATCCTGCCTGGATACGTATTTCAAGAAGAGGCATTATGGCCTCTTTTGATTTGGTGCAGTCTACAAAAGCACCAAATTAGATTGCAGTTCCAACACTTGCAACAACAAGCCAGTATTTGATCTGGTCTGTAGAAATCATATAATTTTGTGAAGAAGGTTTAATTTCTTTCTTTTATTGGCAAAGCCATTGCAGTCTTATTGTCTCAAGGGGAATATATAACTGGCTTGTGTGCTCTGAAATATCCACACCAAAAGTAAAAGGATGAACTTGAAACCTGTTCCTTCCTACTGCCATGTTTTAATTCTTGTGCTTTCCACCACATTATGTGACAATTTGAAACCAAGTTTCATTCTCACCCTTTGGGGTTTTACCAGCTCTGATCTTGTTTTTGTCCTGTCTTGCCATTTCTTATTTTTCAGCTTTTGCCTTGGGTTGAAAATGTCACCATCTGCCCAAAAAAGTGAAGATATGCTGATGAGCAATAATCTGGAGTTATCACTATCACAAGTGGTAACTGCTGCAGTTCTGGAGAGCTGAGCCTGCATATTACATGTTGTACTGCTCAGCCATGGATCTCACATCTTCCTCGTGCTGCAAAAGTGCAAACAGAGGAATGCACCCCAAGAAAAACAGCAGAGACAAATTTGATTAGCAGCTACACACCATTAACTACTCTCATCTCTCCCTGCTTGAGATCTTCTCTAGTTTAATTAATTGCCTGATCTGAGACAAAGCTTTTGGATAAACACACACTTATGAATATTGCAGATAAATCAAGCAGGGAATTCTAAATGGCATTCATCATTTCTTTCCTTTTGAAGTGTCCTCCAGACACTAATTTGCCTTTTCACTTTCTTCTCTTTTTTTTAATTTATTTTTTTTTTTAAAGTAATTTTTCATTCTTCAATTGGAGAGAAGTGGGCATGGTCAGAATAAACTTGTGGCACTGTTGTTCATCTTTCTTTTTGTGTTGTCATAAAGCCTAGTTCATAGAAGATTTTGAATTACCCTAAACATTTGGGTATTTGGGAGCATTTATTCTATTTATAGGTATGCAGAGCAAGTGAATATTCTCTCCCCCAGGTGGAATGAACAAAGGTAAAAAAAGAGACAGCTCTTTTGGTCAGTCATGTAACTTTGATTTAGGAAACTTACGTTCAATTGCTTATTCAGGCATGGACTGGTCTGAAGATAAAGCGTTTGAATACACAAATACATTTTGCCACATAACTTTTCTTGACAGGTCCTAGGTGTTTTAGGAGAAAAGTCCATAGATATCAACATGGCTCTGTGCCTTCATTGTTTTAGGGTTCATTTTCCCACTGTTTAATGAATGTGAGCTTTCCTAGGTACTAGAGGAGTTATGATTATAAATCTTTGCACTTTTTATAGGAAACCTCTCTGATACTTTCATAGGACTGTAGATTGAAATATAAACAATACTTTCATAACAAAAGAGACCCTTGTGAATTTTTTATTTCTTTTTTAGTCTTATTTAAATTTGTTATGTGATAAAATAGTGTTCAATAATCTTGAATACCAATATCATTGCAATTGCAAATTTTTAACATTTCATGAATATATGACTGCTGTTAATAATTTTATTTTAACCTTAGACATTAGGTATTTTTTATTGAGTCCTCCATTTCTACGCATTCAAATATGCATTCTTGTTCCCCATATTCAGAATATTGAAGACTAATCTGCTGGTGATAGAAAGATAAAATGAGCCACAGCTAAATGTTTTTGGGTCAAGACCCACCTCTAGACAGTTGATGTCACACAAACTGATGTAATGGGTTTTAAATAGTGTTTTACCTCTTAAAAGGAAAAAAGAAAAAATAGAAAAAGGAAGAGAGAGGGAAAAAGGGACAATGAAAAAGGAAAGGGCTAACAATAAATAGAAAAAGGAGAGGAGTATGAGTTCTACCTTATGCATGTTTTTTAAAGTAGTAACATGTAAGAATTTGCTGTTATTTTACAAAGATACCTCAGTGTGAAGAAGCCATTCACCACTAAGTGTACCTTGAGAGCTTAAGGAAACCAGTTCCAGCTGCATCGCTACATTATTTTCTCCATTATGGAATGAAATTGTCTTGTTTTTTTATAGTTTTTCTAGCAGTAGGAAACACCATATAACTAGGGAAATTCTTATGGCTGTCTGAAATTTTTAGCATCTACTAACTGTGTTGTTTCCAGTCATTTTCTTTTATGGAAGGTGATTCGCTGATATTGAAATGTTAAGGTCACTTTGGGAATGGAGGAACACGATGGTGTTGTGAGAAACACCAGCATCTGTAAAAACACAGCTGAATGTTCATATCATCACTTTTGGTGTCTTCACTTATAGGTGTCCCCTCTTACTTCGATCAACAGGAGCAACAAAAGTGTGTACCCGCTCCCGTGGATGTACCCTGCATGGCAGGAATAAATATCAATACACTTTCTCAAAAAAAAAAAACCCCAAAACCAAAAAAACCCAAAAAAACAAAACCCCCCAAAAACCAATGGAGAGGTCTCCAATGTTTTCAGACAAAGAAGAACTCTCCAAATTACACTGTGGCCACAAGAATAAATTTTATGTTGTACTTCGTTATCTAATAGCCACAGACTTAAACAATGAAATGAGATGATGCTGTAATGAAATTCCACTAGACTCTCTGACACCATGGAAGAATTGAGACTATTAAGTGAACTGCAAGGGAGAGAGAAAAATTATCTATGGACAGACGTTTGTATATTAGGTGGTGATTTTTCTACAGATGCACTAATTACAATTTTAATTCATGCATGAAAAAAGGAGGGAGCACACATTACTTCTGTCAAAATAGTTCTGAATGCTGTGAAGCTGCTAATGAGTAATGTTCCCTTGGATGAAATGTTAACATGTCTTTTTCTTTAGTGTTATTTTGCTCTACTCCCCTGTTATCTTGTAGAAAATGTTGATTGTCATTCAAGCCTTAAAATAAGAATATAATGAGTATGTAGGATTTCAGAAAGAAAACACAAAATGCAAGTCAAGCAAAGTCCTTTATCTGAAAGTATTTTTTATCACTCTTCAAAAGTTCTTCAGCTGTTTAGAAAAAGCATCTATAAATCTCTGCTAATCTTGATACATACTTAATCATAAGATAATGAACTGTGCTGAGTGGTGACATGCACCAGTAACCCCATTTTAACATCATTATGCAATGCTATTAGCACGTTTTTCTGCTGTGCAGAGCATTACTCCTAATGGAAATAATGTCCTGTAGGCAAATCTATTGTGCCATCTCTCCTAGGTTTTACTGGAGTACTTTAGTACTTAACAGCCTGAGGGAATAGTTGGGTGTGTAACTAAATCAAGATTTCACAGTCAAACAAAGGATGAGAGAACTACAGGGAATGCCCACCATTTTGTGACAATTTGCTCCAAATAAAACGGCAGTAAATATCTGAAAGTTTCCTAGAGGCTTACAAGAAAGTTATTAGATATTAAATACCATCCATGTTCAAAGAGAAAGAGCGGGGATTTACTGCTTTGTTTGATAAGACATTTATATTTTTTCCTCCCTTCTTATATTAAAAGTGTTCCACAGAACTATACATTGACAGCTTTTGAGAGAAAAAAAATTAACTTGTCATAGCCAATACAATTCTGGTGGTACAGAACAATCAAAATGAGAATATAGAATCATAATATCATAGAATGGTCATGGTTGGAAGGGATATTAAATATTATATAGTCCAACTACCCCACCATGGGCAGGTCATTCCATGGTCATTGCTGCTTCCTGGTAATTGCAAACTGTGTGGGATACTCATGGTGGTTGTGACTAAACAGTACCAATGCAGATGTAATACCTGACCTTCCCTGCTACTTCGATGTATCAGCTATTCACCAGCCTGAGTTAGTAAAATTATTATTTTCCATCTTGCATTATTGGACGTATAGGTTTAATGATATTGGTCTTTATTTAAAATTTTTGCCATTGGTAATGGAACAGACATAAACTCTTCTGTCATGTATTAATGCAAGAGTTGATTATTTTACTCCTGCATTTTCTTCATTACTCTCATACTGAAGTTCACTTGTTTATTTGGTTTAGTTGACCCAGCATGATTATATATGCAGTCAAGTACTTGGTCCTTGATTCCCAGCAATATTCAGAGCTGGCACTGTATTATAGGGTCTAAAGTGTAAATGAGAATAGTTTTATATCCTCCATGAGCATGAGCTCTCAACTGCTTCAGCCCATTTTTATCAGAATAAAACCAATATTTTTATAGGCATCTTTAAGATCTATGCCCAACTGAAGGAAAATAATTCTTAAAATTAAAGTAAATATAACATTTTCCTATATTCCAGTTTCAAGTAGTAACAAAATTGCTGATGCTGTTTCAATCAGAAAGCAACTGATTAAAATAAACTATCAGAAAATACAATCTTTAAAGAGCATCAGAATATAAATGGCTAAAAATTTGATGTAACGGTGATGTAAATTGGAATTCCCTGAACTGCGACTATTGAAATTATGTTAATTTTAAAAATAAGAGCAGAATATGAATTGACCTAGAAAAGACTGAATATATTTTACATTTTACTTTTGATCCTTTATGCAAGGGTTAGGGTTTTTTTCCTTATTATTAACATTTTCATGGTTTTGTCTCCAGCTGTTACAGTAGAAAAACCCAGCTACTCAGATAAAGATGAACAATCATTTACAAATGCAAGCAAAATTTCTTGTTTGGTTGTTGGTAAAGAAAGAAGGGGAAATGTACATTAAAAAATGCCGTAATTATACATTTTGCAACAATTTTTGAAACAATTTGCACCATCTTTAAGGCAAGGTTTATCATAAAGCTGGTTCCTTAGTTTCTTCAGATTCCAACTTATTTCCATATTACTTAAACAACTTTTATTTATTTCATATAAATGCATTGTTTATGAAAAAACTTGTGACACTACAAGTAGAATTACTCTCCCTAACTACAAAGTTGGCACAATATACATGTCAGCAGTGCTTAGCTGAAAGCCTGCTCAACCAGCCTGAAGAAATCTCCTCTGCTTGAATGTGCTGCAGTTCTTGAAATCTCCCCTCAATCAAGCTCAAAAATAATCTGTTTTGTGGGTTAGATGCTGAGAATTAATTTACTTGCTCACACCCTCACTTTTCTCCTTCTGAAAACCTTTATTTATTTAGTTGCTCTTTAAATATTAACAAAAATTATACAATGTGGAGAGTAAGAAACAATTCTTTGAGTTTCCAGAGAATATGTATCCATACCCAGAACATACTGCCTGTATTCTTTTTCTCCTGCTTTCTGCTGAGATATTGTCTCCTACTAGCATAGACATGACCTTCATGTACCAGATTATAGCTTGTGAGTTTTAATAATATTAAGATGTCAGAATGATTTCCTAATACAAAAGTAAGTGCACAGCACCTGGCACATTAAAAATAGCTTGCTTTTCCTCTCTGTAAAGGTGTCCAAAACATGATAGAATATCGCTGTGAAGCAATCACATTGCCAACTAACAAAGCTATAATTTTCAATATATCTGAATGTACCAAACTTTTGAAAAGATTCTTTCTGTGAAGCACTGTAAAATAAGCACTGTCACATCATTGTAAGCTGATAGAGACTCTGTCAGGCTTTTGAAAGCTAAATTAGAAGCAGATGTCTGCCCACACAAAGAAAATTATCTTATTAGTAAATGTTTTTTCTAATGATTACAAAAGTGAGACTCCAGCCAAAAGACAAGACAAGTTGTGGGTAGCAGAAGATGGACTTGAGGATTAGCAGAAATTAAGGGAGCAGTTTGAGTGACTTAATTAAGATCAGTTATATTATGAATATATTGAAAAAATTGATGGCAGCATGAGAAGTTCACTCTCTGTTAAACATGCAACATGAATATTTTTTGTTTTCTTCCTAATTTGGGAGTGGGTGGCCATGCATTGGGAAAGGCTCCCAGAGAAGTGGTTACAGAACCAAAACTGCCAGAGTTCAAGAAACATTTGGACAATGCTGTCAGGCACATGGTGTGACTCTTAGAGTGGTCTTGTTCAGGGCCAGCAGTTGGACTTGGTGAACCTTGTGGGTCCCTTCCAAGTCAGAATATGCTGTGGTATTTGCGTTCCTTTGCAGAACACTGCTGGGAACCTTTTTAAGATTACACAGTGATTGGAAATCCTAGAAATAATATAAATACTTTATTTTCTTTGCACAAAATGACAAGCATTGTTCTTGAGCAAAAATAACATGTGCTTCCACAGTTAACAGCCTCAGCTGTTGATATTTTGCTTAGATGTGGTTAGAAATGCTTTGGAGAATAACAAAAAGCCACTTTTATTTAGCCCCAGTTTTGCTTCAAATACTGCATCCCCCATCTAAATTGAACCCAATTTTAATAACAATAATTATCACAATGGAAAATTCTGTGGCACTTTTCACCAGTGGAACCCAAAGTGCTTGGTAAGGAAGAGTAGAAGATCATTTACTGCATTTTATACTCTTTGGCTAGGAGTCACTATTGTTATTACTTTGAGTTGTTTAGCCACAACTGTTTAGCCACAGGTTCAGCCACGACTAACAACAAAGCTGACAAAGCAGCTGCTCACTCTCTTCTTCCCAAGTGGGATGGGGAAGAGACTCAGAAAAAAAGTAAAACTTGTGGGCTGAGAAGAGAACAGTTTAATACTTGAAAAATAAAAAATAAATAAATAATATATATAATATATATAATATAATGATAATTATGGCATAAAGGAAAGAGTGAGAGAGAAAACTAAAACCCAAGAGAACAAAAGGTTGCACAAGACAATTGCTTACCACTTGCTGACCCGTGCTCACTCCGTCCCAGAGCAGTGATTGGCACCTCCCAGATTACTCTCTGCATTTTATAAACAGAGCACAACTTTCTGTAGTATGGGACATCCCTTTGGCCAGTTTCATCAGATGTCCTGGTAGAGTACCCTCACTGCTTCTTGTGCACCTGCTCAGCCAGCACAGCATGGGGAACTGAAAAGCTCTTTACTTTAGAATAAACACCACTCAGCAACAACTAAAACATCAGTAATTTATCTTTATAATTCTCATAAAAAATCCAAGACAGAGCACTGTACCAGTGCCTATGAAGAAATTTGACTACTATCCAAGCCAAACTTGGGAAACTTTGAAAGAGAAAACCTGTTCTCAACGGAAACATGTGAAATATTTTTTTTTAAGTAACAGTAATAATCCTAAAGAATGTGAAATGTTTACTCCAGAATGCAAAACCCCGAAAGCCTTTACATGATTGAACTCTCAGATGAATTAAGATGAAAGCAGTCCTTGACTTACCACTTAAAGCACACGAACCCTCTCTTTTAAATCTTACAGACTGGTTTAGCTAAATCTAGATCTTCACCATTATCTTGAGGAGCTAGATTTTGAAGAACCTGAGGCTCTAACCCAGATAAGATGGTTTTTGGCCCTGCTTCAGTTAACCTCTAAAAACAAGCTGATTCAAGGGGAACCATACCACCCCTTGCAGAAGCAGGGATTACTGATGTTGCCTCTTACTTCAGGCTCCTGGAAACCTGTTGCATGGCCATGAGATTCCGCTATAGCCTCCCGAGTATCTTGTTTGGATTTCAATATACATGTAGGCAAACAAGGGTAGATTCAATATTTTAATGTATTGAATTCCAGAACACTGAGGATAAGCATTTGAGCATCTTGAGGGAAGGAGTGGGGAGAAAAAAAAGAGGAAAAGAGAAACTAATTATAAAACCAATCAAAGCAGAAACATGTCTTTTTAATCTGCTAGTTAGCAATTTGTGTCATTTCTTTCACTTTTGTAGTGTATAGCTGATGTGCTTCTGAACAGAAGGACAAAAGGATTGGAGACAGTCTTCACTTACAAATGCCAAGTTTGCCATCACAGGTTAGTAATTTAATACATTCATTGCTCGGAATTTAGTTGTGAATACAAGAAACAACAGTGCTGGTAGAAAGGCTAAAACCTTGTTCTAAAGCTTACAACGTGAACCTCTACACCACTAAGTACTTATTATTAATCTCCCAAAAGGAAAAAGGAAATTTTAACTGAAACATTGTTCAAAGTGTAGCTAAGTGTGCCTCGGGAGAACTCGGTCAGGAATATAATCAGTCTCACTGGGTATTTTCATATCCAGTTTCTTCTTGGAACTGACCAACAGAATTGTACAATGTGTCAGGAAGAAAGGTTGTCAGACAGATAGCAGAGGACTCAAAACTGCACATGGACACCCTGGAACATGAAGCTGAACTTTATTGACTGGTTTACTAGAGAATGGAAAAAAGTTTTTAGTGCAGCAAATGTTTACCCACAACTCAATGTCCTACCCTTTTCATCTGGTTTTTCAGCACCAGCAAAAATTTCAATACAGAATAGTATTGACAGAACAGCTTGGCATGTGTTTGTTTTGTTGTGTTTTGAAATAAGTTGTTTAAAGTGAGCTAAAAATGATACTGACTTAAATTGCCTGGTTAGCTGCAAATACTGCAAGTGTTCAGGAGAATAAGACTAATTTTTCTCAGGTCAGGAGGAGAGAAAACAACCCCCTGTGGAGGAGAGACCAAGTGAGACTGGTGAGGGGCCTGACTCTTTCCAGGATTGTCCAGTTACTTCACGCTGACTGCAAATCTCTGGTCCTGCAATACAGCATCACATTCCTGGAAAACAGTTAATCCCATCTGAACTGCCTCAAACCAGCATCCAGAGGAGGGCAAACAAATTAAATCTTAGTGGAAAAGTTGATGCTTTATTAGTAATGTAGGAATTTTCACCCAGATGACTCAGCAAGAGATTGCTTAGTGAGACATTTTTGTTTTCTCCCATCCTTGGCATGGTCTTACCACATATCACAATATCTACAGCAGTTTTAGAGGGGACCTACAGGTTTTTGTTGAGCTTGAAAACTTGCCATGTCTTCAAATTTCATTTCTAACCTCTCTGCTTTACCCATCTTGAACACTGTTTCCTACATGAACATCTGCTCCAAAATGGTACGTGGAGGAAGCATACGGCACAGATTAAATTGAGAAGAGGGGCCATGAGAACATAATGATGTTCAACAGGCCCAAGTGCCAGGTGCTGCGCTGGAGTTGTGGCTTTCCCAGACATCAGTACAGGTGGGGAGAAGGACTTTGTCCTCATGGATGAAAATGGGGACATGAGCCATGAGTGTGGCTCACAGACCAGAAAACCAACTGCATTCTGCACTGCACAGAAGGCCAAGGAAGGTGATTCTCCTCCTTCTTCTCAGCTCTCATGAGACCCCACCTGGAGTGCTGCATCCAGCTCTGGGGCCCTCAGCACAACAAAGCTGTGGATCTGTTAGAACAGGAAGGGCCCCAATTGTGGGCAGAGGGATGAAGCAGCTGACTTACCCAGACAGGCTGAGAGAGCTGGGATTGTTCAGCCCAAAGAAGAGAAGGCTCTGGGGACACCTTTTTGCAGCCTTCCAGTTCCTAAAGAGGGCTTATAAAAAAGAGAAAGGGACTTTTCATATGGGCAGACGGTGACATCACAGGGAGCAATGGTTTTAAACTGAGAGTAGGTTTACATTAGATATTAAGAAAAAATATCTTAGGAAGTGACAGAGCACTGGAACAATTTACTCAGGGAAGTTGTGGATGTCTCATCCCTGGAAGTGCTTAAGGCTGGACTGGGCTGGACAGGGCCCTGAGCACCCTGATCTAGTGGAAGGTGTCCCTACCCACAGCACGGGGTTCAAATGAGATGATCTTTAAGGTTTCTTCTAGCCCAAACCTTCTATGATTCCATGAAAATTATTTTTAATTTAGCAATATTTTAATTCATTCATTATGTCATATGCACCACTAGCTCAAATGATCCCCTTAATACTATTTTTCACCCTTGGAGAAATTAATTTTTCGAGATTGAATTGAACTTTGAAAGACCATCCATTTTTTTACATGAAATTTTAAAAATGTAAACACAGAAGCTGCAAGAAATCGTTTAATTCGTGTATGTGTTTGTGATGCAGAAAAAGGCAGGTAGTTTAGCTGTTACAAGTTGTTGCAGCCAACATCTTGTAAGCCAAAAGATGAGAAAGTCAGGTTTTTTTCACCAGAAAATATCTTCTCATCCTCAGTTTAGAGCAATAATAATATTTTTTTATTCTGGAATCCCTTTCTCCTTCCAGCACAGGTTGTCCCAGAATGTCAGCATTTGGATATAGAACCCAGAATGAAAAAAACCCCAGAACATTCCTCTCTGCTGGTAAGATTGAGTACTTGTGGAAATTATATTTTTTTTCCATAGACAGATAAGTTATGACCATCCTTTTATCATGGGATATATAGTGTTTATCATCACAGACGCTCTGCACAGCTCCTGTTGTCATGTCTAACTCTTCCTATTTGTAAGACAAGTCAGACAGTAAGGCTCTGAATTTGTACCTGACCTTGATCTTGCAGTATAAGAATCTACATGTCAGCTGTGGGCTCAGATTGGCTGCCTAAATATAAACAGCTGAGGCCATCTCTACACCTTGAAATGTCATAGGGCATCTTAGACATGGGGCTGGTGAAGTGACGTGAAGGTTGTAGGAGAATGACCTTCTGGATCAATAGCTGGATTCTGGGCAGGATCTTCAAAAGTATCTCCAAAAGCCCTAGTTTTCCATGTCTAATCAGGGGCACTGTGCCCAGTGGAGTCTTCAGAGCTGTTTAATTGACCTAATCTATCTACTTCAGGATAATCTGAATGAATCTCTAGACTCTACTGACTGGATTAGCTAGATTACTGTAGACTATGAGGAGTGAAGACACCCTCCTCACTTGTGATGGCATATTTTGCAGACAAATAAATCTACCTGACACATCTTGGACTTAAATCTAGACCTGAATTACATTTTTTGCTGAGCTGAATTGGTTCTGAGAATGATTCAGACCACCTGGAAGAGATGGAGAAAGAAATGGAGTGAGAAAAAAAGAAAAAAGATTGGTGGATTAAGAGACAGGGCTTGTGAGGTAAGATTGGAAGAAATTGTTCGGTCTGGAAAAGATCAAAAGGCATAATAATGGTCTTCAAGTAGTTTTCATAGAAAGAGCAGTTATAAATTATTCCCTATGTGCACTGAAAATAAAGGGAGTAATTGCAGCAGAGGGAAATGTAGTTCCGACCTTGAAAGAGGAGTTTCTAATCATAGGGATGATGAAGTGCTGATGTACAGAGCCTGGGGAGGCTGTAGAATTGCAATCTCCAGTGTTTTTAACAAATAGGTTGAACAAACATTTCCAGGAATTATTTTGGTGCAATCAACTGTGCTTGAGGGCCGTGACCTGGGCCAGGGGAGCTTTCAGTCTCTTCAGCCGTATTTTCTCCAATCAAATCTCTTTTAGTTTTTAATCTTGAACTACTTCATGCTGAACAGGACACATCAAAAAGTATCTGTTTTAATTTTAAATTATGCTCCTTTTGTGATGAAGAAAGAGTGCATGTTTAAGACTAGACAACAGTGATTAGGTACTGAAAGAAATAGCTTACATAATGCCAGTACCACAACCCTTACCTTAGTAGAAGAGGAAATAGAGCTGTAAACAATAAGTAGCTGTAAGAAGCACATCTTAATTATTTATCTATTTAAATCTATCATTTCTTTTCCTAGCAAAGAGAAACAGCTGTAGCAGTGTGGGATGTAATAGAAAATAGAGGATGATACTTTACATTTATTGTTAATGCAGTCACTGTTCTCCTTCCCAAGGATCCGCAGGACTTGCCTTTGTGCTCCTGCTGTGGGGCATTATTGCAGAGAGCTCTGGTGGGTAACTGGGAGTTAATTAGAGTAGGGAACCAGCCTTCTCTCAAACCTACCCATGGGCAAAAGTGAAGCTTAAGGTTAGTCTCTGGCAGGCCCCAAACCACATAAGTACTGCCCATAGTCATCTAAGAAGAAAAGGAGGGATGTGGTTGTCACAGATCTGTTTGCAGCACTTTGAAAACAAGGACTGGCATAAAATTTTAAATACAAAGCTTCCTGCCTTCCTTTACCCTATATATAAAGACATTTTGAATTTAGGTTGGGTTCTAGGTTGTATTTTGCCCTTGGTGGAAATTAGCACAAAGAACAAATAGTCGTAATGCCAAGTGAAGGAGTTTTCCTGGAAGTTTGCTGTGGCCTCCCCATAGCTCTCCTGAGCCTAGGGTTGGGAGTATTGAACTGAAGTAACTTTCTATAACAATTAATCTAATTCTTCTCAAACATATGTCAAAAAAAGGGTAGACAAGATAATACAGACTTCTGGCTGACCTTCTGCTTCAGGTCACCAAGTCCCTTTGAAACCCCCTATGGTTTTAGATAGTAAAAATAATAATAATAATAAAGTGTTCTTCTAATTGCTTGGTACTGTTCTGGAGAGGCAGTTTGTGGTCTCATAGCTCATATTGGCAGAATTCTTTAGTTCATTTAACAGAGGCTTTTTTTAAAGGCTGGGAAGAGGAAGTGGAAAATTTGCTGCTTGGGATGTGAACTGTCACTGGTATGGGAAGGAGGAGCTGAAAGAAGAGACACTGATGTTAGCTAAGGGGAAACAGGAGAGCACAGCAGTGGAGAAGGTTACTAAGATCACAAATGGTGAGTGACTGGAAAGTAAGTGAGAGAGCAGGGCCAGGAGCAAACAGGCAATTAACTATCAATCACCAAGTGAAGGCTTACACTTAGAGTTTCTTGGGATGATCTTATGTGCAGCCCGTAGGAGGTTATTGGACACCAGGAATCCAGGATAGAGCTATGTCACAAGGAGCCAGGGGCCTTTTTTGGCTCGTGGGTGGAAGTGAGGAACTGGGGCAGGTGTCTGCATCCTTGATACAGGCATGAATGTTCACACTGCCTTAGGCTGGTACAGCTGTAGAGATAAAAAACCAAACCACTTTAACTACTAGCGCAGAGTTACTGTAAAAGACTGTGAGAAGGGCACTGGTTAGTACCTGCCCTTGCTGTGTTTGGTGCTCCTGGGGAATATCAATCTGAGAATAAATCTAAACTCTTTTAAAAGTAGGCACTGTGGGGCTCCCTGGATGTTTCAGCTATCAGCCTCAGGTCTGGGCAGTTGCATCTCATGGAGCAGCATCTGCAGTGAGGATGCAGCAAGCACAGAATCTCTAAATCATCTCAGCAGCAGCCTTCAGTTGCAAGGTATGAGAGAAAGGCTGTGGTTTCCAAGCCAAGCTGTATTATTAGGCTGGCAGCTGGATCTTTCAAAGTGAACTGTTACCACTGCTGGCAGCAGAAAGAGCAGACTGACAACAGGACTGAATGGTTTTTGCTACTGAATGCAAAGTAAGAAGCCTACAGTGGTTTCAGTTTATTACAAACAAAGGTAGCATGTATTTGCTTTGCTGATGTTGTATGCTCTCATCTAACTTGTTCATAAAATTTGATCAGTAAACATACTGATCAAACATTCTAAATTCTTTAGCTGAAAATGCAAAAATTATCATAGCTAAGCAAAAATGGTATAGTAATATAGAGGTAGAGAAACAACCATCTAGAAAAAAAGCACATTATTTTTTCCCCAATCTTAAAGTCTTAAGAACTACCATTTCATCATGAGAAACAGTTCATTTCCACAAAGAAACTTAAAATGATTGTTAACATCAGTAATATAACCTCAGTTGCCACTTCATTCAAATACTCTGCAGGAAGGGGTGATATCTTCTGAAAATATGAAGTGGGAGAGAACATTTTGTTCAGGATAGTCCCCATTAGTCAGAAATCACAGCACTTTTACAGATGAGAAAATTATAAGGTGTGACACAACTAGTGTCAGTAACTCCACTAGTACATTCACAGAATCAAAAACTCAATTAAGTTAGAAAAGACTTCAGCGATCATTGACTTCAGCCTATGACCAAACACCCTCAGGTCAACTACACCTCGGCACTAAGTGCCACGTCCAATCTCTCCTTAAATAGTTTCAGGTGACTCCACCACCTCCCTGGACAGTCTATCCCAGTGTTTAATCACTCTTTCTGTGGAGAAATTCCTTCTAATATCCAACCCATTCTTAAATAACTCTTGGAGTAGCTGACTATGTCCTCTCATCAACCAGGGAGTAGAAACTGATCCCCACCTGGCTATACCCTCCTTTCAGGAGGTTGTAGAGAGCAATAAGGTCACCCCTGAGCTTTCTCTACTCTGGGCTAAACAAATTCAGCTCCCTCAGATGCTGCTCATGGGACTTTACCTCTAGAGCCTTTATTAGCTCAATTTCCCTTTTCTAGACTCAAAATTCACTCCTGCACTGAAAGCAGTCACTGGAACAGGCTCCTTTGGGAAGTGGTCAGGGCACCACACCTATCAGAGTTCAAGGAGGTTCTGGATGAAACCCTCAGTCACATGATTTAGTTTTAGGTAGTCCTTCACTGGGCTTGATGATGCTCACAGATCCCTTCCAGCCTGAGATATTCGATGATTCTGTGGTTCAACAGGGACATTACCAGAGGTCCACACATCCATGTAGCAGCCATTTCAGAGGTTTGAGTTTATTAAGCAATGGATTCTTTATAAGCATTTAAATTCTCCAGTTCATTGATTGCCCTTCCCCAGGAAACATCTGTAGTTATGAATATCAAGCAATATGTGGATAATGGTTGCTTTATGAGACCTCCACAAACACTGCCTGTGTTTTGCAGAGAAGCTTTTACAGCACAGTGCTTAGTAGTTAGTGCTGGCTATTATATAATAATATTTCACTAAAGCCAGTGCTGTGAAAGGCAATTTGGTCAGAGCATGGGTGCTGGCAGGGGCAGTGCCTCTGGCTGGCACTCTGCAACACGGAGCTCTGCTGTACAGAACCACAGAATCATAGAAAGGCTTGGGTTGGAATGGACCTTAAATATCTTCTATTTCAAACACATGCAGCACTAGTTTCTTGGTATGTGACTTGCTCTGACCAGCTCCTTCTGGAGGGCCTTCAACTCTTTCCATCCCAAATTGATCCACCCCCAGCTGTGGCAGTAGGTGCAAGGGATTATTTGCAAGGGATTATTTGCAGGTTTGGAGTGCCAGCCAGGGCTGGTCAGGGTCTGCCTCCATGGCCACAGCACCACTGTACTCTGTGCCCCTGTACTGCAGTGTTGGCCAGTCTGGAGCCAGTCTCTGTCAGTTTTACTATGGTGCTGGCTACTTTCAAGAATGCAATAGCATCACCCTCAATCTCTCTGTGGTAGTCTGTCCTGCCTACCCACAGTCTGCTCTCCTTGTTTGAACAAGGTTTGAAAGTGATGTGGAGCAAGACTCTTTCCTACCACAAAGCAAAGAACAAAGCTGATCTTTCTTTAGGTTAGCAAAAGGAGAGGAAGTGTGAGATTTCCATCTTGTCATGCACCTGGGGGCCTGAAGCTATCACATAAGATCTCCCCTCTAAGAAGAACACCTAACTCGGGTCTGCTCCCTTCCCGCTGTGCCAAGACTGTCAAACTGCAAGGTTGCTTGATAGACTCATCTGTTTCTGTGGCCACCAGGCATTCCTGATTCATCTCGCCTGATTTAAGCTATCTGGGATCTAGGCACAGACTTGGTATCTAGGGTCCTACTACAGTTAGTGGACAGTGATAATTCCTCTCACCCAACGATTATGTTTAAATTATACAGAATCATACTCTTAAAATGCCTGTTACTCTCCATTTACCATAGACAGAGCAGCTGCAGAATCCCTGTTTAGTGGAGAAAAATAATCCACACCACTAAAAAACTATTTGTGGCTTCAACTGTGCAGATTAGATAAAACTTGACCACCTTGTTTCATCCAAAACCTGGGCTGGTGCCTGGGGAAGGAAGGATGGAGATTTTTGCCCAGCTAGTCACCCTACCCTAGTATAAACTTACATCACACACAGACTGATAAAAGTTACATCTGTGTGTTGATTGCCTCAAACTTTTCCATTAAACAGAAATGATATTGGTAAATATGGATGGTTGCGTTTTGAAATTCCCAGTATTACCTATACTCTGTTAGAAGCATTTCCACTTTCTCAGCATTGGTAAAAGCATAAGATGTTCACTTAAGGGTTCCTAAATTAAAGAAGGACAAACCTCGGTTTGAGATAATCTCAGAGAAGACCAACAAAAAGAATCAGATCTAAGACATGTCCAATGGGAAAACTGAAAGTTGTGGAAGATATTCCCACGTCTCCATCTGCCTGTGTTACCAGGCAAGCATGCCAGATTAACAACAAGTTATTTAGACTTTTTAGAATTATTCCTGCCAAGTCAGGGTTTCATAAACAGAAGGCTGGAAAGTGTTCCTATTAAATTTTCTTTTACTTTTTTTTTACATATTAGGCAATTTAGAGAGATTAATAATTCTAAGTTTCATTGAGCCCTTGCTGAATGTGTATTCCCACATTTGTTTATGAGTCATAATAAATGTGGCAACTAACCAAGTTCCTGTGCAGGAATGTTATTTAAACACACATATCATATACTAGGAAATTGGTACTTTTTCCTTGTTCTTGTGATATTTCCCTTTCCTGTTCTCACTTCCAGCCTGTATCAAGAGTATTAGGCAAGCCCATTTTGAGACATGGTAATAGCCAGGAAAGCTTAATCATACAAGAAATATGTATGTTGCAGTCTATGGTGTACTGTGATTTATTTCATTGATTTGATTAATTTCAGAGTGAGAAAATGATTAAGTAAAAGATCTGAAAATCACATAAGGAGAGGGTTATCACATGCCTTTTGATTTACTCACAGAATGAACTAGTAAATGAGTTTGCTGATCAGTACTTCACTTCCTCCAAGAATTTATTTCTGAAGAACTTAGAGTTATTACATCTGCCTCACTGTAATTAATGCCACATGTGTCATTTTTCTTGACAACTTTTCACCAACTAAAGAAACTTAAAGCAGAAACTAGCCTGGTAGAAGAAATTAGATCATGGGCTTTAAGAAAGAACTTTGATCTCAGTTAGCAAAGGTATCTGGCTTCATGGAACTGTGGAATTGGCAGACTTTATCATTTTCCCTGGTATTGTTGTCATAGGGCTAAGGGCATCAGCAAGACAAGGTTTCTAGGCAGAGGTAATACTTGGGTTATTTTTTTCCTGATTCCCTTTGAAATGATTCCTTTTATTGACAGCAGTGTTACAAGGTCTTTCTACCATCACAGGATATATCCACTGAGATACAAGCAGTAAAATATTAAGTACTCAAAACTGGACTACCAAAATTTAGAGGATTTTCAGATATAAATCACTGTGCTGATGAAAAAAAGAAAAGTGGAAGAGGCAGACAAATTATCAGCTGTGTAAGCTGCTGTTTACAGGAGCCAAAATGGACGTGTGAACCCATCTTGCTAACATCCTGGATCTGATGAATACTTAATATTTCAGTTATTAATGCAAAAGGGAAGAGCTTCAGTGAAGGAAGACCCACTCTCCTGTAAACTATTTCCTGAATATTCCCTAGGGGAAAGGCCTCAGCTCCTACTTCATTTTTGCACCCTGACTATTCATACTACTTAAACCTCATTCACAAAAGTACAGTTCTTGTGACACCTTGCTGGAGTCTGGTCCCAAAAAGCACAGACCAAATCATGTCACTTTTGGCTCCCTCAAGCCAACACAATCTTCCATCACTATCCTGCTTGGCTCTGCCACCTCCTGGTGGCATATTTCACCAGCCTGGAATTTTCTCAGCATGCTCTAAGACTCTCTGGTGGGTTGTGACAGATCTCTGGCACAGCATCAGTTGCTTTGAATTGAAAAAAACACACATAAAAAATCAAGATGACAGGTTTAGTGCTATGCACTGTATTTGTGCCCAGTTTGCCTTGGAGGGTAATAGTTTGGGAATACAATTATTCATTAACACTTGGCCCAGAAGCAGAAACATTCAGCAGTACAGATATAGTTAACATTATAGGAGAATTACAGAAGGAATAAACATAATGACACTACAGCCCCTGGCTGATATGGTCCCATTTTTGGCCTCTATGGATGCCTCCAGGCCTTGCCTGATAGATCTAGTTAAAAACACCTGCTCAGGTTTAGGAATGTCCAAATGTCTGTCCAGAGACGTGAAAAATCATCTGAATTTAAGCCACCAAAAGGTAGTTTATCCATTGTGAGTCTATGAAAACAAAAACAACTAAGCCCCAAACCAAAAAAAAACAAAACAAAACAAAACCAAAAACCAAGCAAACAAGCAAAATCAAACATTATCAAATTGATTACTGGTTTATATATTCACAGAATATGTAATATTATTTGAGTCTCTGAGTCATCACTCAGGTGTTTGCTACCATTGCCTTCTCTCTCTCATCACCCAAACCAGTGGAGGGGAAAAGCTGGCTGTGGTTCCCTTTCCCACCCTCCTGGTCAGCAGCACCACACTTTGCTCCAGCCTGGCAGAGCAACTCTTGTCTGCAGTTTATGCAAGTGTGGCAGAAAGAGTGGTGCAGAATTCAATCTTGATTTAAAGGGATAAAGAATTCACTGTTGCCCTTGGCAAACAGTTTGGTTAATCAGATAGCTACTCAATGAATCATGTTCACATTATTTTTAGTTTTAGTTTGTCCGGCTTCAAATTCCAAATGTTGGGTTTTATTATAATTTAACCCTAACTCCTAGGTCTTGATTGAGCAAAAATCCATTCATGACAATATTATTTATCAAGCTGGTTCTTACATAGATGAAGTTATAACTTGATCTTGAAAAAGTTTGAGTGCCCAAAGTTTTTCACTAAAAAGAAACTTGATTTTTTTCTAGCTCTTTTTTAAAGACGGGCCAGTTCAATGCCCTCCTTCCACTACATTTTCCAGAGCAAATTTCACTACTCTCAACCACCAATAACAGACACAGAGGTAAGGTAACAAATACTGTGCTCATGTCTGAAGCTTTTTTCCCTATAAGCTTCCACAGACACTGCTAATCTTTTCTGTAAAAAATCAGGAGCTGATAACTCCCATCTCCCAGAAAAGCAGTCTAACCATCTTCTATGTGATACTTTTTCTTCCAAGAATTGTAGGTAATGTAGTTAGTGTAGTTTATAATTACCTTGTATTTGTATGACATTCCTGCAGTTTAACCAGTAGCAGGGCCAGACATAGGGCTCTGGCCCTATGATCTAAGACACAATGCATTTTGTATTAATTACTAAGTTAAGTAGGGATGGGAGCCCAGATGTCTTCTCTTCCAGGTGTGGTGCCCTGAGTTCTGCCCTTTCAGTCTCATGGTCCCTTTTGTCCTGTGTCTCTGCTAATGGAGATAGCCTTCAGTTACCAGGAGCTGGATGTACTTTCATCTGTGTTCCTAATATAAAAATGTTGGTGTTATTGCTCAAGAGAAAGATTTTTTTATGTGTATGCAAATGCAAAAGTGAGCGAAATGGAAGAAAAAGGAAAATATGTGACTGGTATATTGCACTAGGAGGGAAAACCAGAAGTAACCCCTGTGATTAGCTTTGGTAGCTGCTGGCACTTGAAAATATCTGTAACATATAGAAACTGAATTTTGCTTATCATTTATTGAAGCAAAAGAATACTACTTAGAGGGTCAAGTAAAGAGATTTTGACTGAGTCTTCAGAAAATTGTAGGAGTACTGTAACTTCACCAGTTCTATATGATTAGGGAGTAAAGAAAAATTACCCCTTTTTCTTGGCAGAAGCTGTAATTGTGAGGTAATGTAAATTCTTTAAAGCTGTGCACAAATCCTCATGCAGATCTGCATCAACAAATACTGGAATTCTCCCAAACACAGTGAGAAACAGCGGGCTCTCACAGGGTGCCAGTTTGTTGCCTGATTAGCCTGGTCCTTGCCTGCTGTTTTCAGCAGACACCTCAGGTGCCCTAGCAGGGATTTCAGCTGGATTTGACCTTTGGATCTTTCTTTGATCTACCTGAGAGGCAAGTCTCCCAGCACAGCATGTACACAATATGAGGCAACTCTGCAGAAATTACAGTGTTTATAATTTTCTCTATCCCAGACCACAGACATTATGGCTTTTTCCATTTCCCAGATGCAGTGTGGTTTTAGATTTATCAAAAAATGGATTTTACACTCAATTTGGAGAGTTCTTTTCTATAGCAGAGATTTAGCTTCTTCTTTTCTCTGTCAGAGCTGTAGCCTCAGACTGACAAGCAAGAACTCAGAGTGATAATACTGAAGTACAGACTTCTAAGGAATCAGTTTTAATAATAAGTGTCCTGAAGCCAGAAACTGTAAAGATTTTAAAAATTATGCATAAAAAAACTCTAAAGAGGGTGTACAAATCCAATGTATTTTACTACATCTGTGTTGTGTGGTAAATATATAAATGTTTTTAACTTTTTAAATTATCCTATCTGACTTTGTAATAGTGATAATGCAGATATCAAAAATCCCCAATAAAAAAGCCCTTGTAACATTCCATATCAGTAAATTTATTCTGGAGTTATTAAGAACAAAATAAGACATTTTAAAAAACCTTAAAAGAGCTTTACAGCAATCTTTCCACCATGTGACAATAAGACATATCTCAGGTATGTTCAGAGTCCAGAAAAAAATACAAATATCTCAACAAATGACATGAAAATGCTTTATAGCATGTAATGTGTCACTTCAAAGCGCGTGTCTTGGGTCCAAAAGTGAGAGCTGTATATTCCATTCTACCCCATATTCAGGGGTAAAAAGGTTTTACTCCTAATATAAAAAACCACAAAATATTAAACTGGTATTGAATGCTGACTTAATCCACTACAAATAATTTCATAAAAGGAAATAAAATTGTTATGGAAGGGAGACTGCCAGAAACTTAATATTTGAAGGAAAAAACCCTATCATAACCTATCAAGAGGAATATTTTAGGCTGTCTCTCTGAATGGTCAAAACAAGTTTTGTTTGTGATGTATTACAGGATAGATTTTAGTGCACAGATTGGTTTCTCATATGGCTGTGCAATTAATCACATAATTATCTCCTCTACATGACACACATGTACTAAAATACTGTTGTCCCTCTGCTAAGCATCATCTAATTTCTAGGGTGTGTGAATCAGCTCCTCTTTAGAAGGGAAACAAGAAGCATTCTCCCTGTTTAACTCCTCAAATCACATGTGTAAAAGTGTTATAAGTTTATCTGGATCATTTGCCACCCTCGGAACAGAGGTGGGCATGACCAAGTCACAGCCAAGCTGGTGTTGCATGAGCTCAGCTGACAGCAGCTCCTGGCTTCAGGCAGTGTCTCTGCCTCCATAAATAACCCTGCTGTATTAGCAAGTGTAAGAAAACCACTTCCCTTGCCTTTTAAGCCCTTGCTTTGCCACCCACCCACTACCACCACCAAACAGGCAGAGCCATTGCCTGCTGCTCGCCCACAACACGCTGTGAAAGCCCTTGAGACAGTGCCATCTAGTGCCACCTGCCCCAGAAATACAAATGCAAACACCTCTAAAATCCCTGAACGTGCTCGTTAATGCATCAGGCAAACCGTGATGACAATTTGTGTCCATGGAGAACAAGGATAAATGAATACGCCAATGCGTTGTCCAAGTTTTCCCACAGGTGACCTCTTCCCAGTCCTAGATCTCCTTCCCTTCTGTCTGCCAGCTCCTACCCTCATCCGGAGCAATTATTCCTGTCTCTAAATACTCTGGTATCATCCACTAAGAAAAAGGGCCCTTATTTATTCTCATTTTCCTACCTGCAAAGCTCAATATGCATTTTCAGATGTAAGAGCTATACAGACTGTAATATAATGTATATGCATAGTGTTTTTATTAGTTTGCTGTGAATATCAGATATTTGTACTGAATATTGAAATGATGCATTTTTAAATGCAGAAAGTATTGAATATCGTGCCAAACATGGTGCCACTAAGGAAAAGTCTTGGTAGCCTCCAGCACTGGATAATTATGGTCATGGAGTGAGCGCAGTCACAGAGACTGACCTCTGTCAGTCACCTTAGTGAGTGATCCAGCATAAGATGACAGAACAGATGTTCCTGGCACTGAAGATTAAGAAGGTACATGAGATTTCAAATATTTTCAAATTCTTTAGGTCTATGAAAATCCAAAGGTCCTATAAGGAGCAATTGCTCAAAATGATTAGCAGCTTGTTAAAAACCCCCAAATAATAAAAGAAGAAAGAACAAAAAGAGTATTGATTAATATTTAATGGTTTCCTACAACCAGTTGCCCAGCTTTCATATCATGGACCACAAGATGCTGGCTTGCCTATGGAGGAAGGCAGGACTATGAGGAAGTGAGTCAGATTGATTATTTAGTCTTTGAGAGGTGTAACATGATTTTTGGAATATTATCTTCTGTTCTGAGGTCTCTTTTCATATGGCACATCTAGAGGGTTTATGTTACCTTTCAAGTTGGATCTATCTTTTAAGTCAGATGTGGAGCAGGCAGACAGTACCACTTTTTGAAAAAATTTATTTGATTTGTACGCCATGTCTCATTTTCAGAAATCTCAGTGAGTACAGAGTCCTTAAATAAGAGCATATATTAGGGCTGCACATCTGAACCTTTCTGTATGTCACCAGAACTCTACTGTCTGCAGATACAATACTGGTAGAAATGGGAATGTTTGAAGTTTTCCAACACTTTTTAAGACCAAGAATTTCTTCTGGTTGCTGATACCTACCACATTATTTCCACGAGATTTTTGTCTACTTGAATGCTTTTGGAATATTGGTGAAAAAGTTTGAACAAAGTAAAGATTTTTATGGTATACATTCTTCTATGTAATTACTGGAAATTGGAACCTGCTTCCTTTTGTTGTGGTATTCTTTTGTGATCCTAAGCAAGTAATTGAATAATTGAGTTAGTTTTACCCTCTACTTTAAGAGATTTTTGCTCTCTCTCCCCACATTAGTTCCCCAACTGAAAATGTGCGGTAATTCTGTTTCTCTGTTTCTCAAACTCAGCGTAAAAGTCGAGTCATTTATTTTGCTTATTGTTGACACAATGGGGTTAGCGTAAGCACCACAGAAATGCCTACATTTGGCATGCTACACAATAGGCATGGCTATCCACTAAATATGACCCCTCAGCCGATGTTGTCTTTCAAATGTACAGTATACTAAGCAAATAGGACCTCATAATTGTGCATATAATAAATACATAATCCATATGTGTATGAGAGAAATGGAAACTTAGTCCCACCATGGGGGTTTTCTGTGCCCCAATATGGCTGTACTGCACACAGGGGCTCTATCTCTAGCATCTGCTCAGTTCTCAGGTCACAGTTTCTGGGCTGAGAGCATTCCAGATTAGTTAAATATTTTCCTGGTGAGTAGTGGGAGCCATTTAAATGAGAGAAAATGTTTCATAAACATTCAAGAAGCAAACAATGTCTGGTGTCTTTTTGAAAAGAATTGTCACTGGGAAGTCAAGAATAAAAAATGTTTATATAGAAACAAAATTCATTTGATGCCTTGGAATTGTGTTGGAAGTTTTTTCAAAAATATTAAAAGAAGGTTATTTGGTGTCTGCATAACCACACATTCTTCTAGCATCTTCCAGGAAAATTTGCAGGGCCATTAAGCAAAAGGAGATTGGCAGGAGTTTTCACAACTTGAAAAGAGCAAAATGATCCTTAGTAAATTCTGAAACATTTAAATAAAAATGGCTACACGAAAAGATAGCTTCAACAGTCACCTTTTGAATTCCTGAAATGTGGACTGGATCTAATTCTCAGGTCAACTCTTTATTACTCAATGACTACCTTGCAGTAGGTCATAGTGAAACGATGGCAGATAATAATTTAAATGTGGTTACATTTTTCTGGTGTACAGTTTGGATATGCACTGTACTGGATATAGGTTCCGCTTGAGAATTGTAATGTTAATACTAGGGACAAATATTTTTGTGTCTCAGAATCCTCAAACAGAATTTAATGAAGAAAGCTCTCAGAAATGGCAACTCAAGAATCACAGAATTGTGATGGTTGCAAGTGACATCTGAAGCTCATCTGGTCTAACTCCCTCGCTCAGGTTGGGCCACATATCTCCAAGGATAGAGACTCCAAAGGCTCTCTGGGCAGCCTGTGCCAGTGGCTGATCACTTCTGCAGTAAAAAAGGGTTTTCAAGTGTGCTCAGATGAATGTTCATGTGTATTAATTTGTGTTCAGTGCCTCTTTTACTGTCATTGGACATTACTGAAAAAATCATATTCATTGTCTCCCTACAGATATTTATCAACAGTGAAAAGATCATCCCAAGCCTGTTCTTCTCCAGGCTAATCACTTCCAGCTCTCTCAGCCTTTTGTCATAGAAGAGAGTTTCCTGTCCTTCCATCCTTACGGACCCTCATTGGACTGTCTCCAGTACGTCCATGTCTCTCTTGTCATGGGGAACTCAGAGCTGGACACAACACTGCCAATGAAGTCTCACCAGGGTTGAGTAGAAGGGAAGGGCTCCCTTGACCTGCTGGCAACACCCTTCCCAGTGCAGCCCATGGTACCAGAGGTCTTGTTTTGCTACCAGAGTGCACTGAAAGCTCATGTTTAGCTTATTGTCCATCAGGACCCCAAGGCCCTCCTTGCCAAAGCCGTTTTTAATCCAGCTGACGCTCCAGCAAATACTGTTGTTTGGAATGGTTCCTGCCTAGATACTTCCAGTTCTCCTGCTTGAAGTTCATGAAATTCCCATCAGCAAATTTCTGAAGCCTGTCAATGTCCTTCTGAACAACAATAAAACCCTGTATCAGCCCTTCCCCAAATTGAGATATTGGATATTAAAAAATACTTAGTACTTTACAGTGTAAATAAACCCGTGCTTGAAAATGTCCAAATACTAACAGAAGATGTTAGTCTCAAAACAGCAATTAATGGTTTTCCTGCCAGAGACACAATCTATTCTTCAGCTTCCTTATCTTTGCTTTGACCCATCTGTAGTACAAGACCTTGGTCTGGTCTCTGCTGCATCTTATCTCCTTCTGCTTTTAGAAATCTAGAGAATAACAGCTATTGTTCAGAAAAAAGAAAAAAAATATTTTTTTATTCTTCACTGGAATAAAGCCAGGATATTTCCACATTCTTCATCGGAGAAATTAAGACAGGAAACAGCAGCAGAAGATAACCCACCATGACATTGTGGATAAAATATTCACCCGATCCATAGGAGATCATGTGTCAGTCCCCACTTCTGTCTGACTCAGGGCTGACACTTTTCTTCCCCATTGAGTGCCCCAGTGCACAGGTTACAGCTTTAGTTTCTTTATTGGGAACAATAAATAATGAAAAACAGCTTCAAAAGGAGAGGCTGAGAAGGATTAACTACTCCTCATCGATCCAAAACAGTGGGGGATTTGCATATAATTCTTCAACACCTTCAGGACATTTCCTTAGCATTTTCCTGATAGTATGTTTGTGAAACTGCTTTTTTATTCTTCTCCTTAACTTTTGCCCTTTAGCTACACAGAGTTTGCAATGAGGGTTTGTTTAAAATGACACATTTACATGAAGAGATTAGGGTTTGTCAGACTGCTGTATTCCAGTAAAAATTGTTCTCACTGAAGAAAACTCTTATCAGCACTCCTTTTGACCTTCCCTCTTATAATTTTGCTCCTGTTGTGATCTCTCTTTTTCTTTAGTAGAGAGCAAGTAATGACATATTCACCAAAATCTCCCAAAACATTAACTTTGAAGACTGTGATCCAAATGAAAGCAAGCAAAATGCTTAGTTTTAAGTTCTGAAGAAAGAGAATACATAACCAGTTACTTGGGTTTAGTTACTTTGTCTGATTTAGCCTCAACACCTCTATCTTTATCAGGATAGGTGTAAGCACAATTAGGCCTTTGGAGTCCTGGGCAAACCCACAACTATCTTCTTCTTCTCTACTAACTATATCTGCAAAGAAATGAGCTCCAAAGCACTATATAAAGTTATTTTTAGGGAATCAGGACCACTGAAGCATATTGCCTGGGCTGGGAAGCCTAACATTAGTCTCTTCTGGCTTTTGTCTTGCTTCCATGGTTACCTGTTGCAAGTACTGCAAAGTGCTAACTATAGAGAATGGAAGAGAACACTAATCAGTGACTCTAGAAGATATGTTAAATATATTTCCATTAATTATCTACAAAGCCAATTCTTCTTGCCAAACCTGTGAAGCATCTAAGCTTTTACACTGCTTTGCCAGAGCACTGTACTGCATCTATCAGCTCCACCAGCTCTGGTTCCACTCTAGTTTTCTTCCAAAAGTTTCTTTAAAGGAATCAGAATTTAGAAATGACTGCCAAGTTTACTTCTACAGACTTCTCAAATTTACCTTCAGGACTGTACTGCAGTTTTAGGAAAAAGCAAAAGGGACACAATGCATAAGACTATCAAGTATAAATCATTTATTTTCCTCAACATAAACCATTTTTTCGAACAAAAATCTCTCCTGAAGAATTAGGTATTCACTAGAACAGACAGGTGTATTTTCAGGTCTCATGGGGAAACTTCTAAATGAGACTCTTTTGCATTATAATTTCAGAATAAATTAAAAAAAAAAAAAAAAAGAGGAAGAGAGAAAAGGAGAATGCCAATTTTCAGAACAAAATTCCCGAGACAGAATGAAATTAATTAGAATATTAAAGATTTGTAGTATAATAACTGACATTCCATAACACGCTAAAATATAGCTCACAATAATAAAACAATAGTAAAGTAATAATAGAAAAGATTATTTCATTTAGATCAACCACCTCTTTGGAGAAGAGAGACAGGTATAACCCTCAGCTGCTTTGTTTAATCTTTTTATAAGTGAAGAGCATATTTTCTTTATTTGCAATTTTCATTCCCTTTAGCTGGTTTTATAAAATATAAATACGGGTTCTCACCGATAACATTGCATTATGCACTTCTTTCTAAAATTTGGTGGTGTACAAAGATATTGCTTATCAACTGTATCACCAGACAAGGCTCTAAGCTGAAAAACGGTGTTCAGCATTGATTAGTCATAGGGAATTGAAGTCTGCAAAAATTACGCACAGGCAGACAAAGCAATGGTGAAATTGGAGCAAGATGACTCCTGGTGCTGAGCCCCTCAATAAGGATTTCTGTGGACACTTAAATGGAGCAGGGAGTAAGACAGTTAAATATATTTTTGTTAATGTGCATGTCAATTTACTTTTGTGATATTATCCTAAAGGCAGGGAAGTAAATCAGAGGAGACTGCTGGAGGAAGCAAACAGAAGATAAATCAATGGGGACAATACTGCTTGGTTCTGACTAAAAGGATAAGATTTATGCTTCAGTGGTTTTTCCAGCAGCAGCTGAAATAAGCCTTCCGAAGAAAGGCACACACAAATTGCAGAAAGTCCCTATCTCTCTCAAGCTAGAGATTAGAAATTGAAAGTCCAAGAGTATTATAAATTACAAAGTAGATAAAACCTATGCCAATGGTAGCTTTATTTTCAGTATTAACCCTACCTGCTCTATGGTTCTGGATAACTAGTGTCTTGGAAAGGATTGGGTTTTTAAAATTCCCTTAGCTGTTCAACAGTTTTAGCAGTCTCAACAATATCTGCAATTCCATTCCCTATAATTATTAACAGATCATAATGATGGATACAGCAAGGGGCTGTGAACTTTTACAAAAATCTATCCCCTTGAAGCTATAAAGGCCAATTTTTTCTGATGGTTTATTTCTGAGAAAGTGTGATGTATCAACAAACCTAAGTGATGAACTTTAGCTTGTATAAAAAGAACACATTAACCAGATGTTAATTCATAGCTGGAATTTTATTATGTTTTTGTTAAAATCAAATAGAACTTTTGCCATGGTACTTTGTGAACTCTTGTCTATGAGATGCTTTTGTCTTACATGTTACTTAGGGATCCTTAGGGATCACTGTCATATGATTGATGCTATATGTAATTTACTTTGTTGCTGAGTTTGAAATTATGGAACAGGGACTGGCTTAAGACTAAGAATTATGCCAGAATTCAGAGTTAGTAATTTATATGTTCTCAGATAAACTCAATTGTTATTTTATGCCTTTTTGACTTTGAAGAAATGAAGTTGAGGAAAAACATAACAGAAATAGCTTCGTCTATGCAGTGGAAACACTCAGTTTAGTCTTCATGATGAATCTAAGTGTAGTTAGAGCAAGTTTTAAGGTTTTCATTTGACTTTCAGTTACAGACAAGTCAAATATCAATACTTGCATTTTTTAGTTCACTGTATAATGTAAATCGAATGTTTTTCTTCTACCTCATGAAAGCAAAATTATTCTTTCTGAAGATGGCAATGTTGAAAATGTTTTCCCTCATTTTATAAAGTTCACTATGAAAAAGAGTGAAAGAATGGAGATGTGTTAGCATGGTAAAAAATGCTCTGGTTTAATCAGAAAACACTCAAATACATGTTAACAATTGCAAAATTGGCCACTTTTGCCATATCAGAATAAGATGAAGAAAATTGTCCAAGGTGCATTACTTATGATTATGTACAGAAATTTTCTGTAGAGAGATGTCATGTAAGTCCTAAAGCAACCATCAGTGAACCAGTTTGGATCTAGGGTCAGCACTTCTAGCTTTGTTTGTAAGCTGAGAAAATTGGTCTCCCAAATAGCCTGATGATATATATTGTGTTTAGCCTGGATTTTTTGAAATGGCTTAGATGCCTTAAGTTTTAGCTTTTATATTTTCCAAATCAGTACTGCTTTAGTGTATAACTCTAAAACTCCATAGCCTGTCAGTTGCTGTTCTCCTGTTTTATTCAGACAAAACAACTTCTCTCTAGGCCTGAAACCAAAGGTCACCTTATTTTCTCAGGCCTCGAAAAATGCAAACAGTGAAATGTGTGGAGATGTGAAAACTGGGGATGGGACTCCACTCCCTGAAGCTGTAATTGGAGAATTAACCTCTGATATGCAAATGACCAAACTTATACCTGTCTGAAAAACCTGTGTCTGTCTTCCATCGTGGGTGTAGTCTCTGGGAGACCCCTGTACTGCCCAAGGTGTACCCTGTGATGGCCTTTCAATAAATACCTGTCCTTTATCCTTTAACTCCGTCTAGGCTCTGTCCTAGGTAGCCTCTTCAGGCATCAGCTTCTGGTGGAAACAGCAACTCAGAGAATTTATCTAGAGGGGCAAATAGCTCTAAGCTGTTATGTAAAACCTCCAGTGGAACAGGCATTTGGTATAATTTAAAGACTTGGAGGGGTTATTTTTTTTTCTATTTTTTAAAAAAATTATCAATAGAAAAGAAGATCTCATTTGACTCATTTCTTCATAAAACAGTCCGGTTTTTATTAAAAGTTATAAATGTCTCACAATTAGATTTGGATTAGATTTGTCAGGGCTTTTGCCTTTCCAAGCACCTAGAATCCTAAAGAGCACCATGAGAGAACAGGCAGTAAAACCTCCTTTGAGTTCCCCTATTCCATCCATAACAATCCAACAGACCACAGCCTCCACCAGTCTCTTGCCTTAGGAATCTGCTTTGAACTTCCTGAAAATGAAGAAAGTGTTTATTTTACAATGTATCTGCCACTGGGGTAAATCTATAATTAAGTTATCTACTTATGGACATTTTCCAAATACCTCTAAACAGTTACTGGCATAATTGTAAATGAATCAGAATAAGCATCAGCAAATGAATCAAACTGGAAGTTGTACAGTTTGCCTGGCTAAATATATTCCTCATAAAATAGCTGTCACGAGATGTCTGCTACCTGCTGACTGGGGAATGTGGGGAGTTTTTCATGCTAATTTTGAATAAATAGGATATTAAAATGGAAAAATATAAATAGCTTCAGAGACTGATCAAGAGTTATTTTAGCATATGGAACATTCCCACATCTCTAGATTTGGAAACCCAACAGTGTTGGGTAAACCTTTGTAGTGTGTTAGGAGAAAGCACAGATGCTTTTCCTCTTAGTTCAAACTCTCTGAAACCAGTCCCAAATAGCTTTTTCTTTCAAGCTTCCAGCCTCCAAGACAAGAAAGTTTTGGTGTGGCAGACTGAAGAAATATAAATACAGGCCATTGTTGGCAATTTCTTTATGCCTAGTTAAAATAAGCAGATTATTGCAGTTTCTATAGTTTTACTGTCTTCCCCTTCTTAGAGTATTTCACACTTTTTGTTGATTCTGAAAACTTACAATTTTTTTTAAGCAGCTATTTGCCATGGAGTTTTATTGCCCTCATTTACAAAGGCACTCATAAGAAACAAGCAATATTGACAGCTAATAATACCCAGGTTCATACCACACACACCAGAATAACCTTCATTTTGCAATTGACCCTTTCAATTGGGCTTGACTGAAGTAATGAGCTGTTCCTTCTCCCCCACTGCCAGCTGGTTCAGTCCCACACAAGATGACAGCAAAGGCTGGTGAGGGGGAAGCAGCAGAGAGGAAGCAGAGACTAAAGCTCCTGCTGCCTCTTCTCTGGCATTGCTTGCTTAGCTGTGCAGCTCAGTGGCAGCAGAAGTGCCTGGCAGGTGCCTCTTCAATCAGCTATGCAAGTGTGGATGTGCTCTCTCCACTCCCAGGAGTCAGGGAAACCAGCACATCTGTAGCCCCTTGCCACCAAATAAGACACTTGGTAGCAACAATAACAAGTGTGAGGCTCATCATTCTCTCTTTTGCCTTCTGTACTTTGTTCCTCCTCTAAAGATCAGGGATTACAGCATGCAGAAGTAGAAGCAGGCACCTCTCTATGGATGGCTGCAAGATTTTGCTGGTTCAGAGCAGAGAAAGCAAAGCTGGTAGAAGTCTGGGTGGAAGACAGTTCACAGTCCAGTTTCATCACTGTAGTTATCCAAAAATTAATCAGGCCAATGTTTTTTTCTACTGTGAAGCTTTGATAGAAGAGAGGGGATGGAATAATAAAAAGGTTCAAAAAAGTTAAGGAAGAAAAAATGCTCAAATGGACTTATTTTGCTTACTAATGACGCATGAAGAAGTAAACAGGACTAAATTTGATTCTTACTTTCCATGGTCCATCTCAAGATGGGTCACAAACACTGACAGCAGGGACATTGTTATAATTGGTTACCTGTTTAGGATTATGAGCACATAGGAGCACTTTGCACCCAGAGCTGTAGTCACACATTGTCATCTCTAGCAGAAGTGTGGATTTTTTCTTGGAGATCTTGCTGTGCAATCAGATAATTTAGAACCAAAATCTAGCATTTGAGAAGCCTTGTGTTAGATGTCCAGGTACACTTCTCCACAAGACCCATCCAATAAACCAAGTCTCCCTCATTTTTACATTTTATACATGTCTTTTTTATCTCTTCAAACTGAAAACTGTCTTTAGCCTACTAACAGGATTTCAGAAACACCCACACTCTGCAATATCACACATCAGAGAGTAAAATATCTCTAATCAAAGGTTCCCATTCTTGCTTATTTTCTTGTGCTGCTGTGGAAGCTGAGCTCTGCTCAGAGAAACCAGCATGTAAAGCATTTTGTGCAAAAAAGAACATATCTCGAAAACCTTTGTACTTTTTGGCGTATCTATTATATTAATTTTTATAAACAGTTGTGCGCAGGTTCATCACCTTGATATGGATATAATATCTGTGCTTTAGTGGCACTTCTCTCTTCTGTGCAATACTGCCTCTGATTTTCACATACTGTAGAGCTCTGCTTTGAAATTAATTTGCAGAACAGGAGAAGAAAGAATCTGCCTGGAGATTAGGAGTATCCTAAAAAAGAAAAAAACAGTGAGAGGAAATGAAACTCAAGTTCAGAAAGAAGATGTTGTGAAATATTCAGTTTTGGACAGGATCTTGGACCTCAGAATCCTTGGCAAAATTCTTGTCCCAGATGCAGTAGATCATGGATTTCACTGCTTTTATATTTCTGACCAGAGAAAATTGCTGTTCAGGAATAAAATCATGACTACATGAATGTTCTCCTGCATTCTTTCATGTAAACTATGACCTCCTGCTGCTTAAAAGTTTTCACTCCCTATTCTGAATAAACTTAAGGAAGTTACATGCTACAGACAAACCATTCTGCTACAGATGATTTGGAAGATGATGGAGGTGTGTAGTCAAGGTGGTATTTACAGACTACCATCTGCCTTTTGTTAATGATGATAATGTATGTGTGGCTATCCATTACTTTATGATGTCTGATATGTGTCAAGTATTGCATTACTGGGGCAACAGCACTCAAAATCACCAGAAAAGAGTTTGCAATTCATGTTTCTGGCTATTAAAAGTCAAGGAAATTTCATCTTCCCCTTCTGAAAATATAAAAAGAAAACAAAATAAAAAGGAAAAATGAAAGGGTAGAAATTATAGGTCTAAAGGAAAATTGTTTGAATGAAGCATGAGAAAGGCAATGAAGGATTTTCAGGGTGATAAACTGAAGATAGTAAAAAAGCTTGTGAAAAAAATAAAAAACTGTTAAGAGGGAAAACTTTTGAGTGGAAAAAGTCTGAGGTGAGGGGGATTAGGGTGGGGGCAGAACTCTCCTTAACAGCAACAGAGAGAAAGAAGTATAGGAAACAGAGCTGAAGAGAAATGCAAAGTACATTGAATAGAAAAGGAATGGTGAATGCCTCAGTGAAGGGAAGTGTACAAACTGAGAACAAAGAAATGAAACATTGGAATTTCTGGAAAGAGAAAATAAGAAGATATTAAAAGTGGCAGACAGAATAAGAAATAAACAGGGGAAATCAAGTGTGAATGCTGGCTTGGAAGAATTCTGTCAGGATGAGTGGTTGGGGAGGAGGGGTATTTCTAAAGAGATGATTTTCAGGAAATAGCAATTCTGAAATAAGGAAGCAAAGTAGAAATATTGAAGAAATACATCACCTCCAGCTGCTCCTTCCACTTCTAATCCTTTCTTCATGCCACTTAGTAGCTTTTTCAGTTGAAGATCTCTCATACACTTCTCCCATTCTTTGAAGATCATCAATAATCTCTCTTCCTATCAGCCCTCTCCCTTGGCTCCTATTAGCTGAGGAGGACAGAGTTTGTCCTGCCTTATAAGTTGAGAAAAAAAATACATTGCATCACTTCTTTGTAGTGCCTCATGGAAAAGGCAAATGTCATGTTATAGAATCACGGAATGGTTTGGGTTGGAAGGGGTGTAAAGATCAACTGGTTCCAAGCACCCTTCCCTGGGTCCCTGGATACTTTTCATTAGACCAGATTGCACAAAGCCACATCTGGCCCAGGTTTGAGCACTTCCAGGGAAGGGGCATCCATACCTTGTCTGGGCACCCTGTTCCACCACCTCGCACCCTTCAGAGTAAAGAATTTCTTCCTAATCTCTAATCTAACCTTAACCCCTCTCAATGTGAAACCATTCCCCATTGTCCTGTCACTTCAGGCCATTGTGCAAAGTCCCTCTCATGATTTCTTGTAGGTCTCTTCAGGGGCAAGGCGGGACTAAGTTCTTCCTGATGCTCCAGCCCTCTCTTCATCTTGGTGTCCCTCTTCTGGACTCACTCCAGCAGGTCCATGTCCTTCTTGTGCTGGGACCCCAGAGCTGATACATCACTGCAGGTGGGGTCTCAGCAGAGCAGAGGGGCAGAATCCCCTCCCTGGCCCTGCTGCCCACGGGGCTTTGGATGCAGCCCAGGACACGTTTGGCTCTTTGGGCTGGGAGTGCCCATGGCGGGGTCATGTCCAGCCTCTCACCCACCAGCACCACCAAGTCCTTCTGGGCAGGGCTGCTGTCAATCCATTATCTCCTCACACTTCTCATAGTAAATGGTGGAAGAAACAGCCAGACCCTCAGCACTGACACTTGCAGTGTTACTGCTTTCAGGATCTTTCTCAGACAGTCTCAAATCTGGAGAACATGAGACAAAGAGGAAAGCAGCAATCAGATCATAATAAGCATCATTCACAGTTGAACTGCAGAAAACGGAAGTAAGAGTTTTGACAGTGGAAGTGCACTTGCACTGTTGCTGCATTCCTGATGGAGAAAAAATCCTGTAGCTTTCCCTCCTAGCTTCTACAGCTTTTTCCTATGGTCCTAAGGCCTTCATAACTTGTGACCTGTCACATAAAATGTGACCTGAAATGCGATGGATTTTCCCCATTTGCCATTTAATTTTATTGACATTTTTTGCTTAGGATTGTTACATATTTTGCTTCACTTTTACATAACTACCATTAATATTTGGAGCCAAAAGTAAAGTCAGAAAGCATATGATGGTAGTAAGGGAACAAAGATCTATTTTTTTGCTGTATCTACACAAAGAGAGCATTTTACTCAGTGCTTATTAAATATAGTAGTTACTAAGTCAGACTGGTAAACATAATATCATCCATAACTGAACCCCATAGATTTTTACTTTTAACTATCTCTTTTCAGTCAGTGAAAGTAAAATATTGGTGGCTTCAGCTCAATATGACATTTTATGCAATGTTTCTGAATGATATGGAAAGAGAATCCTGAAACCAGCTAACCAAAAGAACAGGGTTGAAACAGAGCCTGCAGACAACTGAGAGTGTTTTTAAATTCCTAACCACAGCCTAAATTCCATTAGCATGAGACTTGGAAGGACACATCTGTTATTCTTTAAGTAACTAAAGCAGTTGGCTGGCCTCCTAGCTCTTGAACAAAGTGTTCAAGGCTCACATGGAAACACAGTGCTGTGTATAATGAATCTGTTTAATTTAAATTATTTTTCTAACAGAAAAAAGAAAGGAAGAAGTAATGATTGAGAAGCATCTGTGAAGGATCTGCTATACCTGGTTTTTTTTCAAAATCTCTCTTCAAAACTTGATTCATCCATCCTCTGGAGTTACTGGGAGAAGTACAAACATGGAAGCACTGTAAATAAAAAGTACAATGTCTGAAGATTAAGCTTCTTGTTTTACTGTCTTGTATATGAATGGTGAGTTTACAAAACAGGTATGAGGAAAGCTCTGGTTGAGTTAATTTTATTCACAAAAAAATAGATTCATAAAACTGACCAGTGTTTTCTTTTTTCTTTTCTTTTCTTTTCTTTTCTTTTCTTTTCTTTTC
>JAHLSL010000062.1:10326685-10439413 GCA_025920805.1 Petroica traversi | reverse complement strand
TTCTTTTTCTTTTTCTTTTTCTTTTTCTTTTTCTTTTTCTTTTTCTTCTTAGCAGAGTAAATGCATGACTTCCTTATATGAGATTTTGGTGTGAAAATCTAAGTTTGAATACTTATTAAAATTCAGACATGGAGAATAGGGGAAAAATGCAAAGGGTGATGGAAGATGAGGAGAGTAATATTTTTTTATAGAGATAAAAGAATGGTTGGGAGAAACCAGATGCAGTTGAATATATCCATGAAGTACTCAACCAAGAAAACTACAGAAATAAATTATAGACAGAAAAGTTCCCATTCAATCTTTAGGTAAAGGAGTTGAAGTCCTCTTGTCTGGATGACTATCAAAGAGACTGAGAGGCAGTGGACATATGTGTTTATGTGCATTATCTAGAGAGATTCAGTAGGTTAGTAAGTACAAAAATTACCAGGAACTACATGTTTGCAAGAAATATATAAAGAAAAGATTTTATGACTAGATGTGTAGACTTTATCCATTGCCTTTGAAACCCTTCAGTACTCAAGTTTTATAGCATCCTGTAAATGTAAAATATAAAGGCTAGACAAGGAAAGCATTCATAAGAATTGTCCTGAGTTTTTATTGTAAAATGCAACTGTAATCCTTGAAACCACTTTCATGAATTCTGTACTAAGCATGGTATTTCCATGTCTTTGCATTGCTAGTTGATAGACTTGGTAGGAAAAGCCAATCTACAGAGACAAAACCATAAGTCTGAATTTGTTATTTGTGGTTTTCTTTTTATATCAACTGTTGTACAACTAAGCCTTCTGTAGATAGGAGGATTCTGTTTCTAAAAGTCTTCTCTTTGCATTCGCCTTCAATTTCTTTCTTATAGAGAAAAAAAGTAAAGGAAAATAAATATTAGAAACTTGTAAGTATTTGAGAAGACAAGCTGTTTCCAGTACTACAGAAAGGGAAAGGGAAATACTACAGAAAGGAAAACGCAGCAGTACTTTTTTAAGACTTGGACAGGCCTACAGTAATGTGGCCATGGCACTCTTGACTGGAGATTATGTCTGGTCATCCCTTGCCTAGAGTAGATAGCTTTATTCATATTTTATGGGTTTTATTTCTTCATTCAAAAGACTTAAAAACCCACAAGAGTGTTGCTCTCTGGCCATCCAGGTTCTGCATGCCTTGTAATGCATGCTGGTCACTGAAGTATGTCAAACACTACTTCAAGCAAAACCCTCCAATTATAGAAAAGCGCTATAATTGTATATATAGGAACATATGTTTAAACTGGATTCATGTATTTTAAGCAGAACAAAGGCCATATGTAACTGAGCCCCATAGGTTTTTACTTCTAACTATTTGTTTTTAGTCATATAAAGTAAAATATTAGTGGTTTCAGCTCAACTTGACATTTCATGCAATGATTCTGAATTATGTAGATAGGGAGGCCTGAAACCAGCTAACCAAAAGAACAGGGTTGAAGCAGAGTCTGGAGACAACTGAGATTATTTTTAAAAGAAATTAAGTTTCAAGGGAGATGAAACTGGTTAGTATGGAGACACTATCAGAGTTTTTTGGGGTAAGAACCCTGAAATGCTGAAAATAAAAATAAATGCATTGTGGAAAAATGAAATTTCAGCATGCAAGGACTTACAGATAATTGCCAGGAGACCTCTCCCACTTATGTCAATGCCAATTCTGTCAATGATTTGCAGTATAATATGAAATTAAGAGGGATAAAATTTCTATAAACAAATAACTTAAGTAGGCTTTATGAAGTTGAAAAAATTGGACAAACTCACAGAACTCTTTTAATCACTGAATGCTTCTGTTTTACTTTTATCTGTCTGTGAGTTAATACACAAACAGATCCAACTTAATATACTGACTGATCCATCTGAGCTCTGCCATTGGGAAAAACAAGGATGCTTTTGCGATTCTGGAAACAACTTTAGTACCCATTCATCAAGAGTACTGAATTAGGTCAGGCTTCATGTTCACATCTGATTCTGGTACAAGAAATTCAGGCCCTGTATTCAGGATACTGCCATGCATCAGAGTATGCAAGCTATAATTTCAGAATGCAGCCTTAGTATGGCACAGATGCAAACCTGCCTTCAATCCCACAGCTCTGCCCAGGCAGTTACCATCAGCACCATTCATTTTCCAGATGTTTCTCTATACAACACACAGGATATCATCCAATGTATATGAGGGGAAAAGTCAATAAACAGCATAAACTTTATTTCACCACCCACTTTTAGCAGTGAAAAGAATAGGAAGCAGCATGTAGGGAAACCTTGAGAGGCTTTGAATAATTTCATTATATTGTACTACACTGTGGATTTCATTGTTTAGACTGAGATGAGCAAGCTCAGAATATAGAATGATTGACCTTCAAGGTCAGCAGAATTGGTGGAAGTGAATGGCATGACTACTTGCCAAACAGTAGAAAGACAATGAATCAAATGCTATCAATGCATTTTTCATCTTCAAAGTCATCTTGTGTGCTTCATGGAGGAATAGAACTCATTCCACTGAGGACAAAATAATACCAAACTAATAACATTTCCTGTCTTGCATTTGTTTCCTCTGTCTGCTCCCATTTCCTGGGTGATAGGCTCATCTCATCAAGGTTTAGTTGAAGATTCATTCAGAGTGCAAACTCTTGCAACTTAAGTTTACAACAGCACAAGATAATCTGAGTGGTTTGCAATGATTTCATGTGGGAATATTTACTTTAGTAGTAGCAAAAATTTCTGCTTTGTTAGCCTTTTTGTCTAACAAAGACAAAGATAAAGAGTGTATTGTCTTTTTGCTCAACAGCAGAGGCAGAGGAGGCTGTGTTGAAAGCACCACTTACCTAGAGGAGAGCTCTTTCCCTTGTTCTCAAACGTGTAGATCCTCACCTACTATGAGCATGCTTTTTTGATGTCATGTTAGCTTTCTTGCTTCCTTGGCATCCCTTTCAGAGAGGGACTATTCTCCCATTTGTAAAAAAAAAACTTTGTGATATCAACATTTTAAAGATTTTCCCTTTTGCATTTAAACCAAGATGTTTAGAAGTGGTATTTCCTAAAGGTCATATTCTATCCTAACCTTTTTCTCATGGGTTTTGACAATACAATTTTCCCTGAATCTGAATAATCTTTAGCAAAGGAAAAAAAGGTGTAGAGTCCAAACACAGAGATAATTGGATAATCAGATAAGGATTTAGTGTTTTCAGATAAGACCATTGAGACTACTGAATCAAGATCTCATTCACTAATGTATATTTGCATGTTTAAATAAAATGGAAAACCACTAAACGAGAGATGGACTTTGTAATTCAGGCCCTCACCTAACTCGTGGAAGAACAGGCAAGAATTTGACAGTCTTTCACATGACAGTTGTATCCTTCAATCACAGTATTACTGATCCTTTAGATATAATCCCAGCTGCCTTAGAAAAAAGCATGCCCTGAAACCTTTCTGTCATTGTTTCCCATATACATTGTTTTATTCATATTGGATTTGAGAAATTTTCTCCACTGTAGAGAAGCTTCCAGAGAACTAGAGTTACCACACTCTTTCTGTGACCTTTGATTACTCCTTTGGCTCATTTGCAGCCTAGCAGATTAGGGTGACTTTGGAGTTGAGGATAGCTTTGCTCTGTCACTCTTCTGTTCTTTCCTCTCTGTCCTTACCTTTCTCCAAGGGAAATACTGAGACCCCCCTCCTTTAAAAAGTCCCTTGAGATCTGCTGCTGGCAATCATTCCATGAAGGCTGAGGATTTCATTTAATCTCTATAACCTTCTTCTCCTATCACCTTTCTTTTGATTCATACCACTGTTTGCACCAACACAAATTTTTTGTCTGCTCCCATTCATTCAAGGCCTCTTAATTCTTTCAAATCCACTTAAATTCTATATTATATTGTCGAGGAGCTTTGTCTCACACTGTCAAAGGAATGTGATTAAACTCTAAGATTGCTTTTAAAAACTAACCTCTCTGTCTATAGCAAATCAAAACAGAATGTAATCAACTCCGTTTGCTTTTGACAGATGTTTAAAGCAATTTTATGCTACATAACTTTCTTGTATCTGGTTTCTGCAGTGCCAGGATACATCAGTTATAATTTAGGTTCACAGAATTGGGGTGGATTGTTTGGCATTAGACACTTGTTTTCTGTACAATGCTATTCCTTTACTTTTAGCATTTATGTTGTTAGTTCAATGCTTGCAAAACATGGTGCTCTGGAAGAATTGAAAAGTCAAGTCCTCTGTTTATAAACCAGGAAAAGCACACTAATTTCCTCTACTGCCTCACTAAAGTGCCTTAACTGTAACATGCTACAGCTGCAAAACCAAAATATCCTTGAGGATATGCTTCGCTTTAAATAAGTGAGTTGCCCCATTAAACATCTTGAAATCAATTATACTAATTCTGCTCTAAATTAAGCAGCTGAACTGCTCTATCAAACTGATGCTCTACTGCCCACTCCTGGGCATAGCAAAGTAATTCATCCTCAAAATCTGCAGCTTGACTTTCCTTCTGAGTAGTTGAAGTTGACTCTGAAGCAAACACTTGTCTTATCAAGAGCCAGAGTCTACTGGCTAATAAAGATCTGAATGCAGAAAGATTCTGGATTGGATTTGAACCAGTTACCTGAAAGACTCTATATTTCCTCACTGACTGGTGAATTCTCTTCCTACTATTACCATGAAAAGAATTTCCTAATCTTCATCAGACTAAAAGCAACATGAATCCATCTAGCAATCATCCTAGCAAAATTGTTTTTCTTCTCAAGATTAAATGCTAAAGAATTATCCATAAGCTGAGACATCCCATGAAGATGGAACCTCTAAGAAATGCATCTTTGGTTATTATTTGAAAAACATTATTAAAATAGTATCTTAAAAGGGAACGTAAGGGAACATAAAAATGATTAGGATCCTTAACATGGTATTTAAGTAATTCACTCCACTAGGTAAGAATAAAGGTTATTTAGAACCGATGCTGTAAAGCATGAAATAAATCCTTTTATCCTCAGCACTGGCTTTGAAGGCATGTCCTGCCTGCTAAGAATGCCAGGGTTTTAGGCCTAAAGCAGTTCTTTGCATTATCCTTCCCTTTGGCCTTTGAAGCTTCAAATGGATCCTGCCAATTAATTTTTTTAGCAGTAATCACTGTGGGGTGATGAACTAACAAAATAGTTACTAAAAGTGGAACATAAAAAAAACCAAAACGATGGCAATATCAAAGTGAAAATTTGCAGGAGGGCTCCAGTTCAGGTGTCATTGGTAGCAGCCTGCCCCTGTAATGCAGGGGAAGGAGAAATACCAAGAATTCAGGGAAGGCATGAACAGTCATAAACACCTTGGTACTCCTCTTCTGGCTCATAGAGTTAGTTACACTTTCTAAGTGTTGAGCATTTAGATCTTCCCTGAAGTCTCACTGACTTGAGGACAGTGTGTCTATTCCAAGGATACACCAGTTAATTTTTACCTTGCTCTGTGTCTTTATTTGGGATCTTAATACATTTTTCCAAGACAAATCTGTAGTGAAGACAGTTCCCCCAAAGCAGTGTAGATGCAAACTAGTTGTTAATATGCTCTCATTTCTCAGTGTACACATGTCCTTGGAGTTCCTTGCTGCCAACTGCTTTCTATCTTTTCCTGATCCTTTTCCCCCACTTCAAAGGCATCCACAGAACTTTTTTCTTTGGTGCTCAAGGTTTTAACAGACATACTGGCAGTATCTGGGAATTTGTTTTTGATAGTATCAGCAGCTACTATTCACTTTTGGGAAAAACACTTATCTGATTTGTATGGGACTTGTTTCCCTAAAAAGCTCTACAGTCCTGCACAGAACTGGCACACACCATGAGCATGAATATGGAACAGCAGTATTAGTCAAGAATCACAGTTAATGGTAATAACCTTTTTCCCCCCCAAATTAATCAGAAAATATGTAAGTCAGCATATTTAAATAATACATTGAAATCAGAGCACAGCATGAATAATATTTAAATTAAATCTGACAGCATGAGAAACAAAAAAAAAAAGGTGTATTCACAGTAATGGAAATAAGAAATTTTGAAAACTGCATTTTTTGAAGGAGCAAATAATTAAAAGACCTACTTTAGTACGATAATTTATGGAATGACCTTATCAGCAAATAAAAATTTGTAGTTAGACTAAATGAGGCCTCCATAAAATGAAAAGGAGAATAAATGAAGCAAGACAGATATATATCTACTGCTTTGCAGGAAGGCACAGAAACTAAAACAGGTAGTCTGTTTTAATGAAAAATTTCTCATTTTTTGCAACTGAAACCTCTGTGTTACTAAAAGCGCTTTAATGAAAGAAAGTCTTTTAGAAATGTATTTATAAACTTAAGGACCTGGATAACAAGGATCTCTAGCTCACATTTCTGAATGCTGGAGCTCCCAGTTGGAGAGTACACAAAAGCAAATGCCTGGAAAACACTATTTTCCTGTGACAGTATCTTGCTTTGGGCCAAAGATAAGGAGTGTACTTTGGAGAAAATATTTGTGGTTTTGTATTTCACTGCTGATGTTGAAGTACACTCAGGATACCCAGATATTGCACTCTGCAAGCCAAATTCTCAACAGCAGGGGAAGTGCAGTAGACTGCAGCCCTGGTCAGTTCTGACTTTAATATTATTTAATGCCTTTAACAGATGCCAGTGACCTCCCTTTCTCTCTCTCCTGATGTGACATAGCTTGTTACATTTTGTGTTTAACTGAACATCATGGTCTTTGGGAAACAGTGTTATACTCTGCTGAATAAAAAGGATCCCTTACATTGCTGCCAGATCAAAAGCATCTACTTCTAATTTAGCTGTTTAGGTGTGACTCCTAAGCTCTGTCAGAAATGTTCCTCAGTGGTTCAGTGTGCTCCCTGGCTCCCATGTCTCTTCTGGATCTGCACACAGGGAGCTTTTACAAAGCCCTTTCCTATGTAGACTTTCACACTGAAATTCCCCACCTTCAGCTGCAGTATAAATGTGTCTTTTTGGCAGCTAGCAGTCATTGTGAGCAGTGACTGATTCCTCCCATTCCACTGTTCAGGCTCACATAAATATATGTGACAGCAGGGATGATGAAGGTGTCACCACAGCTTCATTCTGGCACACGAGAGGGTGGTGGGGAAGTAACAGCATTTTCATTCCAATATCGGCTGCTCAATTAAACCAATCGCTGATTGCAGACAAAGGCACTATGAACTCCCAGATGGGAACAACGCCATCCTCGCAGATGGGCATGAGCATCCAGCACCAAGGAACATTGCACCACCACCGAATAGCTGCCTTGATGCCTGGCCAGAAATGTCAAAAAAACAGGTGCTCATCCTCATCTTCTATGCCCACAATACAAGGGAGTGCACTGCCTGTCATTAATCCAACACCCCGCTGAGTTAATTTCCAGAAGTTACAGGGGAAAATAAGGAGAGTTTAATGAGTAGGTTTAAAACAGTGTATTTGAAATGCATTTCCACATTTAGAAATCTTAGAACAAAAATTTGTGTGATATCTGGTCTCAGTGACACCTCAATTTCATGAAAGCATTAGAATAATCTTCCAGGAGAATAGGAGTTCTCCTGAAGTCATTGATCTTATTGTCTACTGCAGGATTCTGAATATTGAAAGGGGAACAAAGGCTGTATATCAATAAATACAATCACTATCATATTTACAAATTTAATATTTTGATAGGAGACACTGAAAGAAGGAACATGTTAGAAAGACAGTGATTAACAAAAAGGCAAGACTTAAGGATGTGTTAAGTGAATGGTCAAGATATCTGCAAAATCATAGGTTTTCTTGGCATTCATTGTAATCATGGGGCAGCACAGCTCAGAGCTCTGACTGAAGACTCCACATCTCTAATAGAAATGTATTTCCAACTGCTTTAAAAGGCATAGGTATCGCAGAGCTCATTTTTTCACTTGAGCCTCTCTTGATTTCTGCCTACTGCATGAACATCTGTCTAATGAAAGCAGAAAGGGCTCACAGTAATATGAGCACTTTGGGAGAGGGATCATAATTGTTGGCTTCCTTCAAGTACGAAAAGAAGGAAGGTAGAAACTAAAAGGTATAAAAGGTATGAGGGAAAAAAGGAAAGTTGAAAAATGTAAAAGTGGTGCACAGGAAAACCTTGAGAGGCTTTGAATAATTTCATTATATTGTACTACACTGCAGATTTCATTGTTTAGAATGAGATGAGCAAGCACTTGCTCAAAATATAGAATGATTGACCTTCAAGGTCAGCAGAATTGGTGGCAGTGCACGGCATGACTACTTGCCAAAAAGCAAAAGAGAATGAATCAAATGGTATCAATGCATTTTTCATCTTCAAAGTCATCTTGTGTGCCTCATGGAAGAATAGAAATGATGCCGCTGAGGACAAAATAATACCAAACTAACAACATTTCCTGTCTTGCATTTGCTTCCTCCATCTGCTCCCATTTCCTGGGTGACAGGTTCATCTCAGCATTGCTTAATTGAAAATCCACCCAGATTGCATTAATGTGTGAATGTTGACATCATCAGCAGCAAAAATTCTCGCTTTGTTAGCCTTAGTAAAACTATGCTTTGTCCTTTTTGCTCAACAGCTGAGAGAGGGAGGAGGCTGTGTTGAAAGCATCCTATATAGCTAGAGGAGAGCTCTTTCCCTCATCCTCAAGGCTGTAGACTCTTACAGAGAGTGAAAGTCTAGCCTGACAGGGGTTTCTTTACATTAGGATAGTGTTCCATTGGGAAGTAGAAGTCTTGTTTGTTTGGTTTCCCCTTTGGAGAAAGATTATTCTCCCATTCTTCAAAAGATACTCTGCTTTGGGGAAGAAGGAAATACTACTCAGGAAATGTGAAAATTAATGGTCAAAAAGGAAAAAAAGTTGAAATACAAGAAAGTGTGATCTTTTGTGAGAAAAAAAGAAAAAGGCAGTGGATTTTACTCCACCTCATGAAGTTGCACATCATGTCTGTCACTAACACATTTATTTTCCCCTGCCTAGACAAGAAAGTTGACAATACCTGGTTCTGCAGAGTAGAAGGAAAAAAATAACCAGTTGTGTTAGCTCTTTGACACTGAGTCATTTTTTTATAATTCAGATGGATAAAATCTTAAATAGCTGTATCAGCCTTCATGGGGATTGTATGAACACTGACAAACTCACCCTAAACTGGCATTTCTATACTCTGCAGGTTTAAAGAAACACATTGCCTCTCTTACAGACATTTTTCTTTCTTCTAACATGTTTATAATCATAGGCCCAACATTTGTCTTTGCATTTTGGTGTTTCTTTTAGAAAAGTAGCTTTCCCTGTGGACAAATGAACATTATGAGATGTAACAAAAGCTCTACCCTAAACAAAATTAGTTACTTGTTTTTGAGTGAACTCCTTACAAGTTTTCATGCTGGTCTGTACTAGGAATAACTGTATGCTTTATTAATTTTGGAAAGTCTTAGCCATTTGAAAGCTTAATTCTTTACAGAATTCACAGATAGAAAGAGGAATTACAATCCACGTTCTCCTAGGCATAAACAAGGTATGGGGTATAAACTGTTTTTATTGAAAGGAGATAAGTTTTTCTGTATTTGTGGAATTTTTCTTGAAAGAAGATACAGTTTCAGGCCAGTCTCTTTGAACAGAGAAAGCTGAGATGTGGTGACATTTAATAATAATTTTCTGAAAAGTTTTTGTTGTTCTTTTTTTTGATTTTAGACAAAGAGAAAAAAAATGGTCAATTTTTTTATTTAAATACTTTCAATTGTGAAAGCAAGCCTTTTCTATTTTTTTTTCTGTCAATTTTACAAACCAAGAAGCATGCAGTACAGGAAAGTTTGCAAGAAACATATCATTTGGAACAAATCATAACCAGTGAACAGATGAATCACAAAAAGACAAAAGAAATAGAATCAACAGTGATATGCATACTTTGGAAAATTGCCAGCAGGATAAGCAAGACAGCAGGATATGTAGTTACCTACTTTATGAGGGCTGCTCTCTTTGTGCCATAACTAGTCTGTTTGTGTTTTGAAAAAATAAATGCTCTTAAGTTATCTAATTAAATTTATCACATACTCAAGTGTTTTTATTACTTTTTTCATGAAAGTTTATATTGTTATTAGACAACAGTGGTCAATATTGTAAAACAGAAGTTTTCTGTGAAATATTTTTCATAAGAACTGTTCTTTCATCTTGTTTTAGAATTTTGACTCTATCTCCCCAACTTTCTACTCTGTTGTCACAATGGCCAAGTGGCAAAAATTAGGAACCATGTCATCTTTCTGCATTGAGAGAGTTGTTTATATCTCTGCGGGTGTTTTTCTTCTTAACCTGCTCAGACTATATCAGTTCAAATCTGGCATAAACCACCTATCTTGGCATTTCTAGTAGTCAGTAGAGAGCCATGAACATTCCTCAGGGAGATTCATTAAATCTGTCTTGTGCCTTATTTTGGGCCCTTTTTTAAACTGAGGGGGTTTTTTTTCCTCCCACAATCTATTAAACAAGGTTATACCAACTAACTTTGCATGGTTTGTTTTCTAGATAGTTGAAGGGAGCTGTGAGCAGTTCAACTTTGAGTGCATAACAGATCGGATATTAAAAGATTTTGAGCATACACAGGCAAAATAATAAATTCAAGCGTGATAGGAAATGACAACTCCAACTTGAACTAGTTTGGCTTCATATATTGCAAAAAACCAGTAAAATAAACAACATTGATTTAAAGATCTAATAGAAGAGGCTAAACCCCCTGAACCAGAGACAGAATAGAGACTTTTGGACATAGAGACCTTTTCCTTAGTGAGTTATACTGAGGTTTAGGTCAGTATCTCTTTGAGTTCACCAGTATATATGCTACAAACGCTTTTATTTAACTCTAAGCATTTTATCAAGAAGGTCCTTATGAGGTCCTGTCCCTCATACTGTTACAATTAAAACACAGGTGCAAGTCACTGATATGGAATAGATATATATATATATATGTATATATGTGTATATGAGTATATGTATATATGTAAGTATGTAATCACATTGAGATGGAATGGTTATTCAGACAGAATTCAGTCTGATAATGTATATGTTCAAATAAGAGATTGGTTTATCTTTAAACATGAATTTCTGTCATGGACTGCTCCATACCCAGGAAGAGTGAGAAGAGCTAGGGATATTATATCTGTGACTCTATTTTCTGATTTAGGACTTCCTGCAAATCATTTTCTAGACACTCGAGTAGGGTATCATCCATGTAATTTTGGTCAGGAAAGATCTGCCTAATCTAGTCTGGCGTATTTCTAATGTGCACATCCTCAGAATGCATAATAGCCCCACTTAGAGCAATTTCCGAGAAGTGAGGAGGAAACCCCTCATTAAAGCTGCAGGTGGTTGAAAGTTTAGTGAGCAATGTCTGCTACAGTGCTTCACAGGTAGATTTCTACACTTTATTTAATCAGATACACTGGAAATCTACTTAATTGTGCATCATCCCAGGGAATCAGTTTAGCCTGAGGCAGTGAATGGCATTGACTGCTGAGTAATGAGAATACTTCTGACAAACTGTTTAATAGGTATTTTTCAGTAGGGTCCAGCAGCTTAGGTTGCGTTTAAGTACATGACAAATGAGCACAATATTCTGCACATTCAATTCCCTAAAACAGAAATAGCCAAATAGAAGAGTAAAAATCAGTAATTAAGGTGGGATAAAATCATTTGGTCTGAGTGTGTTTATACATTACCCTATCTTGTTTTGCATAATTCACAGCCTTAAATTGCATTCTGGCCTGTAAGAGACCATTGAAACATTATTTACTGCTGGATGCCAGCTATATCTGTCAGCACTCCAAAAATGTAGAGTTGACAATGAGTCATAAATAAGAGATTAATTAGTGCAGTAGTCGGAAGTTGCTGATTCAGTTATTTAGTATCCACTTCACTAAGATAATTTGCACATGTTCTGCCCTCTTATCATCTCTTAAAAGATTTGATTAGGAAAAGGAGTCTAAGAACATTGGATGCTAAGGGAAGAGAGGGACACATGGGAAGGGCACTTGATGGTCTTTGGCTAAAACAGAACAGAAAACAGCCCTTAGTGTTGGCATGAAAAAGGCTGAGAGAGTCAGCAAGGTTGACAGGATCGGTGCCTTTGGAAACAGAACAATAGACATTAATTGTATTTAGAAGTTCAAAGGTCAGACATGAAAATACCTAATTGGTTTATACTCTTGATTTAAACCCTGTTCCTTTATTCTGCATTTTATTGTTTTTTATTCAAGTCACTGGGAATTTTGCCAGCACTCCCAGTGGGAGAATTAGGTGTACTAGGAATACATTTTCAGATATTAAAAGAATTTACAGCAGTATAAAATACTACATTCATAATACAGATTAATCAGGCATCACATATTGAATGTGACGTATATGTGCCAAACTACAGTGCTATAGGAAAAATTAATTCATGAAAAACCTTATCTTCTTCACCTAGCTCTGTCCTCTAGCTCCCCCTTTGGCTTTAATAGCCTAAATAAATGTTCAATCCTAGTGTAACATCCTCTGTCCTAGAGAATGTTGTGCAGCTTCTGAAGGTTAACCATCTTTTTTCAAGGCAAATATCAAATTCCTGAAGATACAGTCACCTATTTCTCTGTAAGTGTGAATGGGAAATTGCAAAAGTCTGCCCTAACCTGCTGTTTCTGAATGTGTGATTCTACAGGTCTCTCTTACTGACTTACAGGCAATTGCATTCTGAGTTGCTTACCCCTAGACTGCATACAGGTGAATAAAATTAGTAAGCACTTTTAGGTCTCTTTCCTGTTTCCTTTAGAACTGATTTCCTTTTCATTCTCAAAAATATGTCGACAACTCCTTTTGTGTGACTGAAGTCCTGCTTCAGAACTGCCTGTTTTCCTTACCCAAATATGCTAGGGAGACAAGATCAAATTTAACTATCTATGTTTGGTCAGACGAATCTCACTCCATGATCTCAAATTTCTAGTGATGCTTCTGATACTAATGCTGGTGCGGGTGTAAATTGAAGGAGATACTAAAGCAGTCCTTCCATAACATTCAGAACCAATGAAACGTGGGTCTGAATTGTCAGGAAAGTCATGGGCCAATTTTGGAATATTGTCCTGGGGTGTCTCATGAATATCTGGAAGACTAGAAAATTTGACCTTTAAGAAAATGTGAGAAATGGAGTTTGGCTTAGTGCAGCAAAGAGAAGAATGAGGGAAAATAGAACTTATATTGCATATATTTCTTGTATCTGCAAAGAGGCAATCCAACTTGTGTTCATGTCCCGGGCAGGAAATAAAAAGTTAAAACATCAGTGAGGAAAATTTATGTTATATATTAGGGAAAATTCTAAGAGAAAGAATCCTTAAGTAAAGGAACAGTTTGCTGAAGGAGAATATGAAACCTTTTAAGTAAAGGCTTTTTAAAAATTTCAGAGCTGTATCCACTGGGCACACTTTTAAGTTAGGACATGCAGACCTTCTAGGTCCCTTTTTCCCTTCAGTCCATTAATCTTCTATAATTTTTCTGTAATCTCGCTCTCTCTGTCTCTCTCTCTTCCTCTCTTTCTTACTAAGTGGCTTGTATTGGAGAGGAGAGACTCACAACGCCCAACAGTAGCCCCAACTTTATTTTTATGTTTGGATTCCAAACAAGTAAATTCTTTTTATATCATCTGTAGTTTCTTAGGTCACTCTGAGCTTTATGTGTTTGTGACTGGCCTCAGAGAAACAAGTCACAAGTGAAGAAATAATTGCTATATATTCTGCATTTTGGAAAGAAAATTAAACAGGCAGGAAGTAGCTACAGAAGAGAAACATACATCATTTACAGAATAATCATTTCTGCCTGAAACTGTGCTGAACATAGGGAATGACCTCAGAGGAACATGTGGAAGAACGGAATGCCTGCAGAAACCCCCATGGTTTCCTGCTATCTGCTGGCTTAGCCTTCAAAAACACCATGTCCGACAGCCTGCAAAAGAGCAAGCTGGGGATTTATTTCTGCCTAAAATTTTTTATCTTATTTCCCTTTATGAAGAAGAATTATTTCCACAGCCTGGGATTTCTTCATTGCGTCTGCAGAGCAATGGCTACTAGCCAGGCTACTAACCTATATTTAAATACTATATAGTGAAAATCAGCAATATTAAATTTTCAAAGAAGATTATAAATAAGATGGGATAAAAGCCTTAAAATCCTTATTTTCCTACACCACACAGAAATAAGAAAGGGATTAAAAATGTGACAGAACAAAAGGGAAAATAATTTAGCACATTATCCTGTTACTTTTCAGATCATCACTGAATTTGTGTCATTTGAATAATTTTGGCTTCTGTGGTTACTAATAAATAAATCCCTGAAAAAAAAAAAACCCAACTATTGTGTTTCTACTGAAATTGCATTAAGCTGATCTTCCTCCCACTCCACTCCTCTCTTCAGGAATTAAAGATGTGTTCGATTCCCTGTTAAACAGATCATACATTTGGCTTCCTTACAAATAGTAGACAGAACTTTCCTATACATAAGACTTTGAATAGTGGGGGAAAGCCCATTGTAATGTTCCACAGTCCTTCTGAAGATTACTACCTTTTTTTTTTTCTCCCTGCAAGAAAGATTACCTTTTAAAAGAAATCCAGGATTGATAGACTGCAGTCCAGAGTTCTATGGAAAAACCCTGTGTTCCTCAGAGAATTTTCAGAAAGGAAATCCCACTATATTTTAAGGGCAGCAAAAATTGCTTTTTAATAGTCATACATGTTCATATTTAATTATAGCAACAGGTATAAAGAATGCATGTTTGGCCTATTTATGAACCTGAAATTTAATTTACTGTCCAACTAAGACTTCCACAGCACATAAGGAATGCAGTTCCAGTCTAACAGGTGACACGAACACAGTAATAGAAGTATTTGCCCCTAAGTAGCCCTTTGATCACACAGTGGTCTAAATCGCACACAGCAAACTTCCACTTTAAATGTAATTTGAGCTTCAACAATCCTACCAGTAAAACACAGAAAGAGGTAGATTTTTGTAGATTCAAATTTCTTTCAATGAATCTACTTCTGAGACTTGAAATCTTTTTCTGTTGCCTATCCCTCTCCCATCAATGTCAGTGTTTAAATCTGACTTTTCCAGAAACTTCCCCAGACACTTTCTACCATGTCTCTTTTTTTATTAAGTATCTCCTGCACATTTTTTGGGCTACTAACAACTAGAAACATTACTGATCTGCATATCAAATGACATCAAATCACAAACGAAGAAGAGCTGCCAAGGATCAACTAATTTGAAATCAGAAGTGATGGTAATGGGCAATCAGGATAGCTCAGAAAAGCCATTTTGCTGCTATCTGCTTTGGCTCCAGGACCACTGTTAGGATGGCTGTGTTTATTTTTCTGGGTGGGACTTACTGATGCTAAAGCCCACTGAAATGTCCAGAAACTCTGATGCAGCAGATGTTGGTAGTAACTCAATGAATGCTCAGTGGGTGGTGCCCAAAGGACTGAGAACACAACAGAAAGCAGAACACACACCATTTCCCTCCCCTTGGTGAGCTCTGCCCTCCTGCCCCTATTGGGAAGAATTGTGTTTCCTCTGCAGTTCCTTTCATTCAGTCTTTGCAGTGTGCATTTCTTTCCAGAGAGCAACACAGATGCAAGAGGAAAAATGAAGACGTGTTTAGCTTGCTTCACACCTTTGTGTCACTCTCCTGGGACTGGAGAGTCCATACCCCATCCAAATGCGAAGAGCCGAGATGTGAAGCTACCTCGCTCCTGTCTAGGGCTTCTGTGGATTTGTCCTCAGCAACACATTTCCTTCACCTCAAAATCCAAGAGGCTCTGGGAGCTCCCACAGATATGTTTGCAGATGCCTAGGCAAAACATTGAACCATATGGTTGTAGGCATACCCGGAATTAGGCAGAATTTGAAGAGGACTTAAGGACGATAAGGACTAAACTTTTGAATGTAGCTATGTACAGATATGCAGGAGGATAAAATCTATTCAATTTAAATGTGGAAAACTTTTGGCCAAAAAAAAATAAATCTCTACTTCAAGTCTGAGGTAAAACACTTCAAAGCTAAACATAAAAGTTTGTGTTTGTAGGCTAACAGCCTACGACTGTAACATAAATGTTATTTACCGAGACATCTGGGTTAGTTTATATGACTTTGTTCATGACTTTAGATGCAGCTGGACATGCAATTACCTTTAAGATTCTTGGCTTTTTTCCCCTCTGCAAAATTGTAGAAAAAGGAAAATCCCAGAAGCTTCAATTTATTTTAATAGCAAGTTAAAAGAATTTTCTCTTTCTTCGATATCATTCTCTTTGTTGCCAGCTACTCCTGTAGCAGCATTGTTTGTCTCTTGTAAGTACATTTTAACTCTGTCTTCATAACACTTTGTGGAAGATGAAAAATGTTTGGCCTATAGGGAATACTGACATTCAGGATAAAATTGCCGCTGCAAGGGCTTTTGAGAAATAAAACTGAACTTTTCCCAGCTGGTAAAAATATATTAAATAAAGATCCCTCAGTACATAAAACATACTTTATTTTCCACAATATTTTTGTTTACTCTTTGCCAAAACCACAGTGATACAAAATTACTGGCAAAACAGAGTTAACGTCACTCTATTATGTTGTAAAGAAATCAAAACCCAGATAAGAACAACTGGCAAATTTCATGCCACATCCCATTTAAGTTCAATGACTGCTAGAGTTCACAGGATAAATCCACGGTTTCCACAGTTTCCACGGTTTGGAAAATAGGAAGTGTGAGTGTGAGCACTTTGCAGAGACGATAAACTCTTTTGACAATCCCACTGACAATTTTTTACTGTAAGGCAAATGGCTTCTTGTGCCTCAAACCTCAACCAAAGATTCCCAGAAGGGCAATGAAATATGGCTTCATGAAAACAAACAAACCAAAAAAACCATTAAAAATGTGTGAAGAGTTTAAAAATTTTTCCAAGTGGTACAGTACTGCTCTGTGTCAAATATACCCTACTTCAAGAATCTGGAATAGAATATGAAATTTACTGTCTCTGCCTACATCTTTTTTAAGGAATACAATTAGCAGTAATCAAAAGGCCATTGACTGACTTTTTCATCTTCTTTTTTTTGGGGGATCAGAGTGATGGACACAGTCATCAAAAAATGAAGGTGTCATAGGTATGTTGAGAGACAAGCTATTAAATGAGTTGAAGAAAGGAGGTATTAACTGAATATTAAGCCCAGAAAGGTTATGATTGAAACAAAAAATATAATTTTACCCAAATAGTCTTTTTTTGCAAAGTATTCACTTTGTGATATGATCAGTTTTAAGAAATAAGGAAAGAAGAACATAGAATTCCTGTTTGTTAAGTTACTCAGTGGAAATACTCCCTAGCTCCATTCAAGGTTCCACTGTCCACCTGTTTCTTGTTAAGCACGGTCTTATTTTTAAGAGCAAGTTTTTCTGTTCTTTTGAAAGATGAACAAAGTTCCATTTTAGCAAAAGGAAATAACATTGGAATAAGACCAAGTGCTGACAATTTCAGGCTAAAAAGAAATAATTTGAATAAAAACTAAATGCTTGTAGAAGCAGAGTTATCAATTTAGCTATATATATGCATTAATGGAAATTATAATCAGTGAAAATTAGACTTGAGAGAAACCTGCAAGGAAAATCTATTTAAATCTGATGGAGCAAGGGAAGGAAAAAATCAATAACTGTTTTTTCTAGAAAGAAAAGTCTTGGGCTTGAATAGCCAGAGATGTGAGCTTCAGTGGCTTTCAAATGATGTTTTATTAAAAGGTGATATACCTGGTTCTATTTCTCCATCTCCAAAAAATGAAGGAATTATCATTGCATTTCACAAATAAGGAAGTATGCTGCCAATAGTTCTTCAAGCCACATCCCAGCAGAAAAGATAGGAAAAATCCCTGACATAAAACCAAAGAAGAAAGAGATTATTTCAGAATTATTTATAGGGACAAAAGTATAAGATAGATATCTTGACACAGACTAGAGCCATTTTTAGAGACTATTGGACTGAAACATGACAGAGAGAAAAGGGTGGTCCTGGCAAGTGCAAAACAGCTGAGTTAAAACCAGCACACAGGGCAGAGAAGTTACCATTGCTGAACTTAAATATTAGAAAGGAATTTTGATTCTAGAAAGACAATGGACTCCTGGAGTGTTGATATGTTTTGGTATTCCTGTTGGGTAGTTCTTCCCAGGAAACAAGGGAAATTTCAACTGCTTTTTGTTTTTCATGCAAACAATGCTTAACACTTTCATTCTATCTTTTTTCTTCTTTCCTTTTTCTGTCTTTGTTTGTTTGTTTGTTTGTTTTGTTTCAAATGGTTGTGACCTAGTAACTGATAGGGAAGTGAAATGTCAATGTCTATATAAGATGAGAAAAGGTAAGGATCTGAGAGACACATCCATTCATCTCTAGGCTGCTAGAAACTGACCACAATGACAATGATGATATCCCATGAAACGTGCTCTTTTGTTCAAAATGAGCACCATACTTTATTGATTCACAGTGAAATTGCACTGAGATGAATCAAAATACCAGCTGCCCCGTTTATTGAGCTGTGAAATATTTCTATTCGCTGTGCAGCTGTGTGAACCTGAACTAATCTAAAGGGCAGATCATCTAGAAGAGAGCTCAAAATAGTTTTATTGCAGGCAGTTTGCCTAAGTATTAAATATACCCTGCTCACACAGGATTCTGAGAAAGGACTTTTACTGAAGGAAAAACAGTGCTATGTACTAGATAACGCACAGATTGCTGCATGTTTATCATAGAGGCACGGAGATTACAGAGAGCTATTAAACGCATCCAATTTTAACAAGGGCAAAGAAATCCCATGGCCAAATACTCTGCCATTGTGCTCTCCATCTTACATCTCGATCATTTTGCAAAACTAGAAGACTGGGTGACGATTCAAGCCTTCCTGATAAAGCTGTGTGTCTCCAGTGAGTGTTATCTCTGTGAGAGGTCGGAAGGGAACAGAATAGCCCACTGATTTGTTTTTTTTGACAGATGGCAAATGATAAAGCACCATTAAAATCAGCCAACCAGCCTAAAGTTTCCATTTCAGTGCCAGCACATATGTATGTTGCTTGGGGAATTATGCTCTAATTAACCTAAAGCATGTAATATTGCTCTTTTACACATAATGGGAGGACTGAGTGAGCACCTTTTATGGTCATTATCAAAATACACCTGGTGAGATAAATCCTAGAAAAATACATAAATACTCCAAGAGAGGAACTGAAATCTCTCTTCTTGGTAACATTTATTCATGCTCATGCCATATTTTGAAATTTTTGGCAAAAACAAGGATGCTCAGCCTTGTGACTCAGCAAATTCTGAAATCACTTTTCTGTGGTGAATAGCTGAACTCTGCTTAGTAACAAACTGAGTCATGTGGCTTGACAGAAAAGAAAAGTCAATGGGAAAGAAATTAATTTAGTTACATCTTTAAAGTGCATGGCTATAATATGCAATATGAAAAAAAAAGAGAGGAATATAAGAAAAGCTGAAAATACTTGCAGGATAGCCCTACTTGTGCTATTTTGAGAGCTTTGAGTAATTTAAAGAAAAAATCTCTAATTTGTCTACTACTTTACTCATGAAGTAGTAGTTTCAAAGATTGGTATTCCATCACATCCAGTTTTTAGGGACTATTCTAATAATTTATGGGTAGAAAACTCCAGAATTTGGCATGTACAAAGCCAAGTGAAAAAGGGTGTGTGTGCATTCTTTGCCATCTCTTTAGTACAAACCCTGGTTAAAACACTTGTGTAACTGACTCTTCCACCATTAACAGTTTCACTCTTGATAAGGCCTTTGAAAATACAATAGAATAGATTGATAACATATTTCGCAAACAAATTATCATTTGATGGAATATGAAGAGCATATAAGCTGGTGAAAGAAAAACTGGAGTTTACCCTTGGATAAAAGGAGAGGAGTGGATGAATGTGGGATAGTAGGAACAGGGAAAGGGACAAAACAATACTTGTGGCCCCTGATCTGAGAAGAGAATAAGGAATGCTGCTGCTGAGTTTGGACCAGATAACCCAGCAAATAAAACATTTGGTATGAGTTCCCAAACCAGCTGAGTTGACAAAATGGTCTTTTCTGGAACAAGAAGAGTGACAGAGCCCATGACAGACACACCTATCATTCAGCAGGAGGTGTTGGGAGCCTGAGCAGGATTTTAATCCAGAGAAAAAGTAAGGGGTAAGGGAAGATGGGATGAAATAGAACAAATAGTTACTCACAAGAGGGTCCTTGACACAGATAGAGAACAGTTAATATGAAATAGTCACTAGCCCTGCCAGAAGGAAATTGTAGAGGGGTAGGAAGATGGCAGATAGGACATAGTGAGAAAATAAAAGGAGGCATGGTATTAGTTTACAATAAGCTTAAATGACAATAGCTGTTGAAATGTTCTTCCTTGCTTTTATAGCTTCCCTGTGCTTTTCAAATACCCCCTTTCACTGCTGGCTAAAGGTAGAAATGCTTTCAGTTGTGCAAACTGAGGGGAATGTGAAAAAACTGATTATTTTCTGTCTGTGTGGATCTTGGTAAAGCTTTTCTGCTGCTTGGCTTTGTGTAGCCATGTTTTCATGGCTGATAGATAAAAGAATGTGCTGATAATGCTAAAAGTCCTGCAAGGAATGCAAGGACCTGGTGCACTTAGTTGAAGATATTATTTGAGCACTGCACCTCTAAAAGAAGAATAAATGTGATCCACCATTTTACCAAGAATTGCCAAGCAGGAAAACCAAGACATGAATATATATAAATATTCATTCATACAGTGTTTCTTTGTTGACATATTTCTGTGCAGGAAAAATAATGAAAAAAAACAAAATTAAAAGCATTTATATAAAAATGTCTGCAAATAGGACTGAATTTGTGATCGAGTTATAGCCATGTGAAATTTGAGGAATTATTCAGAGACTGGTTATAATGTTAATTTATGGAAAAAAGATTTCTCATTATTGATAGAATTAAGTTGATTAGAATTAATTTCCATCTCTGAAAATAATGATTAGGTTCAAACACTTCTCAAGGGAAAGTTAAGGCAATGAGTCTTACTATATGGATCAGTTCATATGCATAAGATCAAATACATTTACATTCTGAAGCAGTGACTTTTGTTATTATTTTAAAATAATGGAACAGTCCATATATTCCAAGCTAGCCAGGGAGTTGTTTGGGAGAATGCTGACTGCTCCAGGTCTAAACCACACTGATTGAGTACTGTATATAAGATAAACCAGTGACTGGATAAACATTCAATTTATCTTTATGGATATAGTACCTTCATCTTTAGCAAAAATCCAAAGAATATTCTTTCACATGCTCAGGGAAAAAAAAACCCATAAATAAGAGATAGTGTTACTGTTCTCAGGGCCTTTTACCTATGTAGTCCTCACTGTAGTCTTAATTGGGAAAACATTTGTGGTCATGTTCAATATTTAGCTTTGAGAAAGTGTAATTGTACAACCATATGCTTTGCTGGATCTAGGCATTCATTTGCTCATAACTTCATGGAAAGGTATTACTAAACAACAAGCTACCACAGTAGCTTTTCAACAGAGAAAAACCCCGAACTCTACTAAATATATTATCTTAAAGTTTTATCATTAAAAAATATCCTTGGGAATATTTAAGATTTACTATATGGTATATAAAATATTTTAAATTTTAATTTTTCTGTCTTTTAAGAATAATTAAACAAAGGTAATTCCAATAATAAATTCAATTTGCAATACCTGCTTCCCTAAAAACTTCTAAGGAAAGATGGGGAAAAAAATGTAACAGAAAACCATGATTTGCTCATCCCCAGAGTTCTAATTTCCTAGCCTGTTTTCTGAGTATACACAAGACCATGTATCAGGAATAAACAGAAACAGAGTCAGAGCAGAAATAAACTAATTGCATGAGGGAATAGGAGTGAAATAAAACAACTTTTGACTAGTTTGGTAAATGGCATGAAATACTTTGGATTCAAAACTATACAAAAGTTTAAAATGCTACAAAACGTCACATGATGAGTGGCAAACCCTCAGCACATGAACATGATTTTATAACATGGAATGTGAAAACTGTATCCAAGAAATGTGCAAATCCTGCCTGTTGACCAATAGTCCAAATAACAGGATAAATGTCTGTGGCACAGGGGTGGCTCATTGCAGGCAGAAATGTATGTGCTGTAATAATGGCCATTAAACTACTCCTTTATCAGTACGATAAATTCCTGGGGATAAAATTATTTAATTCATAAGCTCCCAGCCCCAGCTGGGAGATCTTTTACTGTGTATCACTTAAATCCTGCAGGAATGCAGAAATTCAACCAGTGTCTACACTTGTATTTCCAGGTTCAAAGCGAACCATGACAGAGTTGATGGAATGTGAAACGGGAAACCTCCTCTTCTCTGGGCTGTGCATGAGGTGCAGAGTTTGATCCTGAGAGAGATTGGTTTGTGGGACTTGGGCAAATGGGGGAAGGATGCGGAATATCAAAAACAGCGTGAGGAGGAGGCAAGCTTTGTGATAACAGGAGGGACAAAAGGATATTTCTATTCCATAATTCTGTTTTGCAGCTGAGAGAAATGTAGCTGGGAAAAGCAGGGTGATGTGAGGGTGTGAAAGGTGGTGGACCTTGATGGTAGAAAATTCATAATTCAATCTTGTCCTGTCAATGAGAACCTTTTCTGATAAGGAGAAAGAGTATTAGGGATGTGTTCATGCTCATCAGAAAAGGCTCTAAAACACTTTGCCATTCTTAAAAGTTTGTTCATTCTGCAGCCATTTTGCACCATAAGGGTTTTTTCAAGAGTTGGAGTTATGGTTTGAAATGTGGAGCAGTGCCATGTTCTTTACATAAAAAGGCTATTAATTTGCTACAGCATGGAGCCTGGTGTTCATTTAAGAATTGTGCATGGAAAAAACAAAGAAGTGAGAAAAAGGTAACTTTGGCTTCAGATCTATCTGGTTTTAGAAGCTTGAAGATTCCTTCAATATGAACAACTATTTTATGTTTATAAATAGAAGCACATAAAATGTGTTCTAAAAGGAAAATCATAATTGACCTACTATTTAGTACTTTTGATCTTTTAATTAAATGATCCCCTAATTATTGAAAACTGTAGCAGAACAAATTATAAACAAGTAGGTTTTGAGTATTTTTTGATAAAGGTTTTAGTACACAGCACTATGTGTATGCAGGAAAGCATTCTACAGGATTTCACAATATATTGCTTTTTAAATACAACACTGCTCTAAAGATTAATGTTTTCTGAATAACCAAGTACATATTTTGGAACTGTCATTTTGTTGTGCCATTAATCTGTGGATTAAAGTCCCTACCAGTGTACACAATAAAGTACAATGACATCAAAAGAATATATCATAAAAACTGGGTTACAGACGAAGGGAAAGCCAGAGATATAAACTTTGGTTTATGATTCCAGCTCACATTACATATTAAACAGAATAGTTAAGAGCTATTATTTCCAAATACATTTAGAGACCCAGTTAAATGTATTGCATAGGCTTTAATTTTATCTATTCTTTCTTAAGCAAAATATATCCTTCTATACATGAAATTAGTTTTATTTAAATAAGATAACATTAATCCTTCTTAACCTCCCATGAGATTATCTCTCAACAACTTTCTGTGAGATTATCCTCCCTTTCTCTTTAGCAAATACATAAATCAGGGCCATTTACAGGATGAGAGATCAACAGCAGAGGAGACATGATGGTGGCCATTGTATGTGGTAGTAATTTCCAATATCCACAGCTTTGCAACAGGAGAAAACACACTCAGGGAAGAACAAAGGAATTCTGAACAAGGGAAATAACCACAAGTTTTAGCAATTCCTTAGAAAACACTGTGAAGAAGTCAGCTGCCAGAAGAAGTTCTTTCTTGAAAGAAATTAATTGTATATCATGCTAAAAATACAGACAACTGGGTTCTGATTTGAGTAATTTGGTGACATATTTAGTGAAAACTTGCTCTAGAAGCCAAGTTATAAAGGATTAATTTTTTTTTAAACTGTCACTCTTTGTCAAGTGGCATCTCAATCAAGGAGTTTTGCCCATTATGAAAAATCACAAATTAAGATTAGCCCCCTTTTTTTTTAATGGTTTACATCCTCAAACCCATTTTTGTTGTTGTAAATAAGCTGGCATTTTTATGTTAACCAGAAAATTCATTCTACTTCTAGTCTAGTCTTTGTTTCATAATGAACCAAATGCATGAGTATCTACATGAACACATTTAAGTGAGAAGTGCTACTATGACTCACTCCACCATTGTAGAAAGAAAATATTTCTCTGAACTGGTTATGAGAAATCAAAATTGCTAGAAAGATACTATCAAAGAGAACTCATGGTTTCTGCAGTGAATGCTACAAGTTAAACAGTGTATTTTCAGCAGATCCAAAACTATTTTAATAAATGCTATTGGCAACGCTTCTGCTGTTGTTTGTCAAGACATCCTGAAGGCCAGTACCCTGTCAACTAAAAGAAAACACAGTCTGAGACACTTCAAAGCTCCTCCCCACCCACTCCATTACATCTGAAACTAATCAAGATGCTGAAAGTTGCATTTTTTTTTCCCACTTTCAGTGAACTTAAACAAGCAGTTACAAGCTCCAGGCTCTGCCAGCTGATTGCCTCAGCCCAGCTGTGCAGCCCTCACATCCTCTGGCTGACTGTCCTGCTCACCTGTGCATGGAAACATCACTTTTTCCAAGTGCATGCTGGCCTCTGGAGTGCTGACAGAACCCCCTTCACATGCAGTAGTTGTGGATTCAGAAACCATTTCATGCTGAGCAGGGAGATCACAGTATGTACCTGCTTCTTGAATAGATGCCTACCCACTAAATACCTACAGAAAAATGGGGAAATCTTCCTTCATTAAAAACAAAAAAACCAAAAAAAAACCCAAACCCAAAACTCTCAACCAACCAGCTAATCAACCAACTAACCAACAACAACAACAACAACAACAACAAAAAAAAAAAAAAAACCAAAACCCAAAACAACAAAACCCCAAAGAACGCCCCCCCAAAAAAACCAGAAAGAAAGATGCAGCTGTCACCATATTTTTGCAGGAACCATTTCTGCCACCACTTGTCATGTTTTCTGTTACTCCAGCTGTGCCAGGTCCCAGCTGATGCTGTATTAGCTACATATGAGCTGTTAAATGCTTATGCCATATACAGTGACCCACGGCCCAGTGTTGTCTCCCACCCAGCTGGGACCAGCTCTCCCCAGATGCTCTTGGTGGTTTCCACACTCTAAGGAACTGCCTCACACAGTCCTGGTCTTTTCTGCTGGAAAGCACATGAACTACAACTTTGCATTTGACCCTGAGAAACCTGTATGCCATTATGTCAATGACTTCTTTAAAAAGTGATCGGAAAATATTGCTCTCAGATTTGGTGTTTTCATTTTGAAACCAGAGCATTACACTTGAAGCTTTGGGAATCCATTCCTTTCTCCTTACACTTAGGACCATTCCCTGTAACTCAGCAACCAAATGCCTTCAGTTTTTCACTTTCAGTCATTATTCTGACAAACCTGGAATAAGACTTCATCAGAAATGATCTTTCTAGCAGTTACCTTCAACTAGTAAATGATAAATATTTTTCAAGAAGTTTTAGTTCATATTTCCCAATGGTCCTTCAGTTTTACTCTCTCTGTGAATGGAAAACCAGTAAATCAATGATATATTTTTCCCTACATAGCAATAACTGTCACCCTGATAAAACATCACAAAATTAGTATCTGCTAGGGATAGGCAAAAACATGGAAACATAGTATTCAAATGGGAAAATGCGGCAGCCCATCACCAACACTAAGCAGATCTGTACTGTCTAAATTCCTTTCAGTGATTCCTACAATGAGATTAATTTTCAAGGTACAAAATACTTGAAAGTGCATTTTTTCCCCCATTAATATGCCAACAGGTCATATGTGGGTACAAAGTTAACAAATTGTCATGCCGTCTGTGTTGGCTATCTTTAGAATTTATGCAAAATCAAAAAGCTTTCTGGTAGAGATTTATGCCACTGTGTTTTCCACCGACCTCTTCTTGTCTCATTTTTCATAAAGATAGCTCACAGTGGCCAAAGAGCCCTTTTGCCAACATAGCTTAAAGTGTTGCCTTGGACAGGCACTGAAATGCACTAAAAAAAGGACTTATCTTTTGTTCTTTGTATAATGCAGCTATATGCAAGATTGAAGAATAATAACATTGTTGAAGAATTTTCCTTTCTTCCCCCCATGGATCACAAGAGAAAAGTGAGCTATAATTGCAGGTTGGCCATATATTTCTTTAAGATTACATATCTCATTTATTTCAAGCTTATTTTTGTTGTTTTTAAACAAGAAAGCAAAAAAGTCTGGTGTAGAACATAACAGTCAGTAATAATAGTTCCAAATTAAAGGTTTGGTAGTAATAATAGTTCCAAATTAAGAGTTTGGTAGCTGGATGACAACTTCAGGAGTCAGCAAAAGAAGTTCAGAACAATCTACCTTAGAGATGATACTAACCCATAATAACAAAATTCTGTTACTCTAATGGCTAAATCTACAAAGAAGTTCTCATGTAAAGATTAATTTCAGTTCATGTATAAGTTATTTGCCTTGACTTACTGTACATAAAGGAGGGAGAAGTGGGCTTATTTAGCATGTTATTAATGTGACCCTTTTTGCCAGCTACTTCAACACAAGATTAATTTGACCTTATTAAAGTCCTCCTCCTTCCTTAGCTTTCACTGGGGAGCTGCTTGACTCTCTAGGTTATACCTGAATGTCTCTTAGGATTTTCAGACTAGGTCTTTGAAATCAGCACTGAGAGTCAAATTCTGATCTCACCAGCATTTGTGTGACTTAAGATTTCTTTAAAACTTCAATGGATTTATGGAGAAATATAAAAACAAGGGCAGAATGTGGAATTTCTGTTACTCTTTACCCCAAAATACCTTAATGTATACATCTCCATCAGTAAATTAACAGGAACAGGGTAGATTAGAGTCCTTGCACTCACTCATCTGTATTGTTAAATTTTCAGCAAATTCAGAATAGTTTGTCCTATGCCAGCTGGAGAAAGTTCTGCAAATGATCTGAGGTATGGAGTAAGGCCAGAAGTTATCCCAATAAATGTGTGGAGCAAACACTTTTCCAGGAGGAGAGAAAGTTTACATGGTGGTTTTGCCATGCTATTTGTCCTCAGAAATCTGCCCTTTTTTAGTAGAAAATGGGTTAATATTGAGGAAAAGTCCAGGACTTTAACTCTTGACAAAATATTGGTGCTGCTTTATAGAACTCAAGGTAAACACCAACACCTGGCAACTAAGGGTAGAGGTGGTGGTCTCACCTAAATTCTTTATTCAGTTGCTAGCTAATACTGCAAACAGGTCACTGAAAGTACTTCCACCTTCCCAGGTACTTGTAGTAATTAATCCTGAAATCATTAACTCATTATATTGCGGAATACTATTAAGAGGTTATTAAAATTACTGTTACTGAAATCTATTCCCTCAAGCACTTTTGAAGGGAAAAGATTTATCCACTGGATGTCTCTTTCCCTTTGGCTTTGTAGAGAATAGATAGCTATATATTTAGTCCATTCTCATGAGTAATTGCTTAATCAATTTCTACACATTCTCTGCATGCCTAATCTCCACCATAATTTCTCTTCCTGCTTTGAGTGCAAGCTACAGAATAACTATGACTATGTATGGTGTAAATACACATTAGGTTGCAATGGGTTGCAGTTGGCAAGTTCAACAACGGACAGAATTTGAAGCTCTGACAATAAATTCTTGAAATATTTTTCCAAAGCAGTATACAAATTTTTAAAATATTCTTCCTGCAGAAATATGTTTACACTTATGACAACATCATCCAAGGACAAACTGTAGAGGTCACTTTTTAATATTTAGATATGTGGATATTAGATATTTAGATATGTGGATAAAACTGAAATGGAATCAAGCACATGCTTCAAGATAAATCTGAAGATTTCTTTTAGAAAGATATCATCAGTCACACACTTAATGTTACAACTGATTTTGATGGTACAAGTTTAACTGGATTAGCGTTCCCTGGATGCTGCCCCCTCTTCTCTCAATGTCAATAATCCCTGCTTTTGGTGGTCCTGCCTCATTGCTCAGCAGTAGTGTTTCAGGGACTTGTATATGAATTTTTCAGTGGAGGAGAAATTAAGGCCTTAGTGTGAACAGACTTTAAACTTGGCTTGTTTTGTCAGCAGACACACACACACACCTCCCCACACCCACACCAGCCATAAAAACATTCACCAAACCCAACAAGGAGTCTTCCTCCCAGAAATAATGCCATTACAAATGATATGCAGAGAATCTCTTCATTTTGAGCATTTACTCAAATGTTAAATAAGGCAGGAAACTACCTTCCCTCTTGCAAAGCACTTCTCCAAAGGCTGCAGTGTCAGCCAGAGTGAAACTTAAGTTAAGACTCATGGGACAATTCTCCCAGCTCTGAGGTTTAATTTGCCGGCCATGTGTAATAATGCCACCTACTGCCACCTGACAAACATAATTTGTTTAGCTGCAAAGCAATGAAGTGATTATCTTTTTACAAAGTCCTCATATTTGTAGATTCATTACCTTAATTTTGAGAAGAAAGGGAATTTTTCAAGGCATATTGCAATAAACACTGTTCATTAACTTATGTTTCAAGCCAACTCCTGATTAAACTGTCACACACATAGTCATAATGCATAAATTCATACTTTTATTCTACTGAAGTAAGAACAGATTCTTCACCAAAAAAAGTACAGTATCAAATCTCAACAATCTGACTAGAGTTTTGAAAATATATTATGATTTGTATGTTAACTTTTCAAACTAAGAAAAGGGAAACATACCTTACCCATGGGTCAGTATGACAGTATTTTCAGCAGTACTTAAATCACATGTTGAATGAAGTGATCTAGCTAGAAGAAACTTGTAAGAAGTTACCAGCAAAGTAATAATCTTTAGATTTATGAGAGCATAAACATGTATATAATTTTCTCTTTATTATTTACTGATTAAAGGGAACTATAATTTAATCTTTAATAATTCATAATATTTATTACTCTGTTTAAATTTATTTCATTCTGAATCTATAAGCAAAATGACTTTTTAAAATTAATTTTGGACATTTATGATCAATTTTTTTTAACCTTGATACATAAAATTCTGGTGTACATCCATATTCAGCAAAGCAAAAGACTTAAATGCATGCTTGGAGTGTTTGCAGTAATACTTGTACATGGTTTCATAATTTACAATCAATTCAACAGTCATGGTTGGAGTAATGCATTACGCTTCCACCATAATTCTAATTGTAACTGGACATGTTCTGAAGCACAAATATTGTCTGCCAAATAATGTGTGCCAGTCCTGAAAATATGTATTTTGCAGATCAGATCTGACAGAACAGAAATGCAAATGGATTTCTATTTAGAACCATGATTTTACTGAAACCAAATAATATACTAGACTCATTTATTCAGGAGGAGAATATGAATAATGTGCATGCTCAAGACTCAGAGGAATTGAGTTCACTTACATCTTTTACAACAGAAAATTTAAACCCAAGTATCTTTCCGAGACACTGGCCCACAATCCTGAGCTGAAGTGGTTTCAATTTGATGCTTCTTATTTAGCATAAATTTTGATTGAAACACATAGCAGGGCACAAGTTTTCAGCATCCTAGTTGCCTGACAAAATGCTGATCAGCAGGGCTTTTTTAAAATTACTATTCCATTCAACAGCTTCTGAGAGGATGAGCAAAATACAATTTTGGTAACTAGTCTGGAGGTAGGAATGGGACTTCAGTTTCCCTGTTTTATTTATGTATTTATTTACAAAAGGAAGAAGCAAGGTTGTGAGAAGAGGAGGACATGAAACAAAAAGGACTAAAAACTTGTCAAACACTCAAAGATTTCCCTTCCCTTCCCTTCCCTTCCCTTCCCTTCCCTTCCCTTCCCTCTCAAAAATTCTCAAAAATCAACTTGTAACATAAGACATATAATGGTTGTGTTCCTTGATGTTCTTTTCCAGCATGTGTAAAATAAATTTTCACTGATAGGGCAGCAAAACCAAGTTACTGGATTTTTCATATCAGATCCATTGTGAGGTTTGCTTTGTATTAATTTTGTTTCATAGGTGTTCTGGTAGCATGAGGCAATTTCACACCCATCATGGAATTTTAATTAGGGTACAAAAGAGAATACATACAGCTATATCTTAGAAAGCTGTACCTAGTTATGTTTGCACTGAGAGGGTGTGGAGTTTGGGTGTGGCTTCAACTGACATTACATGATCTGTGATATTTTTTAAAAATACATGTTATTTAGCTGCTGACATATTTTTTATGCTTCCTTCTTCTGAGGAAAAGTAACATCTTCGCTAAATAATTCATAGTAACACATCTTTATCATGTAACTAGCTTATTCAGCACTAGGATCTTGAAGGGTATTTCACTAAAAGGCAACGTGCTCAAGAATGGTATTTCAACCTCTTTAATTAACCGTAGCATTGTTAGTTCCAGAAGAAATCACAGAAGCATCCAGAGGCTGACTTGGCATACTCTCAAGTTTTATCTTTCTCAATCTTGAAGACACAGCAAGAGCAAGGGCCTCCAGGCTGTGCTCCTCTGGAATCTCTGAACTCATCTCCCTGAGATGCTGATAAGGATGCTGCAGAAGCTTGCTTGCTACTACTCTCTATGAGGCACCCTTTCAGTTAAAGCCTTTTCTTAAAAAGGGATTTATTTCTCCCTTGATTTAGAGGGCTATCTGTCATATATATATATATATGTAATGATCAATAATTTTTCAACTGAATAGAATATTTTTAAAAATAATGTCTACATACCAATAAAAACAGACTTTTAAATCTGAATACCAGTTTTATTAAATGTAATCAATTTTGTTGATCATAATCTACTAAAGAATTAGCTGATGAGTGGCTTTCACGAAAAAATATTTTATCATTATTATTTTTAAACCAATGTCCAAATATCAGAGACCACAAAGCATACACAGAGTGAAAAATAAGCTTTATAACATTTCCTAAAAATATTCCGGATCTAAAAACACTCTGATTCTCCTTGGAGAATCGTAAAGTTGCAGTTGAATTTGACAGCAATTTCTATTTTTTCCAATCTCTGGGATACAATAGGAAATAGTTGGAAAATGAGAAAGAAAAAAAAAGTCAGCATGAAACAAATGTAACTGAGTAATTAATCACTGAATTAACTACTGCCAAGTTGTATGTTAAATTAATTCCAGCTTACTGGTTTTAAAACAAGATTAAGAATGTTTACGAGTGTTACAGACCAGTTCTTCCACAAGTAATTGAACTCAATAGTTCAATAGGCTACAGAGAGAAAGTTTCTTCTTCAGAGGTTTTTAAAGGACTCACTCCCTTTTCATTTCTCACAGAATTTGGAGAGACTTGTACTCCTAACCCATTTGCATGTGAGGATTTATTCTATTCAGATTTCAGTGCTCTCTTTGCAAATTACTGAGGCAAAACTGTACAGATGCAAATGACCTGAGGGCTACTCAGACAGGTAACACGATGTTTCTGGAAAAGTGAAGATGAGTGTTTCAAAGAGAGTGCCTAGAAAATGGGTGTGTACATGCATACACATGAACTTTCATGAGAACTACTCAATCTCATAGCTCCATCTCATTTTATTACAGGCCTGTATACAATCAACTACTGATGATGATAAACAGATATTTCAGCCATGGACCGTGTTCAAACCGAAGTAACAAAAATTTCCAGGTGAAATGCAAAAAAATAAGAAGCTTTGACTTTTGAATGTCTTGTACTTTCTGAAAAAGTGAAATGTGTTTCCAAATATTTTACGACTTTATTTTCCCCACTAAGTAACATATGGGCAAGATGAACCATCTTGAGTTGAACTTGAAAAAGAACATGAAAAGCGTTGCATATGTTTACATTTCTTCTTTTTATTCTTCAGCCCTCTTTTGCGTCATCGTTATTTTTTGGACAATCCTTGGTGCAAATTTTTCAGTGGAAGTATGTTTCTGCAAGAGACTGAAAAATCTTAATTCAGGAAAAAAAAGTAGTGTAAGTTCTATTTAAGGATTGCTGTCCTCAAAGTTCAGGCTGGATAAATAAAAAACTGCAAAATCCCCATGTTAGAGAGAGACATAACAGAGTTTAAAGAGGGTGATGGTAAGGACAGTTAAAATGAGTAGGATGAGTGAATAAATACCTTGTGAGGACAGGCTGAAGGGCTTAGACTTCAAAAGGGAGAAGCTTAAGGAAGTGTGATTGAATTGTTTGAAAAGTCATGAAAGGTTAAGATGAGTGCAGGACCGTATTTGCTAAATCTTGCAATACTGGCAATTACTGAAGGTCAAAAATTCAGTTCAACATAGAGGTAGGTGCAAAATGCTTCTTTACAGAGAAAGCTGGTGGTATGAAATTTGTTTTCATGGAAGATGTCGAGGCAGATAATAACAGCAGATTCAAAAAGGGATTAGGCAAATTCATGGGAATCACTTGCATAGACAGACACTAAGGGGATAGGCAGGAATCTACTTTGTACCACCCTTTATCCAACAACTGAAGATGCTGGCAAGGTATAAAGGGTGAACCTATAGAAAACAGATGGGCCATTGTTCTCCCTTTGGACAGCATATGCCACTGGCACTATCAAAAGTGAGATGGGGGAGAGAACACACAATGAGTTTTCATGAGTCAATAATATAATTTTGAAGGGAGGAAGGCCACATGGGAAAATACTGGATTAAATTGCTAAATTTTTCTGGTTTGATTTAGTGAGGTTTTTTTAAGAAGAAGAGAGTAGGCTATGTGCTGAATTCAAAGTCTTCATGGAATAACTATAGAACTTCAGACAACTTAAATAAAGTAATTTTAAAGAAAATTTTAAATATTCTGTTAAATAACCTGTTAGAATTCTTTCTCACAATTTAACATTATTGACAAATATTTTAATAAGCTTGCTCAAGAAAGTCATGAAAATGAACTCATTTTTCATATTTTTTCAAAGGCTTTAATGACTGCAGAAATTACAAGCTAGTCTTATTATTACTATTATCCAGTATCAAATAGGAGCACCAGAAAACACTCCACACTGCTTAATCTCAGTCAGCAGTCTTCAGTCAAATTATCTTAAATGGAAGTTGTCTGTGCTCTCTTATTCCTAACACAAAGCAAAAAAACACCAGAGAGTATTAGCTGATCAGTAGGTGGCATAAATTATTCCTGACTCCCCACTACAATCACAGGGCTTTTTACAGAACACATTAAAACCAATAAGAGCTTTTATTTTAACCACAATGGAAGAAGGATTGGGGTGGTATTTTGTAATAGGGGGCCTTATGTGTAGAGTCACAATAATTTATAAATCATTGCTGCTGAACAAAATGAACACAAAATGTCATCCCACAGCAGTAAATGATTTTTCAGCAGTTGGCCAAGGATTTGCTTCATGGAAAAAAGGGATGAATAAAAAAGTTCCACACCTGCTGCAGCTTTAATATCAAGCCTTATCCAATGATGCCATTGGAAATATTTTAACTATTTTGGTTTCCACTCTCAATTACCACCATACAATGGTGATGGGTGATTCTTAAAACACACAAACAGCTGCATTGTCTCTCTCATATAATCTGCCACTGGTTAAAGGAGACAAAATAATACAGTAGCATCCATCCATGGGGAGAAATCTGCCATCCTTTGCCAATTAGATGCATCCCTGTCTTGCCTGAGGAAGTCTTTCTCACTTCCTTGCTTCACAGTAGGTCAGATACTAATGAAAAGAACAAAGCTCAGTTTAGATACTGCACCAAAACTCCTGGTTGAATGGTTGCTCTGCCTTTAGCATGCCAGCTTGCACATGATTTTTTTTTTTGTCTCAGAACTAAACAAGAACTTAGAAAATTAACAACATCAGAGCCCCAGAGATACCTGATTCCTTATACCTGCTGTAATGCTGCTTATATTCCTTATAAGGATCAATCCAGTTCCTCTTTATATTTAAATAGTTGATGGTCCCCAGCACCAGTGAAATGGCGAAGGAAAATAGGAATAGAGCTAAAAAAATTTTATTCTTGTGGGCATATATGGTACTTGGAGTGTCTGTTGGCAAGGAAAGATCATGCTGTCCAATGAAGTTTAGGCTGAGCACCCAATGGGAATGGCAGCTCCCTTTTCCCTCAAAAAGGGAAATTCTGTGCAAGAAGGACAGAGACAATAGAGGAGAAGGCTTCTCACAGCCCTCTGCACTAACTAAGAGGCCTCCTTCAACACCTCTCATTTATAAAGCTATTTAGGTTAATGTACCTCAGAGAACTCATTAGTGGAGGCAGTACAAACAGAAAGAACTGCAGAAATGTTTTTGTTCAGGAAATCAGACAGCAACACAAAGTACCTGGAGATTTATAGGAAACAAAACTGTTGCTAAAGCCATGTAATCAGGAAGGTATTGTGAGATGAAATTACATGTTCATCTCTGTCAAGCATTAGGGAAGAGAGTGGGGAAAAAAGCTGCTCTGTCTTTTTTCTTTTTTTTTTTTTCTTTTTCCTTTGGTGTCTCTTTCAAGTCTCTAAAACAGGGTTTAGAAGATTGCAGAGGCTCAAAATTCACTCCTTACTGAGCTCTGCACTTCATACAAATCAATGAAGAATGAAATGAGACCCCAGGGCTTCTTACTTGCCTTGGCTGCTCAGTATCTCTGGAGCTTTCTGACTGAATTTTAAGACAGTCATTTGTTCATTTGCTGTAGCTAAATCACTTGATCTAAGAAAGCCTATTAACTCCCCCTAATATTGTCTTTTTTTGACTCCCAGACTCATCAGTTAGGAGAGCAAAATAAGTGTAAACTTTTTTTTTTTTTATCCTTCAACAGCACATATTTATTCCTTCTATAAATACTGGGAGACGATACTTTTTTCACCTCCAGTGCTTCAATGCCTTAAACTTTGTTGTCCATCAGATTGTATTACAGAGGCAAAGCTTTCTGGTAGACTTATCTCATTTCAGTAGCCTCCAGTAAGAAAAGCATAAAACAAAGGGAGGGGGATAATTAGTTTATACCTTTCCTTTCTTCCATCCAGTATTCTATTAATAGTAAGAAAACTATACTTTGTTAAGGCTGTATTTATATACAAGCAAATCAATCATGGGCTTTGCCTCACATGTTTCTTCTTGAAGTAGTTGCAAACTGCATAGTGAGCTTCCTAAATTCATTTGAACCAGATAAATGCTTAAAATAGACAGGAAACACTCAAGGGATAACTAAATCCCCACCACCTGTGTGTCATTCTGACTCACAGCCCCAGCAAAGCAAACACTGAAGTCAGTGAGAACCTTTCCAGTGACACATGTAAGTTTTACCCTTTTACTCCCATCTAAGCTAGAAGAAGAGCAGATCATCTTCGTGATCCTCCAGCCCACGTTTCCATGTTCATATGGGCAAAAGCAGCAGGAAAATAGCACATTTCACAGAAATCCAAGATGGAAGTTGCAGGGGGCATTGCACGTATGGGAGAGATCAGGCTCCCTAGGGGTCCCACTGTTCTCTCTCAGCACTGCAGGATAATCTGGTAGTATTAGTCTAATTAGGTCCTGATGGTTTTTTTTCTCCCATAACAGAGAACCAGTTTAATGTCCTCTTGCACATTAACCCAAAAATAGTGTGGCTGCATTACATTAGCTGAGCTCGACCAGCTGATAAGCATATGTTGTTTGAAAGCCACAGGTAACGCATACCTGTGCACAAAACTTCAGTTTTATCCTGTCATTTGTGTTCTCTTCAGTCGGCTGCTACCTTAGAGTGAAAATCTGGAGATGGTAAGACTGTAGTACATTGCTCAGCTCCTGAGTAAATTGTCTCAGATCCACTGAATCCACTGCATCCACATGCTCCCTGAATTAGCCACAAGCTACTAAATAAATTTTCACAATATGACTGTAACAAGTACAAATAGTGGGATTATGTCTGAGTAGAGTGGACCAAAATTCTGCCATCATGATGAAGCAAACTGATCAGCCTGAATTATTGCTAAGCCTATGGCTATAATCAATCAATAGATAATACAGAATTGCTCTTTGCAATGCCATTTTGGGGGACTGGCTCCTTGGCCCTATAGTCCTTTTCAAAATATAGCTATATTCACACAGAGAGTGATCTGCATATGATTATCCAGGAAGCCTGTAAATGAAATTAACAGCTTGAAAATTGATTTATTTTTTTAATTAATATAGAAATTAGGGGTGCTGCTGAAATGTAAGGAATACCATGGGCTGTGTGCACAAGAATGAAATGGTAAGATCACAGCAATTATGAACTTAGAAAACATCACTGAGCTCAGTACCTTGTACAGCCAAAACAAGGAGCCATACAAATTCTGACTGGGAGGTCGCAACTGAAATACACACAGAAGACATGCATGATGAATTCTTAACTCGGAAAGCTGAGAGAGGCAAAATTGTCTGGAAACTATAAAACTAGAATTTGCTTAGCCCCATAACATTTGAGCTGAATCAAAGAGATTTGGTGTCTCAAATCTGCTAAAGCTTTCAGATGCTACAGCTTACTTTCACTACCCTGGAGTTAAAATATCAAAGAATTTGAGCTGCTATATCCACTTTTTGTAGTGGATATGGTAGGTACTGGCACATTCAGCATTTTTATTTTAAAGTGACTGAGCCATCTGCAGAGAAACACCATGCAGGCATCTAGAAGGGCTGTGATCAGAGTATAAAGACACCACTACCTGAATGTATTGACACTGAAATTATTTTGAATCTCTGAAACACAGTGTCTTACTACTGTGGGAAATTCTACCAGAGTGCCTAATGTATCCAAGAGTGTGAGGGGAAGGTACATTTCACTCAGGAATTTTCCACTTAAAATTATAGCTATGGCATCATGGTCAACATGCAAAGGTTAATAATCAGTCCTACAGGTAACCAGAATGGCAGAGAATCAGCCTGTTCTGAGAAGAATGCTTGAAAATTACTTTGATAGGCTGACTCTTATTCACTAGATGACCTTGATGTGTTTTATCTTTTCTTAAAAGCTAGCAGAGAATGCATAAAAGAGTTGTTTTTGCCACTGGAATTAAAAGGACAGAAAATGTTTTGAAGGAATATTGTGAATGACAATCAGTTATTATCTACTCAGAAAACAGATTGCAATCTCAATAGCTAACACAGAATATGGAGGACCCTGAATTTGACTTGACTTTCACACTTCTCTCTTGGATACTATAGCAGCTTGAGCTGAAGTTCAGCTGGTGCAGAATTTTGAGTGGGTGCTGAGATGCTTAGGGTAATTTTGTGTACAGTCTGCAACTATGAAAGCCAAAAACCAGCTAGAGGAACAGGGCTTTTGTCCTGCTCTCTCTGCTTTCTTCTGCCCTGTCTCCTTCTTTCTTCCCACAGGTGTAACTGCAAAAGAGATGACAGAGGGCCATTTAGTAGGTTTTTGTGTCCCTTGAAGTCTCTGCTTAATAAGAAAATCCATATCTTTCTGACTGTTCTGATTAGGCTCAACCTAGCTAAATCCTTTCCCTTCCTCTTTGTGCTTTTTCTCATTTGCTTTTATGGCACTTCCTTCCTTCAAAGCCCAGTCCCCTGCTGTGTTCACTGTTCTCTCTACATTTCCCCCCTATTTTCCTCCCAATGCTTCTCCATTCATCTATTCACTGGTCTTTCATTTTCCCAGCACTGTACCCTTATGGATCTCCTGCTGTCTCTGATATCCTATTATTTCTCCTCTGTTCATCAATAGACATCAGGTTATACACAACAGGTTTGCAAGAAAATATTAATGTAGGCAAGAGTACTAAAAGACATAACATTCCTGAGCTACCGAAAGCCCAGTGGCTTACAGGAACAAAAGACCTTCTTTTTAGTAGGGGGGTTGATGCTGTGGGCTAAAGTTCTTTTCTTCCATTAAAATAATTTTTATTTTCCATTGGAAAAAATATCCAGAAACACTACTTAAATTCTTAAAACAATTTATGTTCCAAACTCACAATGCCATACAGGAGTCTTTCAAATATTATTCATTATTTAGGAGACCTTGAAAGTTCAGTAAGGAATTAATTCACAACTTTCTGTCACCTCCCTATTACCTATGTTCCAATTTAATTATGGCTGAACTGCAGGTACTCATTTGGTCTCTAAGGCAGGTCAGTGGTTTTCAACCTGTTTCTGACTTGCTGCCATAGGGGTTTTACAGATTATTTTCTGGGTTTTTCTCCATTTGATACTGTATTTGATTTATATTTAATAGTTAATATTCATTAGATCTTGAAATGTTTTCTATATTAGCCCTGGCAGGAATATTTCTCTCAGTCATATTGCACTCATCTTTATTATTTTCCCTTTCACTCCCATCTTAGTATTGGTTAAATGTAAATAATTCTCATGCAAAGTTATTCATCAAAATGTTAATTTTTAACCATACATAGTATCATCCTCTTAAAAACTGTCAGAAAAAAAGTAATAGGTTTCTTGTATGACTTTGGAAGAGCTCATGAAAGCTTTCTTCACTGGGCTCAGCAGAAGCCTCATGGGGCTGCAGCTCATATGAAATGATAATGACTTGTCTTTTATTAAATTCCTTCATTTTATGCTCTAAATAATACATTGTTGTCTGGTGCTGTGATTGAAGATGAGTGCAGAACTGGTCCTCTCCTGGACTGATGCAGGATACAACCAAAATATGGTCATTTACTCTGTGATTCCCAGCCGTACATGAAACACCAGAAATAACAGGAAAGCAAAGAAACTTTTTGGGTAAATTCTGTTGGGATTGATGAGGTCTAAGAGTCTTCTCCTCAGCAGGAGACTGCCCCAGGAGTACGTTACTCTGCCTTCCTGCTGCTTCATATCCGTGTAGCACTGGGAAATGTTTTGTGACATTTAAGTATGAATTAAACATATAAGATCTGTTTTTTTGAACCCACTGTCACCCATCTATGTTTTCCATTAAGAATGGACTGTTCATAACCAGGTATTAATTCAATATTCATTCCACAGGGTGCTTGTACAGCCTGCCTACAGCTAGGTGCTCTGTGAGAGGCAACAGTCTACAGCTTGCAGATGTGTTTATGCCAGGTGCCACACAGATCCTAACATACTAACCCATCCTAACGTACTCTCTTCCTTCTACAAAAAGGGCAGGACACCATTGAAGCCAAAGAGCAAACATTAACTTTTCTGCATACTATCTCCAGAGAGCCAAGTAACCAAGTTATATTTGTCGGCACTTCCATCATGGAATATTATCAATTGGAAACTGATGGTCTTCAGACCTCTGAAACTCTGTGAAGTAAACTTTATGCAGGCAGTTCTTTAAAAACTTTATGTAAAGTGTTAATGATGAGAGCAGCTTTAGCACTTGTCTCTACTTTGACATCAGAGGAACTGGGGACCAGCAGAAGCAAAGAGAACATACAGTCAACAGGGAGAAAACAGTGATGAGAAACAGACAAGCAAGTCAAGAGGAGAAAATAGCAGGGCAGAGGCTGGATGCAGAGAGAGAAAGGACAAGGGGTTCTGAAAGGATGAGAAGAGCTGGAGGATAAGGAAGGGAATCTTCTCTTTTAACTCTGGGCTGTGAAAAATGGGTAGTATGCCACCACCAGGCAGACTGACTCCATGCCTCTCATGTTTCCAAATTTTAGTGGACTTCCAGAGCAAGTTCTCGACTTTTGCAAGAGGAAGGTGTCTTTGAAAGCCTTTGTGATGACCTTTTTTACCAAGTTTAGACACGTGGAGTATTGTTTACAAGTGGCAAACAGACTTAACCATGTGACTTCTCTCCATTGACAGACTGTAGAGGGAAGGTGAGAACTCACTTTAAGCACCTAAAGTTTCACTGCAAGTTAGGTGCCAGAGCTCAGCAGACATATTGCCACACAATGGCATTTTAAGTAAAATATCTGAGTAGCGGGTTTGAATTCCCTTGCTCAGTTGAGACAATATTTTTGGGCTTTTTGTTGTTGTTGTTGTTGTTTGTTTGCTTGTTTCTGAACACACATAGAGGAAGGCAAATATTCCTAAATTTTTCAAGCAAAAGCAACTTGTTAGGACCAAGATGCCAGCTTTCAACTCAGATGCTATCTGTTAGGAACACACTTCATTCTAGGATAAAATGTTAGAATAACAGTATCAAACATGTGGAAAGGGTATGGGGGAAAGGCATAACATAATTTTTATCTTGTTAACTCAAAATTATTCTCAGCAGTAAACAAGAATGATTCATGCAGTGATTAACAAGGGATATACTTTCCTATCATAGAGGAGCCTTGGTCCCAGCTTCTCAGCTCCTAGACTTCACTAGCCTGCCTTCCTATTTTCCATGTGACTCCCTTTCATTCAGGTGCTAAAAAACTCTTCCTCCTGCCAAGACTATACAGGTTGAGGCTCTACATTTCATACAGGTCAGCCTAAGGGGAGAAGAGTAGAAAAGATGGTGGTACCAAGCACTGGAAACCAAAAGTGATCAATCATGAGGATTTCTATCATTCCTGTTTTCTTTACTGCTTTCTGACTACTAAAAGGGAAGATGCTCCCATTTTGCCAGTCTTATCAATCTTCTTCCACTTGTTTCCCCTCACATGTGTTCAGAAATCCTGCAATTTCTGATAAAAATACCATGAATAAAGGAAGTTATAATCAGAGGCACTCTCTTCTTTAGTCTTTTTTCTCAGAGAAGGATTCTCAAGGAGGGGTGTTTGCTGTCCTATGCCTTGTCCTGTACCTGCTGCTAAGGCAATTTCTCTCCTGTCTTTCAGAAGTATCGGTTCACTTTTCACTAAGCAGATATAAAATTCCTAATAGGCCTTCCTCTGTGTTCTCACATTTTCCCTTAATGTTTCTAATATGTTATGTCCAAATGTTTCATGTTTGATATAAATTACTGTTATATGTATCAAACAGCCATGGTGAGAACTGGCAAGGATTGAAGGGATGACAACAAAGAAAATCTATTTACCTCTGAAGTTTACTGCATGGTCAGATTTGATTAGTTAAAGGAGTCCAATCTTTCTGTTTTGAAAATTTAAGGTATTTAGAGTTTGGTGCATAGCTGCACTAAACTTATACTATACAATACCACATAAATAAATCAAAGCTAAATTAGGCAGGTCTGACTTCCTCCTTCGACTAAAAAAAAGTCTTAAAAATTACTTTTAAGTAAACATTTTTCCTATGTATTTTAAAATTCACTAACAACTCTTGCTGTTAAATCTTTCTTTGCTTCCAGGTTCTTACCATCAATGAAGAAATGCAGATAAAACTGGTAATAAAACAGAGGGAATTTTTTTTCAGTAACCAGTCCACTCTCATGCAAAACAATGAAAGAATGTAGCTTTTTGCTTATTGTCAGAAAGCTCTCATCATATTCCATCCACAGGAAGAAAGGCTGTACTTTCTTTCTCTGTGAGAAACCATGTGTGAAAAACAAGTTTCTGAAATTGAAAGAGTAGATGACATAGGCTGAGAGGGCACTAAAAAGTTTGGCTGATAGTAATGGGAACATCTTTAATTGTCCTGTATTCCCTTGGAAACAACAGTGTCTGGATGTACTCTGACAATGTACAATAAAGGCAGAAAGCATACATTAATGGAAATTTCTGTATCATATAAATGATACAGACTAACAAATTCTGTTTTCTAGATGTGCTCTTAGCAACTTATGCTTGACTGTATGTTTGATTATTTACCTTAGTAAACAAAGATGTTAGTGGGTATATCAGCAATGAAAGCCTCTGTTGTTCAGATGTATGTACAGTGTGTACAGGAAAAGCTCACCTGTAATTGAAAAAACAACAGGTAGGTAATTCCACGGAGTAGATAATGAAACATAGAAGGGATCTATAAATATATTTAAAGCTATGTGAAAGAAAACTGGATTTAAAAAAAAATTAAGAGAAGAGTTTATATTTGAAAAGTCTTGCAGATTTAAAAAAAGATGTGGAATTATTTTGAAATAAAGTCTCTAGATCTTATCTTGATATGCCTTAAATTGTAGGGGAAATGAAACTACATATGCACAGAGTCAGTTTAGACTTCTGCTTGTGAAATGTCTCAAACCAGCTCAAAGAGAAATGAGGTAAGTAATACAAAAAATAAAAGCAGCATCTAGGAAAAAAATACTGTACAAAAATGATGCTAGGGGGTTTGAATTATTTTTTTGGGGGAATAGATGGTAAAAAATTCCTTGAAACAATCAATATGGAGTCCATACAGGGAAGGTGACTTTGGGCAAAGTCAGACAGACCCTCTGAAACATAAAGAGACATGATCATTAAGCATAAATTTATTTATTGACCCGTAAGGGAAGAAGAGACACTTGCCATAGCATGCTGATATGTATCATTTCAGTTTGTGTGGGGAAAGTAAAAATAAATTTTCTTCTTCTTGTACCTCCAATATTTTAAGTTATTATGTTTCAGAGTATATATTTTGCTCCTATGTGCCTGTCACTGGAGCAAGTGATGACAGACCTGTTTCATGTCTGAAAACCAGCATCTTTTAACAGTACTTTGAAGAATGATTCACGTCACCTCTATATAAGATTAGTCAGCTTGACAAATACAGCCCATCTACTCAATGAGTGTCAGAGGCTCAGACCTCTGAAACTCTGGACTTAACAGCTGTAGTCAAGCTTAGAGTGAAGGTCATAAATCTTCCAGGGATGTGGGAGCTGCAGTTTATTTGATAGCAGCAAGTCACTGAGGACTACACTGAACTCTCAGTGAAAGACTCATATTCTTCCAGGGTAGGACTTGGACCAAATCCAAAATCGTACTGTGTAGTTTAATTGAATGAATGAAACACAATGTTGATTTGCCAGCTGTTATATTAGAACCCAGGCTTTTAATTCCTTGCTCACAAATTACTCTCTGCATGCAGGCGGGACTAAAGGACTGTTCCACTTAACACCCAGTAATTCAGAGCCTGTGGGGAGTTGCATTGCACACAATGCAAATACTCGGAATAAATAGCAAAACATTCCCTAGTATGTAAATGAAACACCTTCAGAGCTTTTCAGAAGTAACACCATCTTAAATACCAATCACATTCTGCAATGAAATATGTACAAAACATATATGCATACATACATGTATGACAGGGAGATACTTTAGTCTTGGTCTTCTTGGACTGCTAAGATTTGTCTTCTATTAGTCTATTCCAATTTTGAAATAGAAAAAGGATTAATTCAAAATTCTTTTTCCTTCACCCTGTCCAGTATAATGAATTCCAACAGCCTGTGCCCAGTCTGGCATCTTTTAAAATGAACACTCTGAATTGCTGAAAATGTGACAGAACCTAGAACAAAGATTTGGGTAGGCAGAAGAACACAGCTTGAAGGCAGATAATGGTGTTGAAATCTATCTGTCATTTCCAAATGGAAAGATTTGAAAATAATTCTTCACTTACCTGTCAGGATGGTTTAGATGAAAGGAGAGAGTAATTGTTGCTTCTTCCATAAGTGAAGACCTGGGGAGGTCTGAGCTCTTAACTTTTTAATCTGTTCTAAGAATGTAGCATTAGAAAGTAAAAATGAACTTTAATAAGCAAAAATGAATGTTTTAGCCACATGGACAGTCGTTTGCATCTTGAATAATGGATTGCAAGGTCAGGTCCTGAAGACTGCTATAGTTATTGTATTATATCCAGTCAAAAATGCCACATTTTATAGACCATATGCCATAATCCAGTTCCCTTTCACAACTGCATATGGCTAGATGCAGATTTGCAACATCTAAAGGAAGGCAGAGAAGGAAATGGATTATCAAAGATACATACTTGATATAACAGTTCATAAGTTATTAAAAACACCTTTAAAACCAAGAAGATATAATGCTCCCAATAAAATATTATAATAGAGGGATAACAGAGTTCATTTACATGTGTTAGGGTATTAGGATATGTAAACCAAACAAATTTAATTTGCTGTTGCATCTTACCAGGAGGCAAAATGTGCCTCTGGCCAAACTTTCAAAGTTTAGGCCTGTTGCATTATTTACAAAGCATTAAGTGAGTTTTAAAGCCAAAACCTAAACATATAACCCACACATTTAACTGAGGGAATAGTAATTTTGCTGTGGTGACAAAATCCAGGATGCGGATTTTATATCATTTAGTGAAACATCATTTTTTGTCCAACCACTGCAACACATATGATTCAGTACCAAATTTCTATTGTAAAGAAACACTCATCCTCACAGAGTGAATGATGTGGTCATTACATCTATTCAGTAATTTCTGTTCTTTTTGATAACATGCATCAAATATGGTTAAAAAGACGATTATATTTATCCCTGGTAGTCCATTTATTGGAGGTCTTCAAAGATATCAGTAGATTGGTTTTCACAAGTATAATTGTCTTGAATTGTTTTGAAGAGAAGTTCAGCAGACAAATAGGCATGTATGGATGCCCTTAGGAGTATTTCATATGGTACTGGATATTTATCTATGCAACTGTTCTAATAAATAAATGTTCTATTGCAGTTCTAATAAATAAATAATCTGAAACACATTGAAAATTTGTATTTGTAGAAGTCACAGGCCAGGTCATAGGAAACTCAAAGAGGTACTTTGCTTTCAGATTTGCTTAAATTGACTTGGGGAAGTCACATGGGGGAACAAAACCTACCAGTTTTTCTATCTTTAATAGGTTTTTCAACAATCTTTTGCAAAGTAATTCTACTTACAGTAACATGACCACTCTCCAGCATGAGCACTGAAGAAGAAAGGATCTCACAACATTTGTCTCCTTCTATGTAGAGGTTGGTATGTCCTCTTTTATGATTCAGCATTCTTAACTAACTATAAAGATCACCTGGATGCTCTTCTTTCTCCTGACAGACCAAGAATGCAGCACAAGTGACCTGTTAATATATAGAGAGACATTGCAACTTTGAAAGCCTCAAGAGCAATACTGGATGCCAAGTATTATTAATTAGGAAGTATCACAGATTATGTTGGCCGTACAGACACTTAGAAATTATAATTATCATTAAAATCGAAGTGGAACTAGAACAGCAGTGGGCAATAACATTCTTGTGCCCATGGACTCAAACATCCCTGGATACCAATAGGAATAACAATGAGGAACACCATCTGCTGAAATAATCTCTTTATACATGCTTGGCAGACCTGCAAAAAAAGGAGGGGGAAGGGGTGTGGAGAGATTCTGGCCAAAATTTGCAGCTAGATAAAGGTAAGCACAGCAGATGTTGTCAGCACTTCACTTCTGGGGTTTTGTTTCCCCAGTCATTATTTTTTAGCAGGAACTAGAAAATGTCATTCAAGGGACCCTCTGAAATAAGCCGGGTACTTTTCAGCAGTCAGGTGTTAACAATACACAAATACATGCTGCTGTGAAGTAAATTTAGACCCTAACAGAACCAACTGCAATAACTGAGATGGAACTAATGTCTTTTGTGATTTCTGCAGGGCAGACTAAACTAAATGCTTTACAGAAAGGATATTTTCTCCTATAGAATCATGAAAGTTCAGACCTCCATCATTTTAAACATTAGTCCTTGGAACACTGATAGCTGAGTTCACAAGTACATAGGAGAGATTTGTCCACTGAAAACAAAAATAAAACTCCTATTGAACATTTTTTTCAAGTACCAGAAATATAAAACAGATTTACAGAGCATCATACAGTTTTACGAAGGATTCAAAAGGAATACACAACACTGAAGCTGTACCCCTGTAAACATGATTCTTTCCATTACCAGTAAAAATCTGCAGCCTTTGGGCTGAAGAGTTGGCTCAGGGTCCAAGGTAGTTTTTGGCCTTCCCTTTGCCAGAGCTAATCTTAGCTTGCTTTAATGACTGTGCTGTGGTCAATGGACTGGCTAATGCCTGTCCACTTATACCTTCATTTGCAAGAGTATTTCATGTGGCAAAGGCCTTGGTAGTCATTTTGGGGCAAGAAACAGCCCTTTGTGTCAGGTGGGGCAGATGGAGGCTTCTGTTCAGCTTTCACACTCCTTGCTGAAAAATGTGTGAAGTAACACCAAGCAAACATAAACAACTTGGAAGCTATTACTGATGAGACATCTCTGTATTAATTTGAACAATGAGCACATATTTTTGTAACAGAGTTAATTTTGACTGTTATGTTATTAATTTGACTAAGAATAAATGCTTAGTTTCAGGTATACGATACATTCCCTTCTGCTCATAACAACACTTGCAGTGTATCGAGACCATTTACTACCAATTTTATGCCCTCCTGGAACAGCACTTTAAAGGTAATTATGAACATGCGAATACATTTCTGCTGAATTAGCCAGAGCATGCAACATGAATTTTATGATAGATTTATGCTGTTATGCTGACTTTATGTCAGCTGTGGAAAGACAGATGACACATGATAAAGCCTGTTAATAGCACAGTTAACATACGAAAAGTGTTGCATTAAATTCGACTGAAAGCTTATATGGGATCAGCACTTTGCTCTTAGCAGCTGCAACAGTTTGATCTGCTACTGGGAACCTGAGGACAGGCTTTCCTGCATCCTAAATTTGCAGCCTTAGAAACTCTGACGCTGCACTTTTGACTGATATCCTATCTTTCTCCTTTTCAATTCATGTAGGCTCTAGGATGTTCATATGACAGAGAATGCTCCTTTAGATTCAATAAGTAGGGGATATTTTGATGAATATGCTGATTGTTTATCTCCTCAGGGCTTTTGTTTGTCACCTTATCTTTCCTTCTTTCTCTCCTCTCCCTTCTCTCTCTGTTTATCATTCTCCTTGATTTTCTCCTTTCTGGCTTTGTTTTTCACTACTTATCTCTTGGTTATGTCTTGCTTTCTCTTGCCTTCCCTGCTTTTTGATGAGCCTCTCTGTTCTGGATTTTCTACAACCCCCTCCACTCCTCCTTGCTGCTCTCTGTCTGTGAGCTCTGCAGGCTGCTCATCAGCACTCCTTTGCTGAGGAACATAGTGATGGACTGGCATGCTGCTTCCTGGCTTGAATGAGACCTTCATGTTTGTGGAAATAATTATTGTGTTGATGGCTTTGCTTTGACTACAAAGCTGTAAGTGGTGCTAGCAGTTTAGCATTTTCAATTTCCACTAAGTGAGCAAATGGGAGATAAATAATGGCATTTACATGATGAATATAAATCAATTGGAATTTGATTATATTCAACAAGTACCTGAAAAAAATGTATGATTATGTGTCAATATAAAAATGCATTCATTTGAAATTAAAACCCAAGGAGACTAATATTAAAAAAAAAAACAAGGAAAAAAGAAGATACTGAGGAGTAGGGAGGAAACTCTCGGTTTGTAAAAAAAGGACAAATCCTTCTTACCTCTCTAGGGATGGAAATTACATAGAGAAAAGATGGTTGAAAAATAAAAAATCAAATCCAAAGGAAACAAGTTGAAACTGTATAAGGTTAGAGTGGGATACTGATCTTATAAAAGCTGTAGTTGCCCTATTCACAGTACTACTGGATGCACTGCTGTATCACAGGATGACTTTTGGTTATCTCTGTGAAGGAAGCTGATAACTTTGATCCAGGCTGCAAAGCAAAGTCAAAACATACAAGAAATTAACATGAATGACAAGAAAAAAATAGACATTGTGGTTGTTCCAGCAAGAGCTAAAGGGAATTCTTTCTTCTTGGCAATTGTATCACAAGAGAAAAATAGCATTTTAGGATTGGTAATACATCCAGAGGGCTTACAGGGTGAGATTGCCACATTAGCAGCAGAGAACAATAAAATAATGCAATGCTAGCTGAAAATGTAAAATAGATAAGATCTTTATAGAGGGCAAACCTTCATTAACATGAAAAAAGATTATATGTCCCAAGGGGATAATTTCATACTTTATCTGTGGTTGTCAAAGGACAGAAAACACTCAGGAACTCTAATTTCATCTATCCCTTCCCTTAGCTGTCAATGAGCTTTCAAATCACTCTTCCCCTTTTTTGGGCTGTTTAATCCAGATCATAACTGGATAATTTTATTGCTGCCCTAACCTTTCAGGCTTCAGTATGAGATGTGCATAGACTTGTTTCTGTAGCCCCTTTCTCTACCAGACCCCAGAGACCCAAAGAAGGCACCTAAATGAGGAGCCATTGCTTTCCATTATAGCCTGGTAAAAATACCAACAGTAACAAAGGTGACTCAGCTCTTAAACTGGCTTAATCTATTTTAGGATTTCTCTCTGCAAAACTACAGGGGATATATATTCCTAATTATTGTCCCTAATTGATTGCAATTAGGACAAATTGATTGAAATGAAGAGGAGCTGAAATCAACATAATCCTGTGCAGTTGTGTTAAATCAGAAATGGCTCTCAGGGATTTTTCATCCCAGACTGCTGGGAGATGTAGGCTCACACAACAAAAACTGGAAGGTTTTGCTGTCTTGGGATCCAATTCAAAGCACGTTGAAGTGAACGAGCTTTGATTGATTTCAGTGGGCTTCGGCTTCTTCTTCACTGTGGGCTGTCTGCAGAGCTGAGCCATTCCCTCTCACTTGCAGGGAGTGAGGTGTGATGGCCTGTCCGACTGGCAGGCAGTGTCTGCTACAGCTGACATCCCTTGTCACAAGTAAAATGTGCTTCTTTATGAATTTTGTGTTTGCATGTTTGCTTTCCTGTTGTACTTACACTCCTGCCCTAATCCTACATGCTGTGTGAGCTGTTTGCATATTCTCCTGACCTTTCTCAAAGACATGAAGCGCTGCACCGCTGCATCCATGCTGACAGCTTCAGTCTGGCTTTTACATCTGCTGTCATCTTGCAAATTACTTTTCATTACTCTTCAAAAAAGGAAACCCTAATGACATGCCTTATTCAAAACCAAATTATGCTGCTTTGGTTCTCAACTAGTTTACTGAGCTTGTATAAAACCTCGAGCTTTTGGAATACATAGTAGAAGAAGAAAATGGAGATAGAAAAGTAAATGCTTCACTAGTTTGTTCCTCCCCAGTCTTTTAATTCAAGAATGATAGCACTATTTAAATGCCAGAGCTGATCAACCACTGAACTACAGAAGTGAAAAGAGATCATAATTAATCTGCAAAACATTTTTGCTAAGGAAAACTTGGTAATATACATTATTGTTGCTTGTTCAGTGCTCGGGTTTTTAGTTAGGCTGGCGTTCTGTCTTTCCACAGGTAAAATTTATATTGGCATGGTACAGCAAAAATCTCTCAGCCACTTCAACAAAGAGATGTAAGATAAGAGCAGATTGTTTGCCCTCTTCAGCATGAGCAGGCTTTGCTACAGTACTTAACAACATTTTCATGCACAGTGATTTTTCAAGCTCTAAAAATGTTCTTCTTATGTATTTTTGTGCAGAGTGGGTTTTTTTTTGTAGAAGTCTCTAGGTTTTTAAGAAAGTAAACTGTAAGAATCAGAACTTTACCAGCTCTGTAATTTGAAGTAACAAGCTTTTAACAATAGCAATGATTCATGCAGGTTTGACACAGAAAACAAAATAACTGGAACTCAAGAAACATGGATAATACCAAGCACTGTGCAATGTTAAATAGAAATATTTGAGCTAGCAAAGGCACCAGGAAACTGAATCATAATTCTGTTAGTGTGGTACATTTCCTAACCTAATACCTCCTGCTGCCAAACACAAATGAAACAGCCCAGACAGATCTGTGGGCTTGCAAATTTATATTAGTTCAGGTATGGAATATATACATGGTCACGCATTGTGCAGTTTTGATTGAACTTTTTATCAAATTCAGGCTCTGGTAGGAGTTTTCTGCTTGCATACAGGCTGTTATGTTGACTCCCTTCTAACTTAATTTTGCATGGCCATTTGTAAGGGTCCCCACTTGCAGTCTTTCCGTTCTGTCACTCAGTCTCATCATAGCCCAATGCAGTCTGTCCCATTTCCTCAATTTTTAATAAAAGTGAAAAATTCCTTGTTTGAACAACTATTTTCTCCTCATTTAGATAACCAGGGCCACCTCCTGAGTCCACAGCCATGCAGTTACTCTGAGCACTTTTAAGTAATACTAAATCTCGAGTGCCCAGACTTTTTGCCAGATTTTCTCTTAATCTAACTCCTCATCCATGGCTCTACTACACCTAGCTCCCTTTTCCCTGCCCTTCAACTCTGCCTCATTTTCAGGGCATATCTACCTGCAGTGTAGACTTTGCTCTTTGGAACACTGATTCCCAACTTGACTCTTTTTATCCAAGCCTAATGAGCTTGCATTTCCTTTTTTTTTCCCCCTTAGTAGACTTAAATTTCTTTCCTCTATACTACCTCTTGCACTTTCACCCTCAACATCTTGCCTTGACAAACACACTATTTCAATGCTCACTTCCAGTCCTGCTTTTCCCATGGCCTACAATACAACCTTCCACCATCTACAACCTCGCTTCTCATCCCATGCCCCATGTCCTGTTCCCATGTGCCATTCCATGGTCACCCCTTCCTTCCAATGCTATTTCAACCTCTTACCTTGTGAGCAAATTAGAGTCTTTTTCCAGATTTCTTGTGCCCAGAAAGAAAGCTGCTACCAAGCACACAGGAGAGAAAAGACCTGTAAGATCCAAAACCTGGACTTCGCATGATAAGAATAGGTCACAACTATGATTTTAAGCATAGTTTTGTTCAACCACATGCTAGACCTGCTACCAAAGTCCCTAGCTGGGATTTTGGGAGTCTCAATCTTGAAAAGCTGTATGAAGAGGATATCTGTGGAACATAAGCTAGCTGTGACATTTCAAAGGCCAAAGCTGAGCAGCTTTTTCCATGGAGAAAAAAGGCTCTTGCCTGCCAAAACACACAAACGCACACGTGCATGATGGGTCTCCTAAAAGAAAAAAGCCAGGAAAATCTTTTAACATGAGCAAAAGAAATACGTTTTTCCATTCTATTAATGTTACCAAATAATTTACAAGTAGATTTAAAAATAAATAAATCTTTTGGGTAGAAACAGGCTTTCAGCATGGAACATTTGAGTTAAAACAGCTCTATCAAAGAAGACTTGTAAGCATTTAAAAAAACATCTTCTCATAGGAAGCATAAGGCTTACTGATTGCTAACTGACTAGAAGAACACCAAATCTACTACTTTTCTGATTTTTTTAAATTTTCACCTCTCTCTAAATGCAAACAAAAATCTGATAACAAGTAGGTGTGAGAGGCACACTTAAGTTCTAGGCTTTCAGAAGGGGTACAGGTTGAAGCAGAAGGTATGATGTCATTTGTAAGAATACTGACGAAATAGATATACCACAAAGAGCATCTAATCTGGAAATCTGGAGATGTTCAAATCACTTTGAAAACAAAAATGAAAAATAGAAGAGAAAATACCATTCTGAAACCTGCTCATTGATTTTAGCATTTTAGGTGCCAGTAGGAATAATAAAAATGAAAACCATCTGCTGATCTCTGCAACGAATTATTTTCTAAGCTTGAAAAACGTATGCAGAGATAAGCTTATTTTATAAAACTTATGCACAGAAGCTCTGTATGAGACTGCAGACAATACAGGTTGTATATGGCAGTCGTTTGGTGGATTCCACTCAAAGGAATACAGCTGCCATGAGGTTAAGACCTTTCCTGGGACTGGAGATCAGCTTCCCGTGGAACTGCTGTCATCAAGCTTATAACACATCTCTTGTGGTTTAATTCATAAAACAATAGTTAAAAATCAGGTTCTGAAAAGTGTAAGGGTTCAAAAAAGGATATTGTCATAATAACTTCATATATACTGACCTAAATATAAATTGATGAATAAGCAGAAAATTGATAGAGGATATACTGGATTATTTTTAACTCCTGTGGAAAATTCCATGAATCCCTGACATCAGCTGGCAGGTTTTTTATTGTATGAACTGCCTCAATCCAAACCAGGCTGCTGTGAGCTCACAGCAGTTGTGGTTTCTAAATATTTTTCACAAAGTTGTAGCATACGGAATATTTAGGGCTGGTCTGTTTGCATTGACATGAAAAGAGGTTTGACCATAGAATGGGTAGAAGGGTGCTGCCCAAACTAAAGAGAAGTTAAAATTGGAGATGATTGTATTAGAGTGGCAGGGGTAAGCTTTACACCACTCCCACATAGTTATTCCCATGTTCAATAGTCTCTGTTGAATAGGTTAACAGATTCTGTTCACCACCAGTAACCACACAGTGTTTTTGTGCATCAATAAATATAATTTAGTCACACAAGACCACAGGCTTGACTCAGAACTGACAGTGGAGGCACTCAGGGGCTTCTCTGAGCTTGAGCCAGTTTTAGCAATAGTCAAGGGACTACTGCCTGATTTTTAGCTCCTGGGGAGGTAAGGCAGCTTTCTGTGTGGTAAAGATCCACCAGACCTAGGCAGCCACTGTGGGACACACAACAGCCCCTCATGTTCATAAGAGCTGCTGAAGGACTTGGGGTGATGCTCAATGAGTAAAAGCAGGTCTTGTTAAGAAAACATGTAAAAATAGCCACAGATGGACTCCAAGATCCAGGAGGAATGTACCTCCACTGCCACTGTCATTCTCCTCCTGAATAGTGCAGGATGTTCAGGACTCCAGAATCTTGGAATAGGTTGGAAGGGATCCTAAAGATCACCTAGTTCCACCTCTCCACTTAGGGCAGGGATACCACCTGCTAGGTCATGGACCTTTCCTCCCCCATGCACACCCCTCTGCTCGAGGACAGCTGGAGCAATTTGCTGCAAGGTCCATGGGGGCACTGCAAGAGTGAGCATAGCTCCAGGAAAAAGGGTAGATACTACTAAGTTGTCATTTAAAAATAATTTTAAGAGTGTTATTGATGAGGTTTTCTGTATTACCTTGGACTATAAGGGTTAATATTACTGGAATTGACTGAGTAACTATTACCTGTATTTTGGTCTGATTATTGTAATTTTGATTATTCTAACAATAATTTTTTTGCATATATATATATATATATATATATATATATATATATATATCTATCTTTTGTTCATAGCAAACATAGCAGTAGCAGGAATGTTTTCCCATAGCCTTCAAAGAGGAAATAACAGTGAAAAGTAGACACATACAGATCTTTTAGGGACGAGCATAGTATTTTTTATATTACAACTGCAATCAAGAACACAGTTGGCTTCCTATAGGGACAGATCAGTGCTTTTGGACTGCAACTCAGCAATTCCAAAAGATTTCTCTTAATTCATAACTGTTAGGTGTAAGGTGTGAGCTAAAATTATTGTAGATTCTGAGATCAAATCACAGGTAAGATTTAGTCTAACTGGTTATTGCTAAAATGCTGCACATCTTTATATGCTTATGCTTCTAGAGCTGCATACATCTCTACCTATTGTGTCCACAGTGCCAGATCCTGGATCCAGCCTGAGAACTACCTGTGGTCTGGGAACAGCAGAAACCACTCTCTTTCCATCACAGTAGAGAAAGAAGGGAACTTAGGTTCACCCTTAAAGAAGAAAATAAGCTGCTTTTTACAGTGAATGTTGTATTTTTAAGCCCTGGGTCAGGTCATGGGCTTCTTTCGTACAACGTGGAAGATGACAGCTCTGTAATAGTCAAATTCCTTCTGCTTGCTACAACCAAAAGAGACTGGAGTCCACTTTTCAGTAGCTGAGGATTTAGAATATTCACTTCAAGTGCTCTGATGTCAATCTTCACACTGACTAAGAGAATATATGAGAATAAAAGCTGTCAATGAAAAACCTGCACGAGTAGAAACCCTGTGAACATCACTCCTTGCTCATTTATCCTTCCCATTTTCCCCAGGTGTTGTTACAAGAGGCATCCTGCAGTGATGGCTGTGGACCTTTTTGTTGGACCTTGCAAGTCAGATTTGTCTTGGAACCAAGCACTACGAACTGAAACAACTGGTCCAGTACTTGTGCTGTTCACTGTTGTATTTACTTCTCTACATTGCATCCCTGCTTCATGACTCAGAGCAAGTCCTCTAGGTGGCTAAATTGGTTATTTTGGTGGCTTTTCAGCTGCACTGTTTTTCTCCCCAGTAAGTAAGCTTGAAGATTATCTGGAGAGGAAGCCAACAGAGACACTTTTCTGATATTGCTGCAAAACAGAGCTTCAGAAATGTCTCATTTGAAGAACCAATGATACTCCTCAGAGATTAAAGAACCAATCTGTCCCATATTGTTGCTGTCCTAGATCAGTTCTTTAACAAGTCTCTGACAGTGGAAGAGCTTTCCGTAAGAGAAAGCAGCAAAAGTGGGAAGAGCACTCTTCAAGCAGAACTTTGGGATTCTTTTGGGCAGACACGGGGCAAGCCATGGTGCCTACTAAATAAAGTAAGCACAAGCCTGTCACTTGGCCCAGCCCTGCCTGAGCAGATCTGTGTGTATTTCAACATTCTTCCTCTACAAATTCCTTTCAAGTATGCTCAATATTCAGTAAAGAGGCTATGCACATCTGCTGTTCCAAGAAGCAAGTTTAATTGCTGATGGGATTTTTTCCCACTAGCATTTCAACCCATCTGCATGTTGCGATTACTGAAGCCTAATTTTGTTTTTGTCTACTTCAACCTTTTCAAGTGATATTCATTAATGCCATCTATGGCATCTCTAACATGTGGGAAATCTGCCTAGAGTAATTGCAAAGTATTTCCTCTGCACTTAGTTCTCATATAAGAGCATGTGAAAATAATGAAGGCTGATTGTAGTGTCATCATTCCATTGAGGAAATGAATGATGCTGTTCAAATAACAGCTGGCTTGTTACATAAAAGAAATGACAGATCAGAATAATAAAGACAAACTCCCTTTAACAGATCTTTCTAATTTGAAAGTCTCAAATAATTGTCTGGAATCCTAGAAGTACAGAACATAGTGTAAAAAAAGGCCCTTAAATTTACACAACAGGGCCTTTATAAAAATCTTGTGCGGCCTTAATCTCCAGTGGGTATGTATATATATGAAAAACGATAGAGGTTTTTCAGTTTTGCATATATTTAAATAAAATTTATATATAAGCATCACATATAAAGGCGTCATATACAGACACACATATATATCTATATCTCTCTATATATATACGCCAATAAAAAACCTGTTTCAAAGTGCACAGTGCTCCACAGATCAAATTTCCAGTGCCCAGCTCATGCTTTGTGAAGTCAAAGGGCTAATTTCACTGTGTCTTTCTGCCCAAGGGTGTTCCTAGATAGTCTTTCAGCCTAAGCTGGAGAGCTTGACTCCTTTGAGAAGGAAGAGATAACATCATGGGGCACAAACAGGCTACAACACTTGATTTCTAGCTGGAGTTTGAAGTAAAGGCTAATAACAACCAAAATGTGAAATCTTTCAGGTCTAAGAATTTCCTTGAATGGTCCAAGGAAAATGTCAAGGTGTGACCTCAAACAATACAGAAGACGAAAATAAAACTAATAACAACATTAGGATAAAATGAGACACAGTATGAAGACTTTAAGAAAAGACTTTCTCAGCAATGCCAGCTGCATTCCTAAACTAGATACAGGAGATTTTGGAAAAATTCTTCACATAGTCCCATTTTACGTTTTCAAGCTACCATAAACTGGGCTTCTGAGACCCACAAATAAGATGGACAGAGAGAAAAGAATTACAGAATATTCCCAGACTAGCCTCTTGCTTCAAGTAACATTTGTTGGGATGAACTCCAAGGGTGAAGTTTATCCCAGCCTGTCTGGGCAACATGATCCACTCCTTGGCTGTCCATAAATAAAACATCCCACATTTTGTATTTATGCATTAATATTTGTCTGTGGGGTAGCATAAGCTAAAATCAATGCTTAGAGCTTTAAAAAAAGAAACCCAAGTAGAACATAAAATCCTGTCAGAGAAGGCAATAAAGTTGTTTAAATTGAGTGTGTACAATGTCTTGATGAAAGTCTAGCTTCAGGAAATGTTGGAACAAAAATGTAACTAGATCCAATTATATTTTTTTTATTATTCATAAATGAAGAAATAAGGATCTATATTGCCATAGCAAAAAATGCCATGTGTTTTTTCTATATAAATTTGAAAATGAAGTACATTCACATGAAATTAAAACCAGAGCCCAGAAGCACAAAAAATATTAAAGTAGTGAATTTATAATAGCAAACTGTTAATTTTCTGACCAATTGGTTTGTCTCCAAATTAAAAGATTGTTGAAAGGGATATTTGACACTGAAGACAATTTTTGAAAAGTAACCTTTCACTCATAACTAAAAATTATCTCAGAGTTTAATTTTTTTCTAAGAATCACACATGTAGCTTTGTAGAAATAATAGTTGCTTGTTAGCTCAGGGCATAGCTCATTTTTGAAGAAATGATTGCGTAGACAGTGGTGCAATCTATTCTGCACATGCAAGCTGATTCTGCCTCTTGAAAATGTAGCTTCTAAAGATGCTATTAATCACAGAATTAGTGAATAAATTTAGGGAAAAGCTTTTACTGAAAGTCATTTTATCCAGCGAAGAGGCATCTGCATGTATTTAGCACTGGATTCAGCAATCCTGAGTTGAGGACCCCTGCACATGCTGAAAGCCCTCTGACCTGAATGGCTACTATTACCAGACTAAGCCCAATTGCAAATTTAAGGCAGTAGAGTTTGAAGCCAAAATCAGAGTGAGTGTAGTCTGCAATCTTTCAGCTGGTGGACAGCATTTGCATTTAACATTTCAGTATCCCCTTTGAATTCATACATCACAAGAAACTGAGTTCTTAATGGTTACTCAAAACGTCTTTTCATTAACAGCAGACTTCTTGTAGCTCTCATGAATGCATCTAAGCAAGGAAACCTTGCTTAGATAAGGACCTTTTCTACTGCATATTCTTTTCAAGTCTGAGTCTTAAACTTTGCTGCTTTTATTAAAAATCACATCAGACTTTAAGAATATCTCTTTCAGGAAGAGATAAAAGTAGGTAATTTTAATTCAATTTTTCACCTGACCTGCTCTTATTGATATCACTGGAAGTTTACCAGACTGAAGTGTGGCATAATATATGCAAAAGCACTGCATCAATTCTGGTTTTTAGTAAATTCTCCCAGACAACCAGGGGTCTCATCATATACAGAACAGCCACTGATTGCAGGATATTTCCAACTGACCAAGGAGTGTACCAAAACATTCCCTGTTTCAACTAGCAATCCACCTGGGCATACCTAACTTCCAGGGAAAAATAAATTCATGCTATGTACATTGCTAAATTGGTAATTGCTACCATTTCTGCATTGGACTCAGCAAGAATGGAGAAGATGGGGTAGGGAGACAGAAGAAAAACTCTTCTTTAAATTGCTTTCATTTTGGACCACAGTTGTATCTGAGGGTAACTGTTTGATAAAAATCTATCATTGGACATAGATTTTGGAACTGTCAATAAAATTTTCAAAGAATCTTAAAGCAATTGAACACTCACAGCTAAATTGAATCAGAAATAAGGAGTTTGATTTTTTTCGTTCAAAGAAATGTATTAATGAAACCCCAAACATGTCAGGTTTAGGTACTAAAACAAGGAAACCTTAGATCTGAAATCCAATGCACAGTTTTCATATTATACAAAAGATAAAGTAATTTTTTTCCTTTGAATATCCCTAGACACTCTAGTCCTGCCCTTGATTATTTCCTTCTTTGTTTTCCAGAGTCTGAGCACACTTTGCCTAATTCACATCTACATTCTTAGTACACAGCATAGTCACAATCTTGCCACAGCAAGCACAAGCCAGGACTGCCCCTGTCCACTAAATTCTGGCAGCAATATGGCCAAGGTCCAACTTGAGCAATCTGGCCTTTGGTATCCTGGGTATTTTCAGCTGCACAACTTTTACAAGGGAATGGGCAAATTCAGGGTATCCTGCAGCCTGTCACAGCACTCTGCCTGCAGCAACAGCAGCAAATCACTTTAAATTAGTTCAGATGGGAATTCCAGCTTCTGGGTCTGCGCATACAAAGTATGAGCTCACTCTTGTACTTTCCCTCATGGAAGGAAGCCCTATGTGCACTGCTGAAAGTGCACATATCTATGACTCAGTCTGGACTATACCCTCAGTACTCAGGGTACAAAAAGGGCAGGATTTTACCCTTGAGATGGCAGCAAGATGCCCTTGTGCTTACTTTTTTTGTATTAGCTGGTTCAAGTGTCACCTCCTCAGATCCTGCTCCATATTGCAATCCATTCACTCAATGTAGGAAGCCTAGTCACAAATCTGGAGGGGAATCCAGTGCCTGAAACACTGCAGCAGTCTTTGTTTCTGCAGCTAAAGATGAAGCCTTCTATATAACAACTGGATCCTACAGCACTCATCAGAAGACTACTCAGGCCTGCATCTTCTTAAAGCCTTTAATTATTTTACCAGCAGCTGCATGCTTGTTTTTTAATCTAAAAGTTAAAGCATCTGATCCACTAAGGGACAAAAGAGAGCAGAGCCTATCCAGGGAATCTCCTGAGAAAACAAGATTTGAATGTGATAAGGCCAAAAAGGAAAACAAGATAAGTATGAGCTTCAGGAATTAATACAGCAAAGCAAACCATCTCTGAAATCCAGATATATCCAGACTGAAATCCAGCCAGCCTGACTTGCAAACACAGCAAGCCAATGAACAATTTCTAGCAAAACAACCTTCCAAAAGAAGAACTGTAGTTTCCTAGAGAGTTAATGAAAACAGGGAGATAACTTCAAATTACTCTAGAGGAAGTTCCTGTAACCCTAAATTTTATCCCCTAAGCTAGACACACAAGGCAGCAGAGGGTCTGCAACTCTTCCTATGCATTTTTTTTCTTTTCACATGATCAATGAACATATGCAAGCTGTGCAGCAACCCATTTCCCTCTCGAGCCTGGGCTGGGAAATGCAGGTACTAGATGAACATTGGAAAACATGAAGATGTCCCTAAATTTAGCACATTCATATGGGAAGTTACATGGTGGTATAGTGGAGGATGGGAATAGGAGTAACTCAGTCTGTTGATGCAGCCCTGAAGAACAGAGTGGAATAGAATAAAATAATCTAATTGGAAGGGATCTATAGCCATTATCTAGTCCAACTGCCTGACCAACTCAGGGCTGACCAAAAGTTAAAGCATGCTGTTAAGGGCATTTTCCAAATGCTTTTTTGACACTGAAATGTATCAAACATTTCTCTAGACAGCCTGTTCTAGTATTTGACCACTGTCTCTATGAAGAAAGAATTCCTTACACCGAGTCTGAACCTCCCCCGACACAGCTGCGAACGATTCCCGTGGTTAATGTCGTGGCTTATTTCCTTTGCAGTTTCCAAGGCAGAATATGTACTGCTAAACTTCATCTAAGGGTTTTTTTGCATGAAAGTTTTGAGCTTCCTACATGTCTACATCCCTACCCTTTATACCCATGCATCCAGAAACACCTACAGGGTGCCAAGTATATACTTGGTATATACTTAGATCTTTGAGTGGATTATGCAATTCTAACATGTGTAAGTTATATGAAAACAAAGGGTTTAAACAGGACACCAGCTTAAATAGAAAAGAATTAGGCAGGGTAAGTTCCAGAGAGTTAGCAGGCTATTAGTAGCAGATCTCTTTTTACTAATTTTAAAATTTAAAAAAACAGTTCAAATGCAATTTTGAAAAATGTCCTTCCAAACAAATAATAACAAGCCTTTTGGACGGTGTTTGACAATGATTCTCTTTTTTCTCCAGTTGCTTTTTTTAGCATTTTAAATTTGCCAGTGAAAGTAGTACTTTGAGGAATTTCTGACAAAAAGCAGCAGAAATTTAAAAATGACAATGTAATTAAGGGGTTCATAAATATTAAGTAGAAAGAGGGAAAGAGCCACAATTATTATATTTTCCTTCACCCATTGATTATGTCATCAAAGATAATTTCTGTTTACTTTCTTTCCTTCTGTGAAACATTAGAGAATGGAGCTTCTTGCTTGTGTCTAATATATTTCACATATGAGCCATTAGTCTGGTGCTTCTGTGGCACTTCAGAATGATTTGGAACAAGCTGATTCCTTTTTCTGATACATAAGAATTTCCCCAGAGGGGTTTGATTAGATTGCAGGGGGTCAGTCATTGCTCATTTTATATGGATATTTGGAAGTTTGAATGACTAAAAAGACTGACAGACTTAAACTATGTTTGGGGTATAGTCAGTTAAGCAGGGACTTAAAACTCCCCCAGATTTTAACCAAATTTTCATCTCTGTATTTAACAGAGTCAAATGTGCTTTGTATGAAAGCAGAGTAACCGGATCTCTGTTGGAAAACATCAGTGTATGACAAGTCTCCTTGATTTTACACAGTAAGTTCAAATTAAATTAATTTTTTTTCACAATACTGCCTGAAAATACAGTCTAAACATTTTTTCTTAAAAAGTTACATTAGACACCCACTCAGAGCTTTAGCAATGAAAGTTCAAGAGAAGGAGTGATTTCTGAATAATAAGAGATTGATTAATAATGAAGCAGTAAGGATCTTAGATGACTTGTGCAAGTCAGGTCTAAGATAAATTGTGGCAACCGAAAAACTTTATGCAAGAACTGCTGGAAAAGTATTGGATATGGTTTTTATTGGGTTCTCTCTACTCTTCAATTTAAAAAAAAAAATCTGTTTTGATTTTGAAGTAATAGAGCACATTTTCTTGAAACTTTATATAAAAATTATTAAAGAATCTATGGTTCTCTATCTCTGTACCTTTATATAAAAATTATTAAAGAATCTATGGTTCTCTATCTCTGTACCTACATCAGTATCTCAATCAACCTAAAATATCGTTGTGCTCAAATCCCATCAAAATCAACCACAAGTTTCAGCAGAAAATGGAAAAAAATTACACTTTACACTGATTTTTATGATTTAATCGATACTTATAGCAAACCCACAGTTTATTCCATACTAGTAGCAAAACCAAATATCCTTTCTTGATGTAAAGATACAGATAGAAAGTAAATGTGCTGAAACAATCAAAAATTAGGCAAAAAAAAAAAAACAAAACAGCTCAAAATCAAGTTTTAACATTGCTACAGTATCTGATAACATAATTGCACTGACACCAGTCTGTAAATTCTGCACATGTTTAGACACTAACACTAGGTCAATTTTCACTCCAATACAGTTAATAACATGAAGTTATGTTTCCTATTCTGCTTCAGTTTAAAGCCAAGTAGCTCCTCTTCTTGGAAAGCTCCAAAACCAAAAAACAAATTCTTCACATTCTTCTGTCTCTTCATTATCTCAGAAAATTTCATAAGGGTGCATATTAAAGTTACTGCCTTGAGGCTATCACATTGCTTATCCATCCCCAAAAAAATCTCATGTCCTCAGCTAAAAATCTTATTAAACCTAATGAAGCAGAAATCAATCCCTTTATGAAGCACAGAGATATTTTTTAGAAAAAACCACCACACATCACAGTGCTGTGCCAAATAATATTTTCAACTGTTACTTTGCAAATTCCTTTCTTTTTACAATCACAAAAGGATTCCTGTCAGAAGACCATCTAATCCAGAAGCAAATTGAACTCCAGATGTGGGCTGACAAATGTCAAGCAAAGGGGTGCAGTCACACTCTTAGACCTCCTGTTAATGCTCTCGCCAGCGTGGCCCAGATGGCCAGCCTTCACTGCCACACAGACATGGTGCCAGCCTTTATTGCCACAAAGATATGGTGCCAGCCTTCATTGCCACACAGACATGGTGCTAAGTCATGATCATTTTGCTGTCTACAAGGGTGTCAGGCCCTTCTCAGCAAAGCTGTGACCTAACCAGTCAGTTCCCAGTCTGCACTGCTCAATGTGGTTGCTGTGCTCCAGCTCCAGAACATTGCATCCATCTTTAATGAACTTCTGGAAGCCTTTGTCAGTCCCTTCCTCCAGCTGGTCAAGGACCCTAAAAATGACAGATGTTCTCACCAGCCATTCCCTCAAAATCGTGTGTCATCTGTTAATTTGTAGAGGGTATGTTTTTTAACGTAGTCCAAGTTGGTAATGGAGAACATTGGGCCCCATAACAATCCCAGCAAATACCTTATTCCTTTGGAACCTGTTAAGCTTCAAGCCATTGGCTTCTTTAGCCCAATGGTTTAGTTCATCCAGCACCTGTGTCACAAAATTATTTGTAGACAGCTTGACTTGTCTCTAGCATTCATTCCTTCTCCCAGCTATAGACTACTCAGAAGGAATAGGGTTGCAAAGCTTCATTCACATCTGTTCTGTCTATTTTAAACACATCTGAAGTTGTCTTTAGCCATTCTTGGGCAACAGAAGCATCAGATTTCCTCACTGAATTCTTTGGCTTGTATGTTTATGCATAATGTCAGTTTTTTGGGATATGGTTCCACTCAATCAAAAATTACATTTGGTGCAGTAATGCCTGGAAATGAAAGTCTGCATTACACGGTGTTAATGAGAATCAAATGAGGTGAGTAAGATCATACCTTGTGGCATTAGAAGTCAATTACTTGGAGGACACAGAGAAATGATTTAGTTAAAATAAAAATCCTTTTGGCCTTCTGTCATTATTCAAGCCCAAACTCAAGTGAAATAATAAAAAAAAAATCTCCTTTTCTTTAATATCAGCACTGCCTTATTCTTGATGAAATCTAAAGAAAAGTTATCATTGGGTCATGAAAAAAATTGAGTTTGTCTTTTGTATTTCTGGTGCAAATGGAAGTAATCAGAAACCTGAAAAAAACTTTTAAGTGTTCCCACACAATCCTCTGCATTATTGAGTGCTTACCTTAACCTAGCTATAGTCCATACAAGTTGTGGGTGCTCCATTCTTGGAAGTGAGGCCAGCTTGGATGGGACTTTGAGCAACGTGGTCTACTAGAAGGTGTCCATGTCCATGGCAGGGGGGGGCTGGAACTGGGTGATCTACAAGGTCCCTTCCAACCCAAACCGTTCTAGGATTCTGTGATAAAGAGAGCAAAATGTAAAGGAATGTAGTTCTCCTACTAGCAGTGTCCAAAAGACACATTCCCAGTTTAACTATCAACAACACAGTGATCATGTAGAATTACAGAACCATTAAGGCTGTAAAAGACCTTTAAGATCACCTAGCCCAACCATGAACCCATCACATGTTCACCATTAACCTGTGTCCTCAAATGCAGGCTTTTTGGACACTTCCAGGAATGGTTATTCCACCACTTCTCTGTGCAGTCTGTTCCAATGTTTTACAACCCCTTCCATGAAAAAGAATCCCCAATATCTAGTATAAACACCCCAGGCACAACTTGAGGCCATTTCCTCTCATCCTAACACTTGTTACCTGGGACAAGAGACTGACTCCCATCTCACTACCACCTCCATTCAGCTGGTTGTAGAGAGCAACACAGCAGGAAAACCAGCTTACCTGTACTTGCATCTACACATTATTGTTGCAATGTTTGGCATTTGACTCATGCTATTAACTTCTCACACACAAATTATCAGATGCACCTCTGATCAAAATTTAAATGCCATCCCCATTGCCACTTCTCCTTGCTTATGTGCTTTCACGATAGGTCCTTTTGTTTTCTTTCAGAAAAGTTTAGTGCACAGTAGATTACTACTTTGCTATGGACTTTGGTCTTAGCCTTTGTGACACTGAAATTTCACCTCAGCTGCAGCATCCCTTGTCTACCAACATAATCACAGATGTGCTGCTTTAATGTTCTGTTGATACTGGGAAAATGAGAACAATGACCTTTGTGTTAATTAGTTAGCCCAGAGAAACTACTAAGACAGAAATATGGAACTGTGCAGGGCAGTAATTTGCATATTCTACCCATCTCTTACGTTAATTATGGGCTAAAAGAAAATGTTGCCTTATAATTATTTTAGCCTTGTAGTTCCTTTATTTAGGAAATAAATAGGTTTAGAATTCCTTTATTTTAGTTGGAGGAGGCATATATTGCTTTTCAATTTTTAATTTTTTTTTTTAATTCAGAGCAGTAGAAACTGATCAGTGGATTGTGTAAATGGTGCTGAGTGATTCACTATGCTATTTTCTTCTTTCTCAATATACTCTCATGACACAGTCCTTTTGTGTTTTTGATAATATAAAGAGTTAAGCCATTATCCATGTCATTTCAATAAAAAACCTCCTCATAAATTTGCAAATTGGATCTTTTCAACATGCAAATTGTGCCTTTTCAAATACCTCAGCAGAGTATCTACCTGAAGTATAACAATAAAATTGCACTACACTTCTAAATAAATACAATTGTCATATTCTCCACTCTCAGCCCCTACTCTTACAATGAAAATGCCCAGGTCTAAATGCTGTTCTTGGACATGTCACCAGATTCTTAAACCTTTATAAATTAGCATTTTGCTCTGAGAATATATTATTTTCAAGTTATTACTTGAAAGGTTATTTGGTAGTGAAGCTAACAGAGAGGTTGTCAGGTGAGACTGATGCTGTCAGCCTGAAAGCACAGTCATACAGCCAGTAAATACTGCACAGATACAGAGCTGAAACTGCACAAGCTTCCACTGAAACAGATTCTGTCAATCTGTCATGTCTTCTTCTCTGATTAAAAGATTTTGTGAGCAGGCATCTGCAAGTGCAGCAAAGATTTTCTAGAAGGCAACGATGCAAAAATAAAAATGTGACTGATGTGTCCATTGTAGAATAGTCAAGGGGAACAAATTTCGTTTCAGAGCTTGTTTATCTGCATGTTTTCATTTATCAGATGGCCTCTTGGTGGAAGTTGCCCAAGAGGCCTCTTTTGACTCCCTAGTTCCTCAGAAAATACTTATTATATGTGCCATCAATGCATACACTTCAAGTCCTCCATCTGTCACCTTTGTTTAAGAAAAAAATTTAGAACAGATAAAACAGACAACTCCTTCACTTTAATAAAATGTGGGAAAGAAAACAAATTTTCTGTTGTCTTTTTTTGCTTTTCAGAAATTTGTCTGCATCAGGATTATATTTAGTCTCCTCTCCTAAAGAGGTCTTCTTCTCATAGCCTTGGAGAGGGCTCTTCAGGGAAATTAAACTCTAGAAACTGGCTCAAAATCACAGAGCCCTGTGAGTGACTTGGAATAAATAGAGGGAAGATCAAAGGAGGATTAGAGGCTGGCTGTGAAGAACATGAGCAGGAATGAGAAAAGGAAAGGCTCTAGTATAAGCTTAGTTATGTTCCTACCATAAAAACAATGAAAACAAAAACCCCATCACCCTATTCATATTTGTTGTATCTGTTGCCTAAAAGAAGAATTCTCTGTACACCTATGTTACTAGTGTCCTGTTATTCTATATACCAGATAGGAAGAGACTCCTGCAAATTATCTTGTGCTCATAAATTAATGCATCCTATGTCCTAAACTCAAAGAATAGGCAAGAGGAATTTCAAATGTTCTATTAAATACTGTAACATCTTAAGATTTCAAAAAATACACACATAAAACAGAGTGAAAAAACAGACCTTCCCTCTCCTTGACTTTTCCTCTTTCTTCCTTGCACGGCTGTGTTTGTTCAATCTTCCTGTAAGAAAGCACACAGGAAAGAAGAAGATGGGGAGAAAAAAGGGTGAGGAGCTGTAATCCAAACTTACACTTGGAACTAGGAAGTTCCCCCATGCTTTCTGATGCAGATGAAATTCTCACAATGCCTAAGAGAGGGATATGCAATACCTGGCCAAGCACTCCTCTAGGGGGTTACATTGTACTTCCTACTTCAACTTTCATTTGAGGATCCAAAATTTGTTACCAAGGCAAACTTTTATCTTTTCTTCTTAACGAGATGGGAAGCTGGAACATAATGAAGAAATTCCTAATCATTGAACCACTTATCTATGTTTCCAAGGTCAAAGATAGTAGAGTAGTCGAATAGCTGTGCCTGGAAAGTAATGATTAAATGATGAGTTCATAGAAATTAACCATCATTTTCTCTTTGTCTTCTGCAATGAAGCAAACAGCCAAGAATTCAGCTAAAATCTTTGTCTGACCAACTGCTGCTTTGCATCATGACAGAACTTCATTCCTCTGATGGGGCTTGGGAAATGGCCTCCAAAATACTTTTTTCATGAGAATGTCAAGGAACAGAGAAAATTAGGAGCTCAGAAACAAACAAACAAAAATGCTTGGATCTCTGAAATAAACTGATTTATGTGAAGAAATTCAGCTGAAGATCATCTAAGTTTTAAGCCATTTCACTCTATATAGGCCTTGCAACTGGTAAAATACAATTGCTGGGAAAAGTAAACTCTACATTATGTCAGTAAGAATACTTTTTTTGGATAATGTCTGTCAAATGCAGTTAAGTTGGATCCTATAATGGTAAGAATGCAAAATCAGCCAAACTGAGTAATACCAGATATCCATTCTCTTCAAGTGCCTGACTTAAAAAGTGGCTTGTAACTCATGCTTGGGAAAATGGGCACACATAGCACCTCTATGACTGTTCACTAAATTTCTGCCTAGATTTTGCCTAAGGCAGCTCATGCTAAAGCCTGATGTATGCTGAGAGTGCCATTAGGTCAAAGAGGGTTAGATCTCACATAAACAGGACAGGTGACCAGAAAGAGCTGAAGGCCCATGATCACCTGCAAACTGCTGTCTCTGGCAGTCATTGTCTTTCGCCTGGAAGTTTCCTCAGAATCCACTAACTTATGGAAATGGTATAGACCAAATTCCAAACTGGAGAGTATAAAACCTCAATTTACTCAAAAAGCTTCCAGAGCATATCCAAGAGATGAAATTATGAGGTTTTCATGATTTTGGGTGTGATACAGAGAGCACCTGCACTGTGACAGAAGAGGAAGCATCATCATCAGGTAGGTAATTAGTTACATTAAATCATAGAGTAAATTATCTTGTAAATCTAAGAGATTTTAAAGTTTAAGTCACAGAGTACAATGTCCTGTAACTTAGAATGGACCTTGACATCCTCACATTCAGCTTTAAGAGTGTACCTCCTACACCAGAGTCTGCATCTAGATAACCATTCTAATAGATGCTTAAGTATGTGAACCCATTTTGGCCTCCACAATATCACGTGACAATGAATAATACAGCTTAATTATTTATAATATGAAAATAATCTCTCTAGAGAGAAAGTAATAGTTTCAGTGAATTATTAAGGCAGCTTGCTTAGTCACTTTGTGAATCATATTGCAACATCTGGGACATGGCAAATACCCCAGGCAGTGATACCATGAGAAAAGGATACACCTTAGAATTATCTAGTTCAACTTTCTTGCCATTAGTAGCTCACTGAAGTGTGATGGGGTTACAGGATATACATCCTGTATATCCCAATAGGACTTATGCCTGGATAGACATTTCAGAAGGAGGTCTCAGTCTGAAACTGTGGTTCTTTCAGTAAAACTGACAGTGACTTCAAGGACAATGCCCAGCAAATTGTTCCACTAGGCAGCTCTAGAAAATTATCTGAGCATCTCTTCAGTTATAGTAGCAGAAACGGGACCTGGTAGAGTAACAGCAAATGGTATAAATTTTCTGTATTATGTGTTTGAAAGAAACTGTTATGGCTTGAAGTACAGGGGTTTCCTGGTAGATGGTCCAGAGAATGAAGAGTAACCAAGAATTTTGACTTCTTCCTATATTGGCAGCCATATAGGAGATTTATAAAGGAACAAAACGTGTTTTAGTCTCTGTACTGCCCTTCATAGGAGAGAAGGTGCAGTCTTAAGAGTCAATATTATTAGGAGGCTATCAAATTCTGAAAATATGTTCAGAAGAAAGTAAGTCAGAAAGTAAATATTTTTCGCCTCGCCTTTCTTTCTTACTAAAATTAGATAACTACATGACTCATATACAGAATCTGAACCATTTTTCCCTCTGACATGGTTGTCAGATGCAGAAAAACTCTATATAGTCTTGCTAGGGAAAAAAATTATGCAAACAAACATGCAACTTTTGAAAGGGCAAGTAATTTGTGATTATAAATCAAATTAGGATCACACTAGGAACTTAGAAGGGATTGTCATGATCTCTCCATTCACGCCTGCTACTTTGTCAGGTAATGAGAATTCAAGTTGTTCGGTCAGGTTTGTTGATATAAAAACTTTGCAGAATGACAGTGTACATACATATTATGCACTTGTGTTTGTCACCAGGCTTTTAAAATCTCAGGTTTCATGTGATATTGCAGGAGGTGGCTGCCCTAATCTACTTGTTTTCTACTGACAGGTGGGCTGTCCCATAAAGCAGAAATTGAGTGGATCAGTTCTTGCTCCTGTCTTTGCCTGTCAGTCAAGCATGGATAACCCCTTTTACCACTGTGGGTATGTCACATTGGATTGCTGAGATAACTGGGCAGGATTTGCAGCAAAACTTTCCAGCTGACTTGGGCACAGGCAAAAAAAATGGGAAAACAATAACAGCAAGGCAAGCAGCAGATATCACTGGCAAATAAACACTCCTGGCATTGTAATTCAAATTTTTGTACTTTAGGCCTAAGTTTCAGTTGTGTTATTAGTGGCTTTCCTTGCACTGGCAGGTCCAGCTGTCTGCTCTGAACTCTCTAGTTCTGTGTGTATCTCAGACTGTTTAAAGTTTGTTTAATCATTTGTATCTCCTTGGTTTTTTGTAAGGAGACAGGAAGCCACAGCAATGTGAAAAGGATTTACTGAAACACACAGAAAAAGCAAACAATCTATTCAAGCCAATAAAATATTACTATATGACCCACAATTAGCGAGAAGAGATTTACATTTCAATTGATACTTCATTTAAATTGATATTTATACAATAAAATATTCAACTCTTATCAACTGGAATCTCAAACATCCAGCAGAGAAAAAATAATGAATGGAGATTAAGAGCTTTCCTCACATTCCTGCCTAATTTTAAAATACAAACAACAAGCTTTCAAGTCTGAAACTTGCTGAAACTGAAACTAGTGGATTACAGAAGCCATAGAAATGTCCCATGTACTTGAACTGATCTTAGTAACTGGTGTCCTGTCACACTGTGTGTCTCCGTCTCAGAGGGCAAGGCTTCTTTGCTAATCCACAAAACACCTCTGCAAGTTCTGGAGTCAGCTATTAGCAAGCCTGTATCCATAAAAAATAAGTCTGAGCATATCTCATCTTTTTTCTTTTGAGCAGAAAAGGTGCAGTACTTCTGGAGTTTCAGCAGGAAGTATAAAATGGAAAGGATCATTCAAAGATTCTTCATGTCCTCTTGTTCAGGGTCATTCAACAGTTTTGCAAATTCTACATCTTACTCATATTAGCAATTCCTAGCATGAAATATTAGGTTGCAGTCTCATGGTGTTTCCCAAAAAATATTTTCTGGCTTTTCTTTTACATAAACAATAAAAGTTTATTTTACTTTATCAGTCTAACTGCCCCAAACATCATAAGAAAAGGAAAGAAGTTGCCAGTGTATTCAATGACAATCCTTGGAGAGCCTTACTTCTGCATGGCACTGCAAAACTTGAGAAATCTATATCTGTATATGTTCCTCACTGAATATACCTAATACAATGTTAAGCCAAGTACAAGTACAGGAAAAAAAAACCAGTGTACCTCAAGTAAACATAGACAGCCAGAGCTCAGTGCACGAGTGGGAGCAGTTTTCATCCTTGGTTTCCTATGTTCTTAAGCAAAGTTGTTTATCAAACTAATCAAAATAAGCAGCCAAAACACATTTTTATTGTCTCAATACCACTAACAGTGTGTTTACAGAATGTCTCTTTGAAAGAAAATGTAAGTTAATTTAATACCTCTGACTTTTTTTTTTACATTTTTATATCATTTTTTTTACCAAAAAGAAAAGTAATTGATAGTATTCTTCCTGGGCTACATGTAAGTTGCTGGGTTTACTTGGTTTACATAATCTGAAATTATAAATCTGGAAAAAGTTTAGTAAGGTCCACTAGCAGGCAACAATGCAATCTGTTCAAACACAAAAGCAGAGCAGTTGGCATTTACAAATACGATGTCATTAGGATGCCTCACTTTCTCCCTTTATTTAGTATTTTTTTTCTCCTATTTTCACCCAGTCAAAACCATTGCAGTTTAAGAAGGTACGATAGTCCTTTTTAGATTAGAAAAAAATACAATCAATCCTGCCTGACTATCTAGGAAAATGGTACTTGCCATAGCAATTACAAGGACGATTTGAGCTTTCTCTCTAAAGGAAGCAAAGCCCTAAATAAAGCAATGTGTTCCTTAAAAAAAAAAACAACATAAAGATCTGTTGTTATGCTGTAAAATTTTTTAGAAAGTTGCTTCTGATCGCTTTAATGTGTCTTACAGCAGGCATTGAAGAGGCATTTGTAGGGCTTAAAATAAGTTTTCCCAAACACGTTTGCAGAACAAATGAGTCCCTGTGAGTGGCTGTGGGAAGCTGCAGATCCCTGCACAGCTGTATCCAGGACATGTTCTGCTGAAAGGAGCCATGCTGGGTGAGATGACAAAAATCCCACTTCTCCATCTGAAGAAGCCTATTCTGTATTCAGATGGTCTTTCCTTGCCTCAATATCTAATGAAACTTTGGGACAAATGGCATTGGTTTATAATAGTCAGGAGCTCAGCTTCTGTGATCATTACATTCAGGCAGGGAATAAGACATGGTAAATCTTGAAAGGTTTCAAGCTGGGCTTGCAGCTATCACTCAAGTTGGACTCCAGAACCCAGAGTGGGTTTCTCATACAGCATTGCAAAGCTTTCTTCCTGCCTAAAATCCTGTTTTTCTACTATTCTTGCATACAGCCAGGCACATTTTCTTTCATTTGTTGTGAATGAAGGTATGTCCCTCTGATTATGCACACTTGGCAATTCTCTGCCTCACCATATATGTAAGCAGATGGGTGTCCTTTCTGGTAACCTGACTGCAATAGTAATGCCAAAAAAAGAAAGAACCTGATGGCAGACATCCTTCTTCCATGAGGCAGGAGGTTTGTTCTGGGAAGTAAAAGACACATGCCATTGAAAAGTTCCATAATCACAGAACAAGATGAGTTTGAAGAGACAGTTAAGGATCATGGAATCCATCTTGCGGCCCTGCCCAGGACATCCCCAAGAGTCACACCATGTGCCTGGGAGTGATGGCCAATGCTTCTTGAACTCTGCAGACTGCTGCTGTGACCACTTCCCTGGGGAGCCTCTTCCAGTGCCCAGCCACCCTCTGGGGGAAGAACCTTTTTCTGATACCCAGTGTAAACCTCCCCTGGAACAACTTCAGGCCATCCCTGTGCCAACAGCAAAACATGAGTAGTGCCATCCTAGATAAAAACAGGGTTTTCAGCAGAAGCTACTGGAGGAAAAAGGGAACTACAAAAGATTTTGATTAGAGGAACATAAAACAGCAGGGGGCAACAGAAAAGCACAATCTATCAAAGAAATAGCATTGCTGTTAGCACCAGATCTGAGCTTCTTAGACAAATGATGCTGGCCTCACTTCAAGGCATCAGGCTCTTGAGAGAACATGGTGTCCAGGAACATTGTTTTCAATATTTTACTAATGGAATACTGTTCTAAAAAATGAAAAATTGCTTTGTGGAACTGAACAAAAGGAGGCAAAATTTGTTTGGACTAGCTGGTTCTAAAAATTACTTTACAAGCACTTCTTACTTTATAAAAATTCCTGAATCTGCTTGAAGATTTTAGCAGCTAGGATTTTTTATCCAAACTTCAGCTCTAAAGAGTTATTTATATCATACAGTATATATTTATCTTCTGAAAAAAGAAAGATAAAAAATAAATCAGAAGTATTATAGCATAAAGGGAGTATCACTGTCCTCCTTGTAGAGCTTGAAGCCTAGGGGAGGTTGTTTCAGGGACATCAGAGCACTTGGACTTAAAAGTAGTATTCAGAGGGGAAATTAGAAGACTGAATCATCTGTCTGTGGACAAGGATGCACCAGCATGCATTGGGCCATCACTCATTCTTCTTCTTCCTTCAAGAGGAAGAAGAAGAAGAAGAAATGTGTCAGTAAGGTGGCAAATAACAGTTCTCACAACAGCCTCTTGGGGACAAACCACCTCTCGGGGATACCTATTTAAACAACTAATTTTTATTGCTGGCTTCAATGGTGTCCTTAATGTAAGGTGCCAAAACTGGTAACTCCCATCTTTTAGTGAATTTAGCCAGGTGAAAATATTTTTTATCTTAAGGTAAATATACCTTCTCACACTAACACAACTTCTGTTTTCATGCTTTTATAGCTATAAACCAGTGTAAGATTTATTTAAAGACATAACTATAGTATTTCATTATAATTGTCTCTAAGGCTTTCACAGAAGGTGCCATAAAATCTGTCATCAAGGACAGCAGGCAAGTTCAGTTCAAAGGTGTTAGTTTGGTCTACAAGAGACATGGCTTAATTACCTTCTACTTCCTGGGTGTCATGGAGCAAATCTTTCAAAAAATTCTTATACTGAAATGGTAACTAAAGGCATTCTGTCTTCCAGAGGAACATGATGATATTTCTCTGGAAAATGAAAGTAGAGGTTGTAGTATCTTAGTTACCTTCATAAACACTTTGCATAAATTTAACACTGCATGACCTGGACATTTGGAACTGCTCCCTGTTTACTGGGCCAAGCAAGCATTTGACTTCACTTTTGCAACTGAAATGATATGGTTTTGGCAAAGACAGAGCAGAGCACAGGCCTCTTCAGGCAGCAGTAAACCAGACATCCCATCCTAATATTTTACTTTTAAAAAAATTCCAAAACCTAAGAAAAAAAGACTGTTTTTTAAACAACTTTTCTCTAACTAGTAGCAGAATTATGAAGATGTGTTGGTTCAACTGCCTTATATAACATTATATAACATTGAAACTGCCTTACATTAATACAGGGAAAGTATTTTTAGGCAGCATGATTCACCACATAACTATGACAACACACTTCAAACAACTGAAAGTAAACCAATATTCCTATAAACTATTTCGAAAAAGAGCAGAATTCAGGCTTTCTGTAGTAGACATTGCAACTCAGCAGGGCCCAGGCCAGCTCATGGAACTTGGAACAGCTCTCCCTGCCTTAAGACACTCCAGGAAAGTCTGTATTGACTCTGTTTCTGCCTGCATGCCCCAAAACCAATGCCAAACTTCTTTAGCCTATTTGTGACCTAAAAACCACACAGAAATAAAATTTGCAGTGTTCATGGTTCATCTAAAGTATAATTGCTTCTGCTCATTAGGAAGGAACATGCCTTTGTCTATTTGCGTGAAAACAAAATAAGATGGTATCAGTTAGGGATGCTAACTCCAGCTGACAGTGCAAAGGAATAAACCAAGATCCTTGTCTCCATAAATATGTAAAACCACAGAGGACAAAGATAAAGACAGTCTGATTTTTATCAATGCAAGAGAGCACTTATTCTGCCAGAATTTCACATCTCCCCTCTCTAAGGAAATTACTCCTTTTGTTTGTTGCACTGTATGCCTGGCACAGCAGGATGTGCTCCCCAGCTTCATGTTCTTGAAAACAGTTTGCATGTTCATCAGAAGAGTGAGAGAAACACGAGAGCAGCCACAGGGATGGGAAATGGCATTTAGTCCTGCAAAGCCACCATGCCCCAGGCAGAACTATGAAGACAAATAAGCAGCTCTGGGCTGGACTTCCTCACAAAGCCATAACCCTAGGGAGAAGCACAGCCAATCCCATCCCTTTGAAAAGAGGATGCCTTGCTTCTTTCTCTTCCCTTGTGACACTGCTCAAGGAGAGAATCCTTGAGATCAGGTCATTTGCCAGTGTGCTGCCATACCATAAAACTCCCATATTTTGGATGTTTATTATCACACTTTGTCACTTTTCCTTGGATAAATGATAAAAATTTAATTTCAATTGTGCTACATAAATAAAAATAGAGTATTTGGGAAAGTTTTTATAGAAAACAAATAAGCACCAGTTATAATCAACAAAGAATTCATTTGTCCAAATTTAATATTCTAGTTAACTTAAAATTACATACCTGAACCTAAGCTTGTACTTTAATATTCCCTTTGAAGTAATGAGGGATAGCTACATTTAAAAATCAATTCAGCTTATCATAAAATAAAAGTTTTATCCAAATATTCCTCTGTAGGTGTGTATATCTCTCAAAAGGCAGTATCGTTTAGGATGACTAACTTGGAATTGTATGTCTAATTTTTAGAGTCTTACATTTTGGCAGATGTATTCCCACCATGAGAATGCTAATCTAATCTATCTACAGAAGGCACTATTAAGACAACAACTTGGATAAAAAAGAATTTAAAGAGGCTAATGATACTGCAGTTCCCATTACAGCAATGTTTTTTCTCCTGCAATTATTATACCCATAATAAATTTTTCTTAGTGATACCTCCTGAAATGAAGTGCACATGCACCTGGGACCACCAGCTGAGCTGTACAGCCCATAAACTTTTATGTGAAATGGCAGAAGCATCAGATACAACATCTTTACAATACCCTTTTAGCATGCTATTATGGCCTAAAGAGCATATGTACAACATGAAAAAGAATGTTTGGCACCATTGATAACAATGACTTTTATCTTCCCTGCACTCAAGCATCTTGGTTTTAGACATTCATAAATAAATCTCAAAGAATAAACTATAGAAATAAAAAGGAAAGCATGTGATATATTAAATTGCCTGTAAAACATTACAGAACATTATCTCAAAATGTAGAAAAGGGAGTTGTAATCCAAATCCTATAGCTCTCAAATTCGGTGTTTCTACTGCATCGAAATCTGAATCCAAATTTATTCCTAATTATAATTCTAATTACAAATACAAATATTTCATAGTCCAAGTAAAAATTAAAAGCTTGTCATATATCCTAGTACCAATCTTAACAATCTCACTGCCATTATTTTGAAAGGAATGTTGAGCGAGGAGTTGAATGTAATTTTGCATTACCTACTAAGATCACAGAGATCAAAGATTATGGCAGTATTTGGTAGACAGACATGGACTTGATTTCTGTTGTATAGACCAACATTAGTGGCCTCAGATAAAAATACAAGGAACCAGCACTGTTTGTTTCAAAGGAAGGAAGATGGTCATACTTGTATTCCTGAAGACCAGAGTCATGTACCTGGAATGTTAAAATACCCAAGACACATTATTTATACAGCATACCATGTGCAAGGGGTGCCCCAGCACTGGTCCTGACACCAGACAGTGCTGACGCCACTGCCAATGAAGATCTGAAGGCAGCAGCATTCAACAGATACATGAGGTCCTTGTCTCGGGAGAAAACTGAAAGATGTACTTAAATCTTCCAGTCTTCATGGAATAGCTCCTAGCTCCTTGGCAAGTCTGAAAAATTTAAATTTTGCAACTATTTAAAGCTAACTATTAAAGTTAAATGTCCTCAAACTGGGAAAACTGTGGGCATCTTGCACCTAAGGGTATCAAAACCATTAGCGTCTCTCCCTACAGAGTCTCCCAGTGGGCTAAGAGCAATTACAGAAAAAGTAGGGCAAGCTGACCTAAGATTGAAGAACTGGTAAATACCTGGTTTCAGGCAACCAAACTGAGCCTTTGGGCCCAAGTCAATTTCAGACTAGGAAACTTTAAATGTCTCCACGTAGGTGTCTATAGATGTCTAAAATCCTATTACAGGCAATAGAGCCCAGAAAGCATTTCAGCTCATGGCAAAACAGACACCGAGAAGATGAGTCAGCTGCCTACACGGGGGCTTGCAGTGGCATTTGATATGTCTCTAGGCATGCTTGGTGTCTTATGGACCTCTGGGAGACTCTTGCCCTTCCAAAGCAGCACGAGATGAGATTGCTGAGGACACAGGAAGTGGCATTAATGCCCTGTCTTGTGAATGAATCCTATCCCTCACAATGGTCAACTGAATTGCCCCTCACATCTCCACCAATTCGGAATTCTCCTCCACAGACACCCCTGGGCACTAAATTTATCAGCTTAGACTGATCTGTCTTAATCTCAAAATGAATCCCATCTGTCAGAACCATTCAAGGAGAAACTGATGCCACATTTACGTGATGCCAGTTTTCGTATTCAATGTAAAGGCAGAAAAAAACATTGAGCATCATGGCAATGAATGAGTGCAATGTGATAGCTTGTAGGGCAAATGGTATCCAACAGGAGGAGGAAGGTGCTGTTGCCTCCCCACATACCATCTGCCATAGCTTTTGGAGCTCTGTTGTCAATATTTTTAAAGAAGATAGTGACAGGTGGGGAAGGATTTCATAGAGAGCTATAAGATCTGGTCACAGTCTAGCAAAAAATAATTAAAGGCATGGGAGACATTCTCATGCATTGTTGTCAATGTCCACACCTCTTTACATGGAAAGAAATTTCTGCCAGCAAAATTCTGTAAACTATCAGGAAAATATTTAGAGATGTTTAAACACTAATAATTGCTAAGGCTTGTTTTCCCTTATAAAGAGAAGCTAGCACATAGAGGCAGGGAATTTCAAGCCTAGGCTTGCCTGGCTTTTTCACAGAGAAGCCCTAGGTTGGTTCTTTCTGCTGCTGAACAAGCAGTTTTCTGCAGGAGGTCAGAGCAGAAGAGCAAATCACCCCCCTGCAGCTGTGATACTAATGACACTATTTAGTGGTGCTAACACATCAAAGTGTAACCCCCCGAAATGTCCCCAGGCTCTGCAGGAAACCTCAGAGACCTTGGGGAATGCATTGAAGAGGCCAAATCTTTTAGAAGTGAGTACATTGTGTCAATTAGCACAGAGATTTGCTGAGGAGTATGCTGGTAGCAGTGCTTTCCTTTCATCTTTCACTAAATAGCCAATCTCCCCCAAAGCCATGTAAGAAGTACAACTAGTAGCACATCCCAGTGTTTATCACCAGAAATTGTTAATAAGGCTGAAGGTTTCCTATAGGGAACCTGAGGAAACATTCCGTTACTGAAAAATTTCCATCCCATTACTAAAAATTTAAAACAAACCTGTGTCATTTAAGTAAGTCCTGTCAGTATCAAAGCAAGATACCCTAGAATGAAACCCAGCAATAAACTGTCTCTGATTAAACAGCATAATTTAGAGAAGGATGATTTCCTCACAAGCTGAGGAATTATTTCCTATTTGTGCAGTTAAAGAAAGGTAACAAGGAGCTGCTGGAAACTCACCCATTTCCCACAACAGTGATTTCAAATTTGCTGCAAAATTTATGGGCATCTCTGAGGGAATCAGAGGGGATTTGGGAGGAAAAACATTGTACATATAAAGTAATGTAATAATTATTAGTTTCAACTCAATATAATTACAAATGAGCTTCCACCAGCTACTAATTATCTTCTTGGTTAAAGAGGCCATATTTTATTTAAATGAAGTGGAACGAAATGTTGGTGAAAGCTGTGTAAGTAGTACTAACGAGAGAACATATTTAAAGATATATATTTCCATTTTAGGCCTTTCAACTGAAGGTTTTTTAAAGTACTGAAAGAAAAAGTACAAAGAAATAGAGCATCCTCATGAGCATCTGAGGGACCCCAGGTCTAGTTCAGCAGAAATTTACTTTCCTTGAATGTGTAACAAACAGTACATGTAAAGTTCATTTGTGATAGAGCTAGTTGCTCTTGAATTCTTTCTGAAAAAACCAGAAAACCAGTCAAAATAAAATTTTTGGATGAGGACCTTGGGTGATATTTCTCCCACCTGTCTTCAGACCATCATGGTAACCTTCAGCATTTTCTTGCCTCATGAAGGTAAGCACATCTTTGTTGGGTCTTTAGATGTCTAAGTTACCTTGGAGGAAGAATTCACCAAACTTCCCTTTAAGGAACTTACAAAGCATTCCATGAACTGAAGTCAGATCTTTTCCCTCCCACAGGAATGTATAGACCCATCTCTGTCAAAACAATGTTACTATATATTTAACTCTGAAAACTAGTTAGCATTCATAGTCACGGTTATTGGAATAAAGTCTAAGGATGAAACAGAGCGAGACAAGGTGCTTGCCAAGGAACTGCACCCTAAACAGGCAAAGCAGAAGTGTGTGTGTGTGATGACACCTGTCATCTGAGATGATCCACAACTCTCACTTCTGAGCTGGAAGACAAAGCTCATGGAAATAGAGGAGAAGGTAAGAGACGTGGTAGAAAGGAAGCCAGGGAAGGAAGAAGGAAGTAACTAAAGTGTATGCAAGGAAAGAAGTGGCAAGGATCACCATTTTTTCGATAGGTCGCTGGACTTAGTGCATCAGATATAAATCCACAGTGAAATTATTGCATTGAAAGACATAGACAGAAATACCAGAATGATCAAAGACAATTAAAATCTTGTAAGAATAACATATCTTTTGACATTTAAATGCCAAAATTGTTTTATGGCAACAACAGTAGCTGTCAAGTGGAAATGCACTGAGCTTTCCATTCACCTTTCAAGGAGCAATTTAATCAGCAGTTTTAATATTTTTCCCTTCATAGACAAGGGGCCTCTATTTCGTTTATTGGGTTTGTAATTTGTATTCAAAGTGTCATTCATATAATGAAACATTAATTTAATAAATTTTGTAAATTATTATTCCTAGCAAGATTAATTTTCTTAGGATCAGGGCTGCAGTGGCTGAGCACTCATGATCGTGCTGTGAGATATTCACTATTCCAAGCAGATTTTCAGCTGAAGTCACAAAGGCCTGCCATAAAGTCCACTAGCAGGCTGCACTCTGGAGTCCAGAGTGGAATCGCAGTCTGACAGGTATGAAAACCTTGTTCCATGTCTCCAGGCATGTGCAGGCACCACAGTTAAAAAACCCCAGACACAAACACAGTATACAAACCTTTTACATATGCACAATCTTCTTATTATAGCATAATGAATGTACTTTATCTGTATTTGCAGCTGGTTCAGCTTACTCATAATTATCTGGCTCATTTCTTGTACATCACACTGAATACATAAATGTAATACCCAGGGAAGTAGCAGAGGGATAAAAACACCAACATTCCTATGACTACAAAAAAAGTGGAAGGCAATATTACTGTGCTGATGAAGATTCCAAGTTGAAGACCATGCATTTTTGGAAGGTTTCTTTCTTTCTTTTTTTTTTTCTGAAAGAGGAATAGATATTTGGCTTTAATCTTCAACTACCACAGCCTGTTTTATTACACACATGAAATATTTTTTCAGTATTTAGATATCTGAACATTTAGCACCAGATGCCCAATGCTCTATATTTTTATATGAAATATGTATTCTTTTAGTACTTCTGATGAAAGTCAGTAAAAATAAAAGCAGGATTGTTTTTGCAGTTTCTCTGGATAGCAACCTATGCCTCTTGTGCATGGACTACATTTCCATATGTGATTAAAATGATAGGTGTCTTGTGGTTTATAAAATCCAATCCTATTTACTTAGCTGTATTTTAATTAAATGTACTTTGCAGTCAAACTCTCTGTGGCACTTGTATGGAGAATGCTATAAAACGAAAATGAATGGCTGAATGGAATATTGGGTAGGGGTTGCAGAAATGCATTTTAATGTTTTTAAAGCATGCTCATAAAACTTCTGTTGGACAGGCTAAAAATTCAAACTTCCTGAGAAGAAGAAAGTTTTTTCATTATTTAGCCAGACTGACATATGATTAGTCATTAGAATCTACCCAGAAAATTTAAAAAGTCTTTTATGCCACTATTTCCTCTCTGAGTTTCAGGATTTTCTACCTTACAGCTGTTTTCATAACCATAGCAGAGCAGGTTATAAATAAGTCTCCTCTCCCTACTCACAGATTTGCAATTCTGGTGGCCCTGTCGGAGGAACAACAGACTTGGAGCACCAGGTGTTTGAATTCTGCCTATTTTCAAGCCATGTGTACATCTTCCATCTGGAAACACAAACACCCTTAAATTACTAGATGACATCTGATAGGAGATATATAATTATCTGGAAGTATATTCAGTACTTTGTTCTTTTATTGTTCTTATGTCCATGACTAGAACATGCAGAGCCTCAATTTCGATCCCATTCAGATAATGCCCCTACCAACGCAAAAACAAAAGATGGTCACTGCCCATAGCAGTATATGATCTCAACAAGAGATTATAGAGAGATACAGGGTGATGCTTAGGTTATGCCAGAAAGGATGATGGGCAGTAAAGTAGTCACTCTAAAAATATGCATCCACTTTAGAGTGAAGTAGGCAATGCTCTCCAAAATGACTCTTCTTCTCTAGTGACTATAAAGAGAAGCTGAGAATTTGACAACCAGATATTCACATTACAGATGCCTGAAATAAAAGGAGAGGAATCCTAATGAGTCAGAATAACTATTGTCAATTTTCTCTGAGAAGGACAAAGACAAGGCTTAAAGAAGGCTGTTAGCCACAAAAGAGAGTAAAGGAATGGTTTTGGGCTATTTAAATGGAACTGATTCATATTTAGATGGAAGTGATTCAGTAAGATTGACACCTCATGATACCTGGTCAGTCACTTCCCAGTAATGCAATACTGCAATCAATAACTTTGCAATGTATTTTTAAATACATATTTCAATTTTGTCATCATCTTTTGCAGGAATAAGACAATGTTTTGCATATGGTAGAAACTTTATTAAGTTGCAGGAGCAAAATGTACAGCGACTGCTGCAAGTACTTCTTCACTTTGTGAATCAACTTTCATGACTCATTGCAAACCCTGTATTATACTGCAGCTGGAAGCAGTGAACAAAAAGCTCATGCTCTTTCTGGTGGCCTCTTTCCTCTCTAAACCACAATTTTCTGGGTGATCCTGTATATGTTTGCAGTATTTCAACTACAGAGTGGACTAAGCCCACTCCTGACCCAGGTCACGTGCCCCCTGAATATTTGCTGCAAGTGCAAAGACTTGAATTATGGTCTGATAATAGTTTGTGCTCATGAAATGTAAAATTATTAGGCATGCTGGGGCTGATCAAGACACAACAAAATCCACCATCATCTTAAGTTTGCCTCTTTCTAAGATGTTTGGGTGCTTTGAGCCTCAGCTGCAGCTGTGACAGTAGCTCACAGGAAAAACAGAAAGTGTGTGGATCAGGCAGCATCTCGTTTATGCCTATTTTTCATCTCTACAGTATATCTAAGTACACAGCCTTTTGCTGCTTGTCCAGATATCTGCTTTTATCACAGCTCTTCACTTGCAGAATAGGGATCATACAGCTTCTTTGTCACTTTCCTTGTCTATTCTGGATCGCAGAAAGAGAAAACAACTTGTGCACAAATATTTCAGTGAGTGTTCAGAAATATCTTCAGTGATTTTTTTAATGTGTTATTAGAAATTTCAGCTCCTCCTGTTAGTTTTAGTATAAAAGCAGCAAAATACTTTAGCTGAAGAAGGAAACTTCTGCATTGTGAACCTGAGTGTAAGCTCTTCACTCTTCCACTTGTAATGAGAATAGTAGTTTAATAACTGAAATTACACATTTACTGAGCTTTAAGTTTGCTCAATACATTCAAATAGTGTATGGGGCAGTGTAAAATCATGAGGGAAATGGTATAGCTGCTCCAAAGCCATACTTTTTAAAAAAAAAACAGACTGCGTGCTACTAATTGCAGGAGAGGTGAATATTTCTTAACACACATTTTTAACATGTTCAGGTCATTGTGTAGGCACTCTTGAGTTCCCTACATGTGCTTTGTCTGTGTACAAATCTTCAGATTTTAAAATGAAAAGTATTTTTACTTGTTGTGTCATGCTGTCTTGTAAAGAAAGCAATGAGCTTTGACAATATTAAATTTTGTGGCTTAAGGGCATAAACAGAAGATGAGTGTCCAGCCTAAAGGGAAAGACAGGGAGTGCTCTGCTCCCCATTGATGAACAAGGGGATGCTGGCCAAAACAAGGCAGCCTTTGAAGGATAAGCTTCTGCTCTACTAACAGCATTCTTCTCTCAATAAATAGGCCAGTATATAATTTTCAAGGATTGTCAAGAATATCTTCATTATCTTGTTCTGCACATCCTAGTTAATTTTGCACTTGGATAGGTTTCAAGGGATTGTGAATGGGTGAATCTTCTGCAGTTGTCTTTGTAATGTTGCATTACCAGTGCTCTTTCCAGGGAAAACATAGCATCCCACCGAGTCACAAGAAATGCTGAAAGCAAGAATAACAATGTTTTAGAAAAGTACTCTCATAACAGATTGAAAGTGACACAATATTGATGAGCTTAAGGCCCTTGCTTATGTGCTCAGCTGATAGAAACTGTGGCTGTTGTACTGGATAGAGCTGGACAGAACAAGGTTTACAGGAAATCAGAGTCTGTTCTGTGATGACATTTTCTAATTACTGATCATAAATTCAAGTTCATTTTCAGACATGCAAGAGTAAACTAAGCTAAGTATTCCTGACTCCCAATGTTTGCAGTTACTACAGCAATAAAATCCTGCAATATGCTGCAATGTCAACATAACACAATCGTTTCCAATGCCTTGGTTTCTTTCACTGTTGAACTTTGAAGAAGAGCTAGCTACAATATGTGACATATAACATCTCTATCACTTAAGGTTTTTATGTCATTACTGATTATTACATATAAAAAAGCTTGGTACCAGTCTTTGGCACATATAAAAATGATAGTAGGAGGTGAAGCTCAATATTATAGTGTGGATTTTTACTGTTTTTTAATCAGTTGTCTGTAACTTAATACAATTGTAGGATATTTAATGAATGGGAGACATCTGAGGTAAATAGTTTTATCAGTTCAGTCCTTTCTAGAGTGTCATTTAGGGACAGGAATCAGAATAGCTCTGCCTGGTATCTGGACACTCTTGCTGTGATTTGGTGTCTCCATAGCTGAGTTCTCATCAGTGCTAATGGTTGTCACCATTGGTGGAGAGGAACAGTTCTGCAGCCTCACGGAGAAACAGCTGGACCATGGTGCAGAACACTGTCTTTTTAGCCAACTCAGTCACCCCTGGCGGCAGGAGAGGAGCAGAAAATTGACAGAAAGGGCAGTTTGGATAGAATAAGGGAAGGTCAGGAGCAATAGACTGTGAGGGTTTTAGGAAGGGATGCTAAACAGAAAAAATACAAACTATTTACCTACTATCTGCTGCTAGGAGAATGTGCAGAAAGCTTCCTCCCTCCCGTTTCCTTCCACTTTAGAAAAAAATCTCAGCCACCATTTGCCTCCATTTGTCTGTGCTGAGCTGCCAGGCCAGAGCTGGGCACTAAGTATCCTGCCACATTAGTGAGACTGAGCAGCTCCAGACGTGCTGCCTCTCCTTGGTATAGCAAGTGATGCTGTCTAGCCGTCAACCACACTCTTCAAGTGTGACTTACTCATTCTGCCTTCATTGCACACCCACTTACAATCAATCTGCTGGGTATTGTATGACCTTATTGTAGTTACAGCACTGAGTATGTTTCATATATCCACGCAGTTTATTTCATCTTCTGTTCCTAGAAAAAATATATATCACCTTAATTCAATGTAGGCAAAATCACTCAATTTCTCTCAGTTCTTCAGCTTCAATTTTGTTGCTGGTATTTATCTTGTCATGTTCCAGTTGCAAAACACATTTACTAGCTGCAGTTGCAAGAATTATAAATGGGTTTCTTGCTTTGCTTAATTTCGTCAAATCAGGCGGCTTGGTAGTACCCTCATAACAGGAATTTGCAGGGACACAACAGTGAAATAACTCCTGCATCAGTTTGTTCATATCAGGGCAGAAGTTTTTTAGTGTGAGAGCATCTCAGGGGAAATTAGGAAGAATACAGAGCAGATAGACAATGAAAAAATAGGCATATAACTTACTGATTCCAAAGCACTCTGCTGGAATACTAGCTACTTCTTTTTGCACCAGAGGGAATTGTGCTGAGAAACACTTTTATAATCCCATTGCTTTACTCACTGATTTGACAAAAGCAGAATGAAAAATTACATTTGGTACCTGATTCTTCAAACTGTTAGGCAGATGCTTAATTACAGGTGATTGCAAGAGCCCTGGTGACTTGAGCTTTCTTTTCTGTTAAGTCTTTCAGTATTAAGACCACAAATACATAATAGTAATTCTTTAATTATGCCACTAGAAGTGGAGGTCAGTCTATCCATTAGATTATCACAATCAAACTGTTATAATCAATATCACATTATTTAATCTTTTTTTTTTTTAAACATGAGAGTCAATATGCTAAGAAAAGCTTCCATGGTTGTTTCTTAAATGGGAAAATTAAGATATCCAAAATCCGTACAAGATAGAACAAGGACACAAGAATCAAAGCAGGACATAAGAATCAGTGCCGAACTTTGCTGTTTTTTTGAAGTAAAAATCAATTGTCGAATACAGCTGTGTGGACCACAAGATCACAAAATACGTTGGAGTTAGATGCCAGACAGCTATAAAAGCTTTTTTTTGAATTCACAGACATCCCAGGGCTTCTTACAACAGCCTCTTAAGAGTTGTTTTTTTTTTCTTTCTTCAGCACCAAAATAAGACGAATAAAGCTAAAAGAGCTGTAATGTCATCCCTGCTAGTACTGCAGCATTATGATCTAAAATTGAATAGATTAACTTAAATGGAAACATTTTTTGGCATCATAACAGAGCCATTATGGGATACTTGGTTACCATAGAAACACAGGTAATGAAAAAGACACTATCACTAAATCATGAAACTTTAAATAGATTAATACCAACATTGGAAACAAAGACTCATGTATTGCATTAAAGGACTGATCTCACTGACACACCACTGTGTCTGGCATGTAAACTCTCACTTTCCTGATTGTACAAATCTAAAAAACATGCTGTGCCTAGATGTCATTCAAATGAAAAAATTAATCTTTTTTCAATGTTTGGAAACAAAAATATGTTTTAAGAAATTGCTGCTATAAATTTGTTGCTCATCCATGTTAAACAAATATTCTTGAACAAGAAAATAGTATTTCCTAAAAGATAACATTTAACAAAGAGGGCAGCACCACGACATCTACTGCAACACTTAGGCAGAATCTGTAATTACTAGAAATAGTTGTTTTTCTAGCACATCTATTTTCTGAGTTTTAAGGTTAAATATCATTTTGTTGTTACTGGTTTTATTTTTCCCTAAGGGAAATAAGAAGTTCTTTGCCTTTATCAAACAGCTTTGTCAACTTCTATAAAACCAAGTTTCTACTCTGCTCGACCACGCTGGAAAAGCTCAGCTTCTGCAGCCACAATCCAAAAGGTGAAACACTGAAACACTGTCTGTGCAGTGAGGCAGGGGTGTGGGCACTTGTGTTTAATTTTTCCCTTACACAAAATTTAGCATCAGCCCCCACATGAGAAAATGTAAAACTCAACAGAATTGTAAATGTACAAAACTGTCCCTTACAACTTTAGTAATGCTTGCCATTCTCAGCCTACACTTCTCATTCCTCATTTTTTCTTCTCTTCTCTGTTCTTCCTTGTGGTATCCCTTGCACACTGACTTGCTTGCTTTGACAAAGAGGTGAGCCACTGCAAACCAAAAACCTTCTTGTAAATATATCTACTCTAATAATTCCAAGCAAATATGGTTGAAATTAAGTTCTTCATTACTGCATATGCTGCCAATTAGGGAACACAGTGTCCTGTCAGATAAAGTTTATTACAGCAACATGAAATACAACAGTCATAGCTTGAGAAAGAGAATGAAGAATAAGGAAGGATGCAATCTAATAACTTTGGTATTTACCTAAGCCTTAGCAACCTGACACCTAACACACAATACTTATATGAAGATCGGGGTTATATACATTGGAGGACAGGGGAGACCCAAAGATAGGGTTGTAAGACCAGAGCATTAATTCCATAGATGACTGGTCTCTGAAGGGGATTGACAGCTTTACCATGCCACTCAAGAAGAGGATCTGGATTTGAGCTGTTGCATTTGCAGGACTAGAGAATTTGGAAAATATTTGTTTCTGTATAGTAGTAACACATCAGCTACCTTCCACTAACAGAAGTTAACAGCAATATGTTAATATTCCTTGTTTATGATTCTGTTATTTCATAGTTATAAGAAAAATTAAGAGAAAATCAGTCTTCAGTAATGCTGTTAATTATATTCTCAACTCCCACCCTACTCCTCAAACATGACAATTGGTGTCACATCTCCACCTGGCAGGCAAAAAGGAACCAAAAAACTCCAACACAACACCACTCAAAAAATCTCCAACACTCCCAGCCCCAAATCTCTCTAAAAGCAGACTAATTCCTTTTTTCCCAATGAAAATCTTACAGATTTTAATTAATCATTAAGCATCATTAAGGAGTTGAAATAAGAAAGTTTATGCTATAGGAGTCTGAATGGTCTATGTGTTTAGACCAGAAAGGTGAATTTATTGACCTTCTCTTGTCTATCTAATGCAGATCCACTGTCAAAAGAAGGGCAGAAGACAAGACACATTGAGTCTAGCTGGGCTGGTATTAATTTTCTTTATAGCACCCCATTTTGAGCTTGTGACTAAAACAGAGTGAACAAGACAGCAGTGTTTTGGCTGTTGCTGAGCAGTGCTTGTACAGCATCATGGTTTTATTTTTCCCACTCTGCACCAGCAAGAAGGCTGGGGGGAGCACAAGAAGCTGGGAGTGAACACAGCTAGGAAAGGTGGCCACTAAGCAGAAGGATATTCCATACTTTTTAATGCTCTGCTCAGGCATAAAAGCTCAGGGGAAGGAGGAAGATGCAGGGACAATTGTGATTATGGTAGTTGTTTTTCCAAATAAGCATTGCATGTGCTGAGGCAGGACTTCCAAGGAAGTGGCTCAACATCTCCCTGCCAATGGGATGCAGTAAGTGAATGCCCTGTTTTGCTGTGCTTGCACAGCTTTGCTTCACCTATTAAATGACTTTCTTTTGAGCAGAAAGTCTTCTTGATTTTGCTCTTGTGATTCGCTCTCCCATCCTGTTGGGGCATGACTGAGTGAGTGGCGGGGGGGCAGGACAAACCCACCACAAGGATACAGAGGTGAGAGACAAAACTGACAGTCCAAGATTATATTTTTTTTTTGTATTTCCTGACTAAAGAAGGCAAATCCCAAGGCTGAAAAAGGCACATAAGAGCTCACATCCATGTATAGTATCAAAGGTGACTTCCACCAAATTTTTCTGTCTCGATAGCAACTGAGATGAGACTAGACTTCTCCCATGGAACAGGATTTAGAAAATTTGTGATTTTCCACTTTAGAAGTCCTAGAAATATGTCTGTATTTTGTAAAGGATATCCTGAATTATTGATGAAATATCTTTTTGGCAATGTTCTTGATAGCATTTTTAATACTGTTAAAAACCTCTCTGCGGTCAGATTTTTCTTCAGCAAATTAAAGAAAGAAATAGTCTCATAGTTCATCTAATAAATATACATAGAACTTCTCTTCATGTCTATAAAATCGAATTGTGGTGAAAGATCATATTTTAAAACATTCAGTTTTTCTCTCTATTGATCCAAAGAAAATCCTTTACAAATTGACTTGTCATTCTATTGTGATATCCTTAGGTGATGACTTGTAAGTAATTCTGGTCAGTTGAGCATTAGAAAAAAAACTACTGTATCAGTTGCTTGTATAAAAATTTTTGCACAAAAGACATTTGTAATCTGTAGAAGCCAATTACTAAACCAAAGCAAGGATTTTGAGGCAAGGAGTCACTGCAAAGTGCTACAGGGCACAGAGTGATGAGTGCATCTGTGGGCAGAGGGAGCCCCATTTCATAGAATCACAGAATCAAAGAATGATTAGAGCCAGAAGAGGCCTTAAAGATCATCTAGTTCCAAATTCCCCACCATGGGCAGGTATGCCACCCATCAGATCACATTACTCAGGGCCCCATCCGTCCAGGCTTTGAACAGGCTCAGGTATAGGGAACCCACAACTTCTCTGGGCAACCTGTTCCAGTGGCTCACATCCTCACAGTAAAAAACTTCTTCCTAACATCCAACCTAAACTCTGCATCTAATTTCTCTGAGGCCCCATACGCTCTTGTTGGTGCTTGGGTCCTGGGGACAGCAAAGGAGACCGGAACAGGGAGAAGAAAGGACAAGACACTTGAAACAGAAGCAATTTGAAACCTTTAAAAAGCAAATCCAAGACACGGAATAATATTTTCTAGACTGAACAACTCTGTTTACATTGCAGGCCACTGCTTCATGTGCATGGGTAAACATGAGCTATGGATACACATGCAGCTTTCCACTCTCTCTGCACGTAGTTCCAAGTGTTTTCAAAGTGCTCGGTGACCAGTAAATAAACTGGCCAAACCCTCTGCCATTTGGAATGTAGCTTCCCCTAATGTACCCATCTGTTAGCTAGCCCAGTGTAGCTGCATTTAGGCTAAAAGGGCAGATTGGAGATCCTGGAATTGTATGAGTACACACCCACTTTTAGCCTCTCAGAGCACAGTGTTCTAGCGCAGCAGCAGGGGAGGGGAGATGCTACTTCTGTAATTCCACATTTATTTATTTTAAAGTAGACTGATAATAGCTCAGTGGAAAGTAAAAATTATCATAGGGACCTTCTTGATTTCACCAAAAATTGTAATCAGCAGCATCCAACAGCTTAAAACTTCCATTCCTGCTGTCCCCAGATCAGCTGCTTCTGCCCAGTTTCTTTGAGGAGCTGACTACATTGCAGCAATAAATTTTGCCAGCTGGATGGGGAAGAAATGGAGAATTCCTTCCATGCAAAAATTACAATTGAGCGAAATTGTGCCACAGAGGCAAGGCAGGAGGGAACAATACAAACATTCATTTTCATATTTCTGTGCATCTAAATATATCATAGTTTTCCTACAAAAACCTCTCACGAGGAGTTTCTGTTTATCACAGCAGCAAACAGCACAGTAAAAAACACTGGCTGTAGGCTGCCATCTGCTGGGTTTTGTGATGAAAGGTCACTTGACAGCGGATTTTGGCAGATTTTGCCTTAGCACTGCAAATAGCACGATAAATCCTCACCCATGGGAGGCTGGGGACATCGAATTTCCACCAGTGGCAGTTGATGAAATTTCTGGAAGCAAGTGGGTTTTCTGAACCTGACTTAGTGCTCCCCAGAACACTTTAAAAGGCCACTACTTTGCACAGATATTGTTTCTGTATTGACATTAATTTAAAATTAATATGCTTAGATGCTCTCAGGTTATGAATCTTTCAGCTGCACAAATACACAAACACACACACACACACAAGCAAAATCCCCTTTGAAGCCATGTTAATATGCAAATTCTAGTTTTTGTGCAACTTCATGTCATGTGTACAACCTGCACATTGCTTTCTTGCAGCAGGATTATAGTTTTATTTTCACCACTTGACGTGCCTAAAGGTTCTACATCTGTTTTCCTGGGCTCTAACATAATTTAATGACTTTTTACAGCTCAAAATACAATCATTTTATTGGTTCAACGGCAGCATGTAAGTTAAATGAACCTGTGCTGATGAGGAGATATTGGTTCTTTTATTTAGCTGAGATTTATGCAAACATGTGCAAGACAAGTAGTAGTAAAATGTCCTAGAAATAAAAGCCAGACTTGTGTGAATCAGGAGTATTTTTGCCTGACTTCAATGTGTTCAAGATTTCAAGCAATATATCTTGGTGCACAAATTCCTCAAACCGCAAGGAGCTCCACATGTTCTCCACGGTGAGTTCAGACTAAAGATAGTGCCATTAGTTTTGCAATGGAAAGTAAGGGCCATGGAACTCTTTCCATACTGATCATATTCTCAGAAAAATTCTCTAGTATCATTCTAGTTGTAGCGCGTACCTCCATCTTGTGGCCGCTACTTTTCAGAAATTGTCTTATTAATGCTTCAAGTTTTCATCTGAATTGTTCACCAGCTTTTTAAAAGTCGCATGAGCCCCTCTTGCAAGCAATGTTAAACTTTCTTTGTTCCAAAAGATACACAGCAGAGTAACTGACTATGACATGAGACAATAACACAGTTGAATTTTGCAATAATTGAGTCTCACAATCAGTATGCTGTAATCAAGAGGATATTGTCAAGATTAACAGCCCTTATACTAACTTATTTTTGTGTTCTCTACAGCCCTTTGCATAATGGACAAAATTCTTTATAATGTGAAAGGATCTTTCCTTGCTTGCTGGCTTGAGTGTTCTAATGGATCTCAGAGGAAAGTAGAGAAGTCTGTGGTATTATTATGTATATGCATTTGTGAGTGGATGTTTGCATTTGCATGCTCAGATTTTGCAATTTCTCAGAAAAAGACAATAGGGTTTCAAGTGAAGTTTTTGGAAACTAAGAGCATTGTGAAATTTCTTGTGGCTTTCAGCATACACGAAAAAAGAGTCTTCAAAGACTTATGCAATCTCTGTTGGAGCTGACTTCTTAATTCTAGTGTCTCTTCTTAAATACAGAATATAAATTGCTTGAGTTAACAGGAGCCTCCTGAAGTTCAGCCAAAAGATAAATGCAGAGCCCGGCATGTGGGATGGGATAACCTCATGTGGCAGGGCCAACTAGAGAGTACCTTTGAAGGAAAGGACCCTGTGATTCAGCTGGAAGGTTTGAACATGACCCACCAATGCACCTTTGCAGCACACCAAGGTGTCCTTACTATATTAGAAAAAGTTAATCCAGCAGATTAAGGGAAGAGATGATGTTCAGCTTTTGTGATACCACATCTGAAATACTGAGTCCAGTTTTAGGCTCCATGGTAGAAAACACTGACATCCAGGCACAAGTGCAACAGAGAACCACCAGGCAGCTTTGTGGCTGGATAACATGATGTAGGAGATCATGTCAGATGAGAGCATGTTCAGCCTGCAGAGGGGAAGGATATTGGTGGGGTTGTCTTACTGCTGTGAACAATACCAGATAAGAAGGTGTAGACAAAGGGGAGTCAGATTTTTCTAGTAGGTGCATGGTTAAGAAGCAACAAGCAGAAAACAGAAAAATGTGAATGGCTGTAAAAAAAGATTTTCACTATGAGAGTGCTCAAACACTGGAAGAGTTTGTCTCAGGAGGCTGTGGGATGTCCATCCATAGAAATACTTAAAAGATAGTTGGATGTGGCTCTGAGCAAATCCTGACACTGGCTTTGAGCAGGGGAGTCGGATGAAACACATCCAGGAGGCGCCTTCTGGCCTGTCAGATTCTGTTCTTTACCTTCTGAAGACTTTTCATGTTCACACGGCAGTAACAACATGATACAGGAATTCTCTACTGGCTCTCAGGCACTTCAGCAGCTGAGCAAGAAACAGCCCATGACACTGTAACAGAATATGTGCTCGAAGCTGTCCAGGACATCAGCTCTGTGTGCACGCAATGAGACCAAAGCTCCATTATAAAAGTTTGTTTCTCCTGTTGTGTAGGGGAAACAGCTCCCCTCTGTTATTTAAATGCTGGGTTTTGACATAATCTGTAAATGGGTTTGCCAGCCTAAGAGCACAACAACAATGAGCTGTCACGTCAGCAGAGAGAATGAACAACTAGTTGTTTTCCAGGTAGTGGAAAGCAATTAAGAAACTCCCATGACACACCAGTTGGTATGTTCTATTTCTTATCAGATGCAAATCTCACCTTCAATAAATAAGCAGACAGGTTATTGCTAAGTTGAACATCCCCATTAACAACCCTAGAGGTGTGTTTTATAAAAAACAGAAGGTCTCACTGAGTCTGGTCTGTGCTGCAATTAGGCTGGCCTAAAGTGCCATCTCCTTTTCATGGTCCACAAACATGTTGGGGAGAGAATTTTTGTCAGCCTAATGAGTTATTTCCTTCCGATCTGAAGGACAGGAGAATTTGAGGGGCATTGTGAGGATTTTTATCCCCAAAAAGCCAAGGTTGTAAATTATAGTTTCCAGTATTGCTGTGAGGATAAACAAAAAGCCATCCTCAGATACACAGAAGTATTGCATGCAAAAAATGTACAAATATAAGACTAATTGTTATTATAAAGTAATTCCTATATTCAAATATCTAGTTTGTTTGGTTTTTTTGCTACAGCTAATGAAAATACTAAGTAAAATACCTCTGTTGTCGTGATAAATCAAATCCTACTGCTATTTTAAACATCCTAGGCATCTTCAAACTGTTAAACTGAGCATGTAACCTGGCAGCCAATGAATTTATCTACTAAGTCCTGGGGTATTCAACATAATTTTTGTTTGCTGTGCAAGTCCATTGATACCATTCTCCACTGGATCATGAAGACTTCAAGATGACCTCTGTTGGCAAAAAATCATAGATTACAGATATTGGACAAGATGTTTTTTTCATTTCACCTCCTAAAATGCAAAATTAAGGGTTGTAATTTAAAATCAGCTGCCAATTGAGAAGAACATATGAAATTGAGTATCAATGCCTGAAATTGTCACAGGTAATGACAGCACCATGAATAATGTATGAGTGATTAATGCTAATCATGATGAATGCTAATCATATTTGGAGTTTCTTAAATGTAGATCTGACTCCATTGGGTCTGAAATTTCAGGAAAGCAGTAAATTTTATGAAGCATGAAGTACAGCAGTTTCTTGTTACATATACAGGCTTCAAAGGGCATTGCAAGTGCTTTCTGACAGCCTTTATCTATAAAAAATATCGACTGCTTTGTGGAGAAATACAGAACTTGGGACTTATAATTGGAGTATTTCTTACTGAAGTAGTAGCATAGTAAAGACAGATGCTTATTTCAGCCAGATGTTCTGTCTTTATTTCATAGCATCTAAATCTTGTCTTGATTGTTGGCTATATTCTCAAGTAACTATTTCTAACAAATCTTTGGGGTTTATATATACACAGAGAGGAAATAGATGACACCAGAGCCATTTTTTGAAATTTATTGTAAGCCTTTCAAATTTTAGTGGTGTTCAGTCCTGCAAAAATGTCTCTGGTGTTCAAAAAGCTACTGATCTCTCAACTTTTCAAGTCGTCAATTCTTTGTCCTGGAAGGAAAAAAAAATAAAAAAAATAAAAAAAATAAAAAAAAAGAAAGAATCTAGGAAGGACATAAGAAAACTGGTGATTTTTCCAAGCTCCCATTGCCTCCTATATGAGCAAGGAATCTGACAGCAAACCATACTCTGATCTCCTGAATGAGAGGGTCTTTTCCATGAATCATGGATCATGAATGGCAGAAGTGAAAGAAAAGCAGCACATTCCTTTGATGTTTGCCATGCAACAACATGTTGGTCTGGTTTTTCATGAAAGCAACCCTCTCTGAACACGTTGGGTTGCAGGTTCCCAGGTTCTAGATTTGGAGCCCTGTTGAGCATTGCTGTGTTCAGATGCTGCTCTCACATCCACGTTGTGTGGTAACTTGCCTGCTTTAAAGGATGGGATGATGTTTGTGTGGAATGTTTTGAATGGCTGCCTGCTTATCCACTGTCTCATTTCTCTGATGTCCTTTGTCACAGGTGTAGATCTTTTTTTCATCCCAAGTTTATTTCTGCAGTGCTGTAGTGCTCCTCACACACCCTGCAGTTCCATTAGCTGGGAGAAAACAAGCTGTAAGCACCACTGTAGGAAGCCTGGTGCCAGGGCATGGGCATGTCTGCTTCTCTTCATCAAAAGGAGCCAAGACATTTTATGTATGTGCACTGTGTTGAGAGCAAGGTGACACAGTCACTTTGAACAGCAAAAGGCAAAAGAATATCTCAGGGCATGCATGACAGAACGTGGTGCGTAAAGGCCACGACGCTGGATGCATCTGGTAAAAAAGAGGAGTGACCTGATTCTAAACACAAAGAACTTGCTACTTGGCTGAGGAAAAAAACCAACCAAACAAAACAAAACAAAAAAAAGAGAACTGAACTTCAGAATTACTACCATGATATTTTGTCATAAACAAAGTGGCAAATAAAAGAACTGGCAATTTCTCAAGGGTATCTAATACCAAGGTTTATCAGTGCTAAGTCTTTCTACAAGAAGCACAAACGCTTAGGCACTTCAAACGTAATGCAACACAGAGGAACAAGACATGAATATTAATGGAAGGCAAACAGAAACATGATTTCAAATAGGAAAGTCAGATCATTTAAAGGCAGTGAGATAAAGAAAAAAAGCCCCCAAAACCAACCTATCTAGCAGTGCTTTTAGGTAAATTGGCTTGTACATCTGACTTCCACCCTCTGTCCTTCTAGTGTCTAATTTTGACACTTACCTGACTGCTCCCTACTGTTCCTTGGCCTCTTTCAGCACTCATAGTTCCTACTGTTCATGCAAAACATATTGACTGTCCAACTATTGGTACATCCATGCAGATACAGAGCCAACATCCTTGCCCTTCAGTCTGATCTTTTTCTTACCTACTGACCTCCAAACTCTTGCTCTGATCTGACACAGTTCAAGTCACTTACCTTACTTTTCACTCTCTTGCATGATGCTAACTTCCTTCTCCTGTTCCTCTACACCTTCTCTATCAGGGAGGACCAACCACCGTTGATCTTTCAGGTGGGTCAGCCTCAGCAGCTAGGATACTCTACATACTGATCTATGCTCTTGAGAGCAACACCGAGTAAACACATTATGGAAGATGTCGGATGTTTTGGGTTTATTTCTTTAACTGTAATTTTTGTTTTCCCCCAAGATAGAAAGATGTTTGCCAGAGGGGCAGCAAACTTCTTTGTTCATAAGGCAACTACCACTTTGATGCTAGAATTGCAAACAAATTGCAAAGCATGGTTTGCCCCAGAAAGCTGATGGAGTGAATACAGGAAATTGAAAGTGTTGGTTTCCCTACAGCATTTAAAGTGATAAAAGTGATGGACTTAATTCTCACTGAGAGAGAAGAAGGTCAGACTGCTCTACAGAAACCTATTAAGGCCATCAGGAGAGGCTCTGAGATCAATAGATATTCAGAGGGTAGCCACAGTATGAGATAAATGTGTTTTGGAAGAGGAAAAACATTTTGACAAAGAATGTAGGTGCTAGTGTAAAGCAAACAGTTGCTTAAACAACTGGAAAAAAACCTAGCCTAAAAAAAAAAAAAAAAAAGACGTAAAAAATGCACATGTGGCCCCTTGAAAATATTTGCCCAAATCAGTGGGAGTTTTGCTGGGTGCACACTTTTTCTCTTTTTCTATTAAGCATACAGATGAAAACCATTTCTTTGACCGATTTAGAGAGCTCCAATTGGAAGAATAGGATTTTGTTTTCTAGCATACTCCATATCAATATCATTAGTCAATCAAATAATGACATAAAGATTGTACAAAAATTATTGCTTACAAAATATGCTTTTATTGGCTCCATATGTACTAGTTCATTAAAACTGGCTGTTTCTCGTAAGAAATATAATTGTACCAGTATGGAAACACCAGGTTGACCTTTCAGCCCTGCTGTAATGATGACCTTACTTGTTCTATTAAGGTAGAAAAACTCTCTCAGGGATTGTGTCTGAAAATGCATCAGTGGGAGGTTCTTGTCTTTTATAGCTGTCAGGAAACATACTGGGATACTGTATTTTCTGGATGAAAAAGATTTCTCATGGTGCTTCCATGAGAAAAAAAAAAAACAAAAAAGAAAACAACAGCAACAAAAAAAAGAAAGCTATCCCAGTAAAACAAGAAAGTGAGGCAGCATCTGGAAAGAGCACAAAGCAAGAGCAACAGCATGAGTGTGAACTGGAACCTACATAAAACTGATGGAGAAAAGAAATTCTAAACCTTTGAAACAGCTCCAGTCATCTTAAAATAAACCGGATTGCTCTTCTAGTAATAATAGTCCTAAATAAATTGTTGTGGTTCAAACAAGCAAAGCAATAAGACTTTCTTTTCTCTGCTGAAACCATATATACTGATTCCCTTTTATCTGTCTATCACAATTCTCTCCTCTGTGCCACAATAATTCATCCTTCAAGACTGAATTCTCACAATAAAATTTCAATTCATAAAACAGATCCTTTGGTGGCACAACACATTTACTGAGAGTTTTTAATTCAAGAGGAATATTAAAGGCAGTTATATATAGAAACCACACTAAGAGTTGACCAAGGTCTGGAAGACCTTTTGTCCTCAGTAACAAAAGGCTTAGAAACAACATTTTAACTTGTTCATCTGTTCTTCCCTAAAGGGGAAACTTTATAGTTAATTCTAGAAAAGAAATCTGGCTTACAACTATGTTACAATAATAAGCACTGTTTTTACAAATAAACTGCAGAGATCAATGAAAGATGCATGCTCTTTCGTGATGGGCTGACAATATTTTAACAAAGAGCTCTAACAATAAAAAAGGTTCTTCCTTTGCTCATGCTAATATTGACACAGAAAGCACAGAATATTTTTTCATTTTGACCCAAATATTTCTCTACTAGACTTACAGAAAATATGGAAAGACAAAAAATTAATTTAAAATTAGCTTCTGGTGGGGATTTTTATTTTATGTTCTGAAAAATATATCAGCATATCAAAGAAGCACATCTGTGGACTAGAAAAGGAATGATGACCCAAGGCATAGACAGGATAAACTAGGGGTAGGTACTTCCCTCAGTCTTCTGATTCCAGGTACTCAGAGAATGCAGGTTTAGCTGAAATTCAGATCAGGAAGTTTTAAGCAGTCACTCTTCACATCTCAAACATTTTTGGTTCACCAGAACTGTCCAGGAGCCTGGACTTTCACAGTAGGGACTTCCTGAGGGCGTGAACAGCTATCATTTGACATGAACTTCGATTGAAAATAAAAGAAGCCAGAACCTAGGCAGAATTTAGGCTCCCTAAGCTGAAAAGTACAGTTTTGAAGTCTGTGTTTATTTGCTCCCTAGTCTTAGAAACATCACTGTTTTCAAAATGAGAGTTTCTCAGCAATTGATGTCCAGCATCACTCAGGGTCTCGAAACTAGTTACTCCCCTACTAGTATCTAGTAATCATTTCCAGTCTGTAAGTGTACACTGACAAAAATTGTCATAAAGCCACAGGTATGTTACACAGGGCAATAATTTTCTTCTAAAATACTTCTATTACTACATTCTCTCCTCAGACTCTACTCCAGATTTCTACAGAGAACTCACTAGTTAAGTCACATATCAAAGGAAAGGCAGATTGAGGTTTATTTCCTATGTATTCTTGAGATTGCCTCTACAGAGTCTCTCTGAGCTGACAGGGAGTGCATAGCCTGAAAGACCTTGCAAGAACATACGTTATTTGTTTCCATTCTTTAATGTTACTATTTGCTCTCATTCTTTAATCAGCCCAATTAAAACCAATACACTTTGTGCACAAGTTATTTCAAGATTCATTGTTTCAGAAACAGAGCACAAAGACTGTGAGAACTATCCTGTAACTCTTGTCCATGGATTGTTTGATGCGTGAGTTTATTGTTGCTTAAAAAAACCAAGGTTTGTATGTTTGAAGACACCTCAGGTGAAAAGGTATTTGCTACAGATTTATCTATTGCTTTGTGCTTACTCATTTGTTGCTTTCAGAGACACCTAAAGGAGGATCTCCACTTAACTACCCTGTGATCTGAGAGCGCTCCTAGTTGTTCCTGTTGAGAATTTGTCTGAAAACTCAGCTTACTACAATTCAGTCTGATTTATTTCATAGTCAAAATAATATTGTAATATTGTAATATTGTTCATGTGTCTTGATAATGTGATCAAGTAGTAGCCTAGAGATGAGTTACAGGACTTTTCCAGATCAGAATCCAGGCCATTACTCTTTCATTTTGGAACTGGTAGAAGAATTCAGCAGATCACTAGCACTGAACATCACTAAATTGCAGTCATACAAAGGACTGTAACCACCAAAATCGAAATGTTTCAAGAACCAAAATACATGTAAATCCTCTGTGCTCGCCAAACATTCTGAAACACATCAAGTATAAACTTTTAGATTTCTTTGCCACCACTGATAAGCAATTCTGAATCTTTTGCTCCCAGATGAGATAATGTTTGGTATATCATGAGACTGCTGAGGAGTTTTGTTTAAATAAATTAAGAAAAACCACGTATTTGGTTGGAAATGTTCGGTTGGAAATGTTGGGTTGGAGCTGTTGAACAGCGTAATTCAGACTTAGCTACTGTTTCAAGATTCATGCAGGGACCCATCTTTCTAAAGAAATTCTGTAAGATTTAAGGTTTGAGTTCACTATGATACATTTTGCCAATCTTCTTTCAAGCTTGAAACTTGTAGGCTGTCAGCATCATAACTATTGCAAATATCTGGTGAATCACACATAGCTTTGGACAGGAATTTTTAGCATAGGAGAAAAAAAAAACAACGAAACACAGGAGAAAGTACATACGTATTAAAAAAGAAAAAAAAAACTAACAAAAAAAAAAACCAACAAAAAAGAAAACAAATTTATGGCACGTTGGACACTGTCTTAGAACAAAATTCATACCTCCCCATAAGAAAAACCTGGGGAACATTAAGGGTAATGATCCGTGTGGCCTTCAAACAACTAAGTGGGATCATGCAAGGAGTTCAGGATGTAGAACACAGCTGAAGTATTGGAGTGTTATTTCAGTATATCTTCAGCTGGAAGACCTGCATTCAGTACCTCCTACTACTCTTTTGTTCAAAGCAAAACTTTTCTTGGACTCTTGTCCTTAACATTTTTTCTGTCCTTTTGACTTGACTCTATTTACCCTTTTAGACACAAGCTCAGCAAGCTGGCAGACCTAGTTTGCCAGGAAGATCCATTAGCTTTAAGAAATTCTAACAATTAGTTAATATTTATATTATGACTTTGAGGTAGATTACTTTGTGCGGTTTCCCAAGAATGGAGTGAAAAAAAATCCAGGGAATTTGTAATAGGTTAGCTATGGAAACCAAGGGCACTCTTAAAATTGCTTTGCAGTGGCAGTCCCAATTTTATTTCAGCCTTTGTTGATTTTTTTTTTTTTTACAGCACAGCAAGAGGTTTATAGCTCACTGACAAAGACAGAAAGAGAAAGAAAGGGAAACAGAAAGGTGTCAGTTGTATCCTTGGGGCTCTGATAATCATAAAAGGACTTCCCATTTAACTGGTTCTACTTTGGATTATTGGATCAAATCCACCTTTTATATGCTGAATTATTACAGTAGAGTTTTAAACTTTCATGTGGGAGACTCGTTACTGCTCTGCTTGTGTGATTTCAGTGCTGTTTCAGGGAAATAAAATGGGCTAAAGCTCAGCAGGCCCTGGGCATGGCTTACTTTCATGGGAGCAGAATTCTGGCATTGTGATGGGCAGAGAGACACTCAGCTCCATGAAACTCAAGCAATTACCCAGGACTCACAGGAGGACCACCACAGGAGGGTATTGCTGATCCAGCTGACATGGGATACAGGGAGCTGCAGGTATTGATACCAGCAGGGCTCTGTGGCCCCCTCTCTCTGCCCAGGGATTGTGGATGCATATTGCAGGAGCAGCATTTTCCACATAGCTCCTGCTTGGATTCTAAATTAAATCCTCTTTCCCTAGAAGTAGCGAGCACATCTTGGGAAAACAGGGCAAAACCTGAGGACACAGCCCACCTCTATCCTCCCACTTCGAGGATTATTCTTACACCTATCTACAAACAGGCAAATTATAAGTGTAGATAAGAGAGTAATTTGACTGCCTTAGCTCAGTGATTAGATTGCAAAGAGAAGCCAGGCGTCCTGACCTCCTGGCTCTGCTTTAGAGATACCACCACAGTTGTAAACTGCCCAGACAGACTTGAAAATACAAGTCACATGTGTGGCATCTCACTGTGGAAACAGAAAGTATCAAATAAGAGCAAAGACAAGTTACTCCATTGTAGAAAGGGTTGGAATAAGTCAATCAGTCATAAATGGGATTTTTAGTCTGCAAAATAAAGGACCTAGTTCAAGGAAAGCCAAATGGCAGGATTTGCCAGGACAAGCACTTTAAATGCTCATAATGATGGTGGGGTGCACATTTATCTGTGCAACAATCAGCTGATGCACAGGTGCAAAAGGCTGCATTCCTTGGAAAGAAGTTTTACAGGTCAGCCTCTCATGGCACAAAGAACCAGCCCCTCACAGTTGCTTTAAGTCTGGCTACCACTGGCTGCATTTCAGGGAGCTTTGGTCTCACAACAGAAGAGGCAGCGAACAGTCTTCTACTTTCTGTGCCACTCATGGATTGCAGATCTCTGCCAAACTGTTCTGGCACTCTCTGTCCTTTAATTATTCTCACTTCTCACACCCTTTTCCGATTGCAACGTCTTCCTCAGAGGACATGGTAATCAGAACTCTGCTTTGAGTATCTGCTGTGAAAAAAACACATGGCACCAAGGTGACTGGGTTTTTTAAGCTGCTTTTTTTTTTCTTCTTCTTCTTAATTGTTCCTAGTGTTTGATCTGATTTTGACGTCTACTAAGATAATGTCTTCATTTATCCATTATAACTCCAGTGGTTTTCTCTGCAGCAGTAATGACCACTTCAGAGCCTGCATTTTTATGCAGTTATAGGTTCAGGTTCTCTCCATGTACATTTCTTTACATTGGTCTAAGCAGAATTTCACTTGTCATTTTTTGTCTAGTCATCCAGACATGTCCAACCTTTTGCTGACAAAAATAGAAATACCTCACTCCATCTAAATACCTGGTTTTCTTTTAATTCCTTATCAATTATTTTCTCTTATAAACTTTCGTGGAATTCACACATCTCCAGCAACTCTTTCTGTTTTGCTGAAGCAACAGCTTTTTGTCACAAATATTGCATCCAGCTTTCCTTGGCAATATATTAGAGTCTTCATTTACTTTGTAGTTCAGTGACTATATGCCTTTTCAATATTTTGCCTATAAATTAAACTGAAAAGGACATAGACACAGCTGGTTTAACTCAATGTTGTTTCAAGTAAAGTTTCTAACTTTAGTCCCTTATTTTCAGTTATTTTGAATAATTATTTGTGTAGTTGAATGGATTGTGTATAGAACTACTGGTGGGATGTGTGTAATAACAATGCTAGAGATGATCAAAGTCATAAATTTTTTAATTATTTTAGCTTTCCCTTTATCATCTCTGCTTTCATTTTAACCACAATATCTTTGGCATGCCTGTGTTGACATGACAAGATCCCCAACTGACAGACCATTTGCTGGAATATATTACTAAATCCATTAATCCAGAGCATAATTCTTTTTGAAAAATTAAACTGGAACTTCACTGAAGAACTTGAATTGCAAATATAAAACCCGACCACTGCACAATGCATGGGGCATTTTTTACCTTATGGTCCATATTGGAGTAGCTACTGGATGAGACATAGGATAATCACACCATGTACTGCTAGAATTCTGTTTAACAAAATAAATTGTTCTTGTTCCTGTCTAATGATCCAGAACAAGAGAGCCCCAGTAAGCAACATTACATGAGCACTGAATCAACAGCTTATTTTGAACACACAAGAACATCTGCCAAACAGTGATATGGAGGAAAAATGTTGTTTTACTAAACATTTTAAGAGAAATTTAAGTAATTAATGATCCAGCTGTTAATACATCCTATTTGTCAGTGGTTTTGTCAACTTGCAGAAAATATAATTACTTTGGAAGCCCTTGCTGCAAATTCATTATACACTTCACATTTTATTATACACCTATAAAAAACAAGATGGAAAATGCCTTGAAATGCTGATTTCCATGCTCATTTCAGCTTTTTGCAGTTTACCCAGGTGAAAATTTCTAAGACATCAGGTGAGCCTGTTAGATGAAGTGGGGAAAATTATCAATTACTGGAATAAAGAGGCTGCTTAGAACCATGTATTTAGGTGAGCTGTTCTAAAGATTAGGTATATAGTGAGGATGAAGGAGTTTCAGAGGAAATGGAAACAGGGAAAGTGAATACTGCCAAAAAGACAACGAAGATCAAAACTAGAAAGAACAATCCAAAACATTCACTCACAGAAATTTTAAGAGAAATATTGATTGGTCTGAAGGAAGAAGTGATGGAAATATCTGAAAGTACCAAAGAACTCCATATAGAACAAAGGTGAAAATAAAAGCATGCATTAATAACCAGGGACCTAGTTCCTGCAGAACTGGCTGACAGCAACAGACTGGTTAAAACACAGGAATAACTCTCATTACTCTCATCAAGATCTGCAGGTCTATCACCTGATAAAAACACTGCACATATTCAGCACATCTGCATTCTAACAGCAGGCAGGTGACAGTGAAGTGACACCATGGTGTATATGCCAGAAGGAAGATTGAGTAATGCTGGCAGGAGACCCAAAATAAAGAAATACTAAGAAAACTTTAATGTGTTTTAAGTAGGCTCAAAAAAAAAAAATTCTGAGGCAAAATAATCACACTAAGACTTGCAAAAAGAGGTAAAAATACTTCATCAGTGCCAGAAAAGAACAATGTGACATGATGAGGACTTAACTGCTGGAGTACCTTTTCCCTGTCATACACAAGTGACCCTGGACAGACCAATTGGACACATGTCCTTGTCCTTTGTGGTGGTGAGTCACAGAATCACTGAATTGTTTGGGTAGGAAAGGACCTTCAAAGGGGCCTGAGGGTGAGTAAAATCTATGTGGGAATGACCATGAATTTCTATCTTTGGAAGAAAATATCTCCTTGCTCTTTTACAAGATCTCACAATGAGTTCATTTCCTGTTTATCTCAGTAATCAGGCTTGTGCATTTTGATCACAATTCTTGGCTTAAAAAATCCAAGAATTCCCTTTAAAAAATTATCTCTTTATTGACAGCATATGCACTGTAATTTTTTTTAAATTTTCATATTATTTTTTGTTTTATATTTTACATGGAAATAATAGGTACTGAATTGTAAATTTGTACAAAAATTGTACAAGTGCACATTCACTGATGAATATTTCATAATTATTTTCAACACGATATTTTAATGATCAGTCTGAGCTCTACCCACTACTTCTTAAAAAGGGACAATTTCTTACAGAATGTTTTCATTTCTTCACACCTGAATTACACAGTAGCAAAGGTTCTTTAAGAAACATTTGTAATCTTGCTACTAAAACCACGAATATGTTATTGGGAGATGGGGGGGGTACAAATGGTGGAGAGAAGAATCTTAACATTAACGAAGAAGGGCAATAATAAGGCTTAACATTGATATTTATGTTTCAGAGTTTGGGGCTGGAGTAGGGGTATAACAGAATGTTATTAAAATTAAGTTCAGAATTGCTTCCCAAAACTGGTGTCTGCAGACTTTGAAGAAGCATATGGGTGACTGCTGCACCTGGGTCAACAGCATGTGAAACTGTCAAAGTGACAAAGCAAAAAAAAAATATTTCTAGATAAATCTAGACATAGATACAGCTATATAGATACATAGACATAGAAAAAAAAACCAGTTTTTCCAGACACTTGGGCACCTAATTGGACAAGAATAATCCAGGTAAAAGGCAAACCTGACAGAAAGACAAATTAGGGCACTTTCCTCGTCTGAGGGCTGAGACCTGCTTCTCCCTGCTGACCTCGCAATTGCAAACATAGTAACTTTCAGATCTGTTAGTGAAACCTGGAGGAGATGACTGGTGAAGCCCCTGTGTCACATCCTGCAGACCTTTTCTGAGATCTGTGACTGTGCTGCATGCACAGAACTATCAGTTCTGTAATTCTGAAACTGCCTGAACTCACCTGACTTCAGGTGGGACCCTGAAGGATCCAGACCCTTCTAACATAAATTTCCTGAAATTGCATCAGATTTTGTTCCTTTGATAAAATAGATTCCTGCAACACTATCTCAGCAGTCTGTACCCATTTCAACTCGTTCTCAAGACCTCATGTCACATTCAATTAACTTATTTTTGTGCTGGAAAAATGCCACAATATGTGAGATATACCACAACTATCTGTAATTTTAGATACTTTGACCTGGGGAAAAAAAAACCCCATGTAAAACAGTAACTATGACATAGAGCTGGGAAAAAGCACGTAAAAATAGAAAATAGATAGTAGAGCCACAGGGCATCCTATGGGATATAGAAGACACTAAAGGCCAAGTGATATATAGAGCTGGACCACAGGCAGGTCTGAATTATCTTTTCAAGAAAAAGAGAAAATAAAGAAGTAGGGAACACCTGAAGGCAAGTGCAGGCACAAAGACACAAAATAACAGTGGCAATGGGATAGGGTGATATTTTGCCTTCGCCTGTCAAAGGACTAGAGGGCAGCTTTTAGAACTTCTATGCATGTAGAATTGTAATACTTCCCCTACCGTTTACTAGATCATCTCTGATGATTTAATCTTTTATTTTATAGTTTTCTTTACCTATTTGCTTTATACAAACACACATAGAATGACGTAAGACAATGATGAAGCTCTGTTTCTCAATGCAGCTTCAGCTGCTTCTTTTCTTGTTCTGATACTTTGAAGATTCCCAAGTTTTCACTAATGTTAGCTTGCAATTTCTCAAAAAAATGTTCACCTTCTTTTCCTGAACATCCCCTCTTGCCAGCCTGCATGTCAACAGAGAAAAATCTCACAGCAAACATTAAACAGCTGTTTCTTCCATCTATAATATCATAAATTGCACCTTCAGGGCTTCTGTATATTTCATTGATCCCAAAGAATGCAACAAACTTCTGTGGCATTGGCAATAAATGAGCTTGTAAAAATGTGTAAGCTAATACAGGGACAGTACATTAAAAAGTAGTTTTTTCTCTGCAGTACACATGTACATCAAACTTCCATAAAATATCCATGAACTTATGTGCAGAAAAATCCTAACCTAAAATTTCTAGGATCCCCAGCCCTAATTTGAAAATCGTCTTCAAAAAATCCATGCCTCAGTGTCTATATCTTAGGCATCTGGAACTGCAGTGCAAAAGCTTCCTAGTTTCTCTCACACCTGTTCATTTTGGTTTTATAAATAGATGATCTTATGGAAAAAACCAGAGTTCAAAATAGTGAAAGATGGGAAATATCTTCATGTTGTTCATATCTCATCAAAAAAGTAAATTGCATTGCTCACACTTCTCTTTATTTAGTTCTTCCCCCATGAATAAATTCCATACTGCTGCATCTCACTAAAAGGAATCTTTGAATAATATTTTGGAAAAAAAAAATATCTTCTTTGTAATTTTCCAATTATTTTTTGTGCACACACTGCAAAGAAAACTAGAGTGGGAAAAACTCATTTGGTAATCTCACTCTTACTTTAGAATTCTTTCAATCTCATTTTAATTCCTCGCCAGGGCTTTTTTGTTTGCATGGCATTCAAGCCTGTGAATCTAAATTTGATCGATGCATATTTGTATTCTTCCATAGGTCCTACAGCTGTCAACATTTTTTTCCAGCTAATGAAGCACATTCTCCCAGTCACCCATCAATGAAAGAAAATTCACTGAAGCTACATGGCTATTGAGAACACATTTACAATATTTGAATGTGCAACTCAACTTCAAATATTAGTTAAAGACAGAACTATGTTATAATAGTTAATGCATACAATTAGCTATTGGAATTCCTGTTGTTTGTGTATTCCTACTGTTGCTTCTATGGAAAACTGATTCTCTCCCAAAGTAAAAAAGCTGTTTTGCAAAAGTGTTTTTATGAATCACAGATCATACGTGTCCTGGAATAAATGCTGAGTTTTACCAGATGTATGGAAATTCATTTCTTCAACTTATTTAAAGAGTTTTAATAAAGGACTCCCAGGAGATTGTGTGGGCAAGTTACAGCACAACAGTAGAGATATATGTTACAGCATTTGCACCCTCTCTGAACTTAGTCTGTACCCATATCTGGGGGGGGTTGGAAATGGGTAGGAGAATGAGCATAATCCAATTTCTCTTGTTTTCTTACTGTTAAAAATGTTACCTGTTAAGTTAAAAAAATTAATGCCTTGCTTAAGATGAAACATTTGGGTACAAGTTTGTTTTTGTGAGATTCATAGATGAAGATTCCTGCCTATGAAATAGCTACCATTCTGCCCCTGAATACTTATTTTGCATTGTGCCTTACACTGTTGGATAAATTAAGCAAAAATCACAAGTGTCTATACCTGCTGACTCAGATTTTTGCACTCTCAGCTGTTGGAAGGAAGAGAAAATAATAGTTTATAAACCAACTAGCTCTGTTATTTATGGAAAAAAGCAAGGCTTCTTCCAAATGCCTTCTGATATCTTTATTAGGATGTCATAGAATGTCTTCTGGGAATATAGAACACAGATCTTACAAATTGCCCTCTTAAAAAATCTGTTTTACTCCACAGAAACTAAAAGAAGCTGGAAGGATAAATCACAGCTGGGTGTCCATTTTTGAGATTTCTGCACTCAGGGGAATGAAGCCATGCCCGAAAATGAAGTACTTATCAGAGGATTCAATACCAGCATGACCTGACTAGGACCTACAGAACAAGAGTACTTTAAGTTCTGTGAAGTTCTGTGGATCTTTAACCCAAAAAACCTGCATTAATTGGGAATTTATGGAGTAGGCATAATTCTGTCCCAAAACCATCTTAAATGTTGGCGATACAGCCCAGAGATATCATATGAGTTAAAATGCAGAAGGAAAAGAATACCATCACCTTAATAATATATGAAGAGTACATTAAATACATGCCAGAATCCTCTGTCTCTTCAAGTATGTCTATTTCACACTACTGTCTCAATAAATAAAGCAGGATTTAACCCCTGTGTGCTCTGGATAATAAATATGATGATAATTCTTCAAATTAATACAGACAGGAAAAAGAACAGGTGAAATCTTTGGATCTGTATTAGAGTCTTAACAGTATGGTTTCTGGCATCCTAGCAAAAGCTATTTTTTACTACATACTTGCACAGGATAATTTTGGAGGAATGCTCAGGGGAAGAATGCACTTGTCTTGTTCATGACAAAGCTCCTAAAAAAAAGCTCCTAAAAAAAAGCTCCAAAAAGCTCCTAAACTTGGGGAAGTTTTTTACACTGACACAGTTCAGAATAATAAAAGAGTTGAAGAAAGTTATTTTAATGCACAGATATACACATGCACTTATTTCTCTTGTTTCTTAGCTACCCTTACGCTGCTGAGCGCCACTCAAACCCAAAATGTTGCTGCTAATTGTTTTGGGGCATGATCCTTCAAAAAGTTGATCCAGCTCAGGGACCTGTGCCTGGTTCTGTTGTCTCACATCATGAGGTGGCTCTGCATTAACAGGGACTCTTTTGGTCTTCACCAGCTACTAATCCTGCCTGCAATTCGAGGGCAGGCAAGGAGAGCAGCAAGAGGCTGTTGGACCTGCCCAGAGATTGTTCCCTGGATGCTTTCTCACCCCTGACTGAACTGAAGTGAGCTGGGGGTACATCTGTTTGTTAATTTAGCCATGTCTTATCATTGCCTCTGGCTGGTAAATCACGTAGTTCTCAGTGTCACAAAACTAAAGGTATGACACCTTCCCACCCCAGGTTTTTTAGCAGCTTGTCTCTAAACATGTGTAAGTATGAACTATGTTTTTGCACTGACTGGCACAGTCAGTCATATTCTCATCTTAATATTTAATTGCAACAGAAAAATACTGAGTATCATCTGAGAGGCAGAAAGATCCTCCCAGAGGGCTGAATTCCTATTGTTCTCCCCCTTTCATTCAGCATAATTTTTTCCAGGCATTGTACCTTATGTTTTTGTTGAAGCCAGATAAAAACTTTTTTTGCAGTGAGTGATGTTATTTTGACAGATACCTTGTTATGAAGAAATAGAATTATTATTTCAGATCCTATTAAATTGAGAATATGTGTCTGGTATATGTAAGAATAGGCATTTCGGAATGACAACCACAGAGATGTTTCATTTACTTCAATCAAGATACAATCAGTCACAGGACTACCACAACACTGTTATTGACACGGTCATGATGCTAAGGCTATAAACATGGCCTGGGTTGCTAAGCTTGAGAAATGCTGATAAATTCTCCTGGAAAGAGGTACTTCTGCATGAATCTCCTGTCTATAAATTTTATCAGCTGGAATATCAGTAAGGTTGCATTGGGTCAGGCTGAGATGGATTCCAGCTCCCCAGGGCAGCCCTCACAGTGCTGAGCTTTGCACTGGTAGCTGGCAAGGGGCTGATAACACCCCAGTGCTTTGGGTGGTGCTGAGCAGTGCTGGCACTGCATCCATGCCCTCTCCAACCTTTCACCCTCACCAGTACAGGGGGGTGGGCAAAATCCTGTGAGGGGACACAGCCAGGACAGGTGACCCAATCTGACCAAAGGGATATTCCATACAACATAGTGCCCACTCAGATATAAAGCTAAGAGAAAGGAAAAGAAAAGGGCAGAATCTGATACTGATTACATTTGTATTTTGGAGAAACTGCAGTGTGCTAAAGCCCTGCTTCCTGAGAAAGGGCTGGACATTGCTTGCTGAAGAGAAGTAGAGAAATAAACCTTTGGGGTTTTTCCTTTGTTTCGTGAGAGCATGACCTTCACTTTTATGTTAGTAAACTGCCTTTATCTTGACCTAGAGATTTTTATTCATATTATAATCTCCCCACCCTTTTCTGCTGAGGGGTTGATAGAGTGGCTTAGTGGGCACCTGGAGTCCAGCCAAGGTCAACAACCACCAAAGACCATCAGCTAAATTTCATTTTGATCAAGCATAGCAATGGGATGAGTTTCCAAATCCTGAATTTACAAATAGATTCAAGCATAATTTTAGTAGCAGTCAGATAATCACACACAGTGGATTAAAAAAAAAATTCTGTTTGCTTAGAGGTTTTAATTACTAGCTATGGTCCATTGTGCTAATTTCTGAATTGTGTGCTCCTGTCTTATGATACTGACATGTAATTTCAAGGCTCTCTCTGCGCTAATAATTTTTAAGTGCACTGTATGTAGATGGTATATTTATCAGAAGAGTCTATTATAAAGAGGCCCTGATTGAGTTCAATTACTCAGGACTTGCATTTATTGAAACAATCTTCTATTGTTCATTAAAGAAATTCATGGAGCTCTTTCATCTCTTCAGCAAAAAAACAGCAACAAAAAAGTCTGAGCATTATCTAAAATTATTTCTGGTGGATTAGGTTTTGCTTCATCATGGTAAATTAGACTTGGGGCTTGAATTGATTAGTAAAACCAGGGACTCGGGGTCTGAGTCCATTGTACACACAGAAAGTCCATCCATGTCAGAGACAAACACCTGCTTTAAGTTACTGAAGAGAAACTTGAGCCATTGCAGTGTAACTGAGAGGATAATCCAATCAATTAACTGAAAGGTTGTAAAGGAATTCTTACATCTTGGGCTAAACTTTCCCTCTAATTTACATAGATTTGCATTAATTATACTTTAAAGAAGGTATTTCCATAATTTAAAAGTTCAATATTCGGTCAGTGATCCCATTGGGTTACTCCAGAAATAAGTAACACTGTAATATTTACAAGCCTTATCACCATTAGGCTGCAACCACAAATTAAGAAACCCTCATTCCAATGAGTTGAAAACATTTCCTCTGGTTTAGTCTCTTAACACACAAAGAGTGGCTAAGTTAAACCTTACCTCAACCCACTTTTTAGTAGGATCCAGTTATACTTTTCAGCCCTTCTTGACTGTAAAACAAATGGTTTGGGGGTAACATCCATACAGCTAGAGACAGCCTTAACACATGGAAACATTAAAATGCTGTTGGGGAAATAGAAAGCCCTCAAAAGCTAAAAGCACATACATTGTGTTCTGTTCAATAGACCAGATCTACTGAATAGATCAATAGGCGTATCTGTGATTCTTATTAAACTGTGAGGACACAGTTAAGATCTGGATATGTCTTATCATTGCTGTATGATGTGCCAGCTCTGATTATAATCCTGCCATGATCTTTTTTTATCCCCTCAGTATCAAAAAAAGTATCAGGTCCCCTCTTATCAAAGTTAATGTTCTCATAACACTTGGCTGAGCACACCAAAGGAGATCATGAAGGCAATGGTCAGAAATTTCAGAATCTAATTGGTTGCTGGAGTTCAGTTTTAGATGAACCTGGATTTCACACTACCTTCTCATATGTGCGCAGAGGAGGCCTACTTGGTGGTACAACCTTCAGAGGTTAGCTAAAAAATGCAGCTTTCCCCATTCAAATTGCAATTGCTGCTCTTGCAAATTAATCCCTGAGTCTGCAGAGCTCTTAAAAGTAACACGTGAGGTCAGTGACTGCAGAGAAGGAGGGGGAGATTTTCAGTTAATGTTTCTGCTCTTTTCTGCAGCAGTCTTCTAAAATAGCTGAGTGATGGCCAGCATGCCTTCTGTATTTGACTGGCCAGTTTTCCACTCCCCTTTATATTGTATGTTTCCTTTCAAGTTTACAGAGGTCCCTGTTGGAAAAAATTTAGCTATTAACTTTTCCATCACATACAGAAACCCAGCAATTAAAGAAATCCGGCAATAAGAAAATTACAATGCCAGCTAACAAAAGGTTACTATTTATGGTGTCTTAAATCTCCAGGGGAAAAGAAAGCATAGAGAAGCTGAAAGAAAGCAGGTGGGAGGGAGAGATATTCTTGCTGAACAATAAAAATTATTGCTCCTCACTTTTGTGTTTGCACTTAATTTTGAAAAGTAGTATCCTAGTATGTTGATTCTGAGCTCAAACAGAAAAGAGCAAATTCCAGAATAGTATTGAGTTTTAGTCAGAAGAATGGTTCAGGGAGTTTAATAACCACAGGGGAGAGGCCACAGGGAAGAGCTGAGACTGTCTGCTGTGCAAACAGAAATAGGTCTAGCCTTCCACTACATCTCTACTTCTTCAAGATAAAAAAAAACCACCAGAGCACCCCAAACTTGCACCTCCTGAGTATTTTTACACGTAGCTTGATCCAAACAACTGAATATCGCTGTTTGCACGATGTGTGAGACTTACAAATCACAGGTTAGAATCCCTGTCAGCAGAATCACTCTTGAAATCCAGCAACCTCTGTCAAGTCTCATCGGGTAAGGATCTGACCCTGTGTCTTCCCTTGGCTCACAACATTTGCAGGCAATAGAGTTGTAGTGGGTTGATCTTGGCCAGCTGCCAGGCACACATCCAACTGCTCTCGCACTCCCCCTCCCCAAACTGATGGAGAAGAAATGAGACAGAAAAGCCCATGTTTTGAGATTAAGACAGGGAGATCGCTTTTCTAATACCATCATGACCAAAACAAACTTGAGGAAGATTAATTTCATTTATTGCCAATTAATATAGAGTTGGGTGGTGAGAAACAGAGACAAAATTAAAACAGCATTTTCCCCTTATTTTCCTCTTTTTCCCAGGCTAGACTTTATTTATTCATTCCAATATCTCTACCTCTTCTACCTTCCAAACAGTACAGGAGAAAGGAGGATGAGGTCTGTGGTCAATCCATAACATCTCTCTGCTGCTCCTTCCTCATCACACTTTTCCCCTACTCCAGCATGGAATCCCTTTTGTGTGATCCAGTCCTTTAAAATCTGCACAGACATGGGTCCTCTCCATGAGCTGAAGTCCTTCAGGATTAGCCTGCTTTAGTGTGAGATCTCCACAAGCTGTGCCCAGGGGTGTGTTGAGAAAACTGCTTAAATGAATGTGTCAATAAGTAGCCCATCATCTCCACCTTCTGTCAACAACTTCCAAAGAGTGTTAATTCAGTTTCTAACTAGAGTGTGCTGCCAGGGCTAGGCAGAAAGGAAGGAAGAAGCAGTGCTGAAGGATAGGGCTCTCCCTTAAATCTGTCACCTGTTCTTGCTTTGCATCCTTTTTTAGCAATTCTTAACGCTTGTGTCAGCGGAACATTTTGCCTTCACAAGTGTATTACCAAAAGTGTATATATATAATCTTACGTTTGGATTTATGAAACACTCAGACTGCTCAATGAAAACAGAGGAAGAAGGAGACTTTATGAATTCTACTCACTACACCACTGAAGATAATCAGTAATCAGCTCTGGGTTGCCCCCAGTGCCTCTGCCTCTGAACTGTACTTAATCCTGCCTCCTCAAATGATTCCAAACTGTAATTCCATTTTATTGTGAATAAGCATTTAACCCTTTGAATGCTCATTTTTATAAAGTCTTTCCTTCCTTCTCGCTTTCGTTCTTTCTTTGTCAGAGTGTTGCCTATTTGTTCTCTTCTCTCTTTCCCTATCTAGAATTTTTCTTATTGGAAAAAATACTGAAATCCTACAGCAGATTGCCTTTCACTCTCACCTTGCCTGAATTGATTTCTACTCCAAAACTCTTTTATTCTACACCATCTTGTGTCCTAGATTCTATGGGTTGTTGGCAGTTGTCTTCAGTTATATCTTTTAATCTTCCCCTGTCACTCATTTAAACTGCTATTTCTGACTTATCTTGCTCACCTGTCGTTCACTTCAATCTCCTGACTTCTATTCACTCCCTTTTTTTTTTTTAGTGAGGCAACTTAGACACTCATGTCAGCTCTCGATTTTACGGAAAACCCAAAAAGAAACGGATACACAAAGGACTAAACTCTGTTCTGCTATGTCTATACATAATAAATTACTTAAATGGATAAAAGTTGTTTAAAATGCGAGAAGATCTGAGATCCCAGTCTCAAATGTGCCTATTGGAGCACTTGAGAGGCAGATGAGATCAAAAAGCTGAATGGAGAAGAATACGTAACTGTGTACTTGCACTCTTCTTTTTTTCCTCTCAAGAGACAGTGATGGTTTGCAATGCAAACAATGAAAGGAAATTAAATAAAACTCATTTTCAGCCATAGTTTTGAAATTGCATGAAACTTCATAATCTTTCCCTACTTTAAGACTGGGTTTAGAGGAAGACAGCTTTCAAATGGATTAATGTAGACATAAAATCAAATGCAGAAAATTTTTGAAGCTTCCCAATTCTCTTCTCAACACTTTCCTGCTCACAGTTTAATGTAGACTAGTACATTATACATCATGGCAAGTGCTGTGAAAGTGTTACTCCTCAAGGAACTCACAGGCCTTAGCACCTAATTTGTTAAATCTACTATGGTTTAAGTGCCATACTAATGAACCATTGTCCTGGGTTAGCCATATGGCCTGTTTGTATCCCCAATCGTCCCCT
>JAHLSL010000062.1:10174692-10326675 GCA_025920805.1 Petroica traversi | reverse complement strand
GACCTCCCAGAGGTTTCCTCCTAAATATTTGCCCTAAACCAGGACAACCATAAGCAAATTAAAAAATGCAAGGGCTATATACTAAGAAAAATAACTCAAAAACAGTACATAATTTATCAATCTAGATTTTGCAGTAAAAACTCTGGAAATTATTCTTCTGATAGATTCATTTTGATTTAGAGAAGTTTTAGTCCGAGTGCTGTGGTTCATCCTTAAGAAAAACATGACCTGGGCCCAGTTCAGTGAAAATACATCATTTCATAAAATACCATTCAATCTTTGCTTGCTTGTCACACCAAGGCCATAGTGCTGATATTTGCATTAGTTATGATGGCAGCTGAGACATATAGACATTTAACAAATGGTCCTTCTCTACACTGACAGAAGCTTTTTTAGGGAGCTCTGCAGAACAAAAGGGTGCACAGAGATGATTTTGCCTTCCCAGACTCTCCTGCCTTTGGATCCCATGCAGAAATTGCACCCTGCAGAGCAGAAGGAAAACACCTGCAATACGCTTCTCTTAAGCAAAGCAATAGACGAGCCAGCACGGCAGGATACTACATTTTTGACACTAGGCTGTTGTCTGGCAGCCTGTGAAGACACTTTCTCACACACCTTCAGCTCCCAGCTCTGATCCTCAACATTATTTTGTGTTTTTACTTGATGCAGAACGGTCAATGGCATGAGTTACAATCCAGGAATTACAATGCATCCATTACAAGATCAGTTTAAAGCATCCTGTATTCAATTCTCAATAATAGTCAAGGACACAACAGAAACCCATAGCATCCAAATAATTTACAAAACAAAACCATAAGAAACTTAAAACCAGCATGAGTTATTTTACATGCTGAAGAGGTTCTTAAATGGTTCTTAGGGTTAGTGCAACTATGGTCAATTTATTATGCTGAAAGCAACTCAAAGGAGTACCAGAATATGGATTGCATTAATCTTGCAGCTGATACTCAAAAAAATTGCCAGTATACACTTCATGTCCTAAAATCTACTGTAACAAGAAGCCAATATACACTCTGCAGGATCTTGTGGATCACGATAGCTGTTTTCTTTCTGTGTTTATGTGCTACCCATTTCCCTCATCTGTATCCGGCAGAGAAGAATCCCTGGCAGTTACTTGGTACTAGTTCTTGGCAGATATCAATAGCTGCAGGCCCATCTAGGACAGTAGGATCAGTGTCCAGCTCTGTGCAGAAAAATTCAGAGGTAATTTCATGTTAGGCTTTTTATGTCATCCCTAACTTTGGAAAAATAATGGATATAACATGAGTATTGCACTGATCAGTGGTTTGAAATTTTCTTCGTATGTTGATTGTGAAAAGATTCCAAAGAAGTGACAGTCACAGTCTACATTTAAACCCACTGCTTTTCTTAGTTTCCTTTTGCAGACCCATTGGAGGCCCTCCCTCACCCTAAGACAGAGATTAAACACCACCCCTGCAAATAAAGAAAAAAGATTGAGGAAAATATACACACTGTTACTAAGGCTGGAAAAAAACAAAACATGCAGAGACAGACTGAGTTAAAATCAGCCTGAAAAGGCAGGAAGACAAAATAGACTCTGCTTTACTGAGAGTCTACTTGAAAACAGCTCTGCAGCAGAAACAGAGAGATATCCCATTATTCCCCATCAGCTGTCAGAAAGCTCACCTATAGACAGCCAGTGCCTAAACAAGGGGAGGCCATTAAAAATAAATTTTTTTTGAAAATGTGACAAGGTGTGTATGGCAAGGATTTAAAGGAAACCTTTAAACTCAGATTTGCTCTCTGTTTTAATATCTTCAGTCTTGCTGCGGTAAGATGCTGATTTCAGTCTTACTGAAATCAATGAGAAGATTTGCAGTCACTTTTAGGGTGCTGTGCATTAAGCTTTCCATTATAATGGCATATAATCTAGTGTGTGTTTAGCAATGATTAGTACCTAATTCATTAATTATAAAATTGTTTATGATATACCAATTTAAACATACACAAATGAAAAGTTAATTCATAATATCCTTCTAAAAAATTCATGGTAACTCCTGATTTTGCCAGAGAAGGTTTTCATGTTTCTTTTGCTGTGAACCCAAAAGAGAATTTAAATATAAACTATTTATACCATATTGAATAGCTTGCTACAAACATGAAGATTTCAGAAGGCAGGCTATTCTCAAATAGCATTAAAGATTATTAGTGAGTCTGGATAATTTGATTAATAATGACAAAATAAGAGTAAATGACAATTAGAAATCAGAAATTTCTTCAGTCCCATCCCAAAGAGATTAGCTATTAGCCGATTCAAAACATGTGCAAAGTAATGTGCACAGATTCCTCTGGTCTGCAATGTCAGTACACTTACTGTATCTCAAACCTTAGCACCTAAGATCACAACAGGAGAAATCTCAATAAAGAGATGGGGAAGGAGACAAAGGAGGAAACCAGGATCTTACAGCCAAAGCAGCAATTGAAATCAATATGTGTAATGCTGGTGATGAGTACTTTGGAGTGGAAAACTAAAAACAGAAACAAGTGCTCCAACGCATCGTTGTTAGCAGAACCCTCTGCATGCTCACAAATAGAGCAAATCCTTTTGTGCTTTTCATCCATTTTCAAGTGCCCTAACACTAAAGCAGGTACTTGCAGTGATGCCCCTCATTCAGCTGCTGGGCTCTGTTATGGCTGGGATTGCTTGAGGTCTCCTTCAGTGCTCTGTGCCAAAGGGGGAAATGAAACAGCAACAGAAAAGTTGTTTCTTAAGTTCTTATCTCCTTCAAGTATGCCTTGAATGAAATCTCTCCAAGAAGAAAAGGCATTTTTTTCCCATGTTCATTGTAAGTTGGAGTCTGGATAGTGTATGAAAAAATTCCATCTTGTGTGTGGATTACCTCAAAAATACTAGTACTCATTTTCCCTTCAGTCTAATATTGCTGCAGAAGTAGTTCCATGTATGCATAATTATACACATATATATTCTTTTAAAAGCTTTTAAAACACAATTTATTGTATTTGTACTTCTTTTTTCAAGGGGGAGAAGGAGCAGTAGCAGCCTGGCCCTGTGAATAATGAGTAGAGTGATACAGAAACTGTTCACTGTCCCTCAGAAATGTCTCCTCACATTATATCATCCAGCTTTAAAGGCCTAGCTGGAGAGTCTTGAAACCTCAATCAGTGAAGGAAGAAAAGCATCTGGAAAATATCTAAAGAGGGAGGAAAATGTAGATATAATCTCAGTGGTACAAATTACTCTCTGGAGTTAACTCTTCCCATGGCTCTGCAGGGAATTTTAGCTTTTAACCTAAATGTTGGGAATACCTTCACAAGATCCCAAATCAGTTCCCAGCTTTCCTTCCTGCTTATGGAGAAAAAAATAATGTATTTTCCTGAATAGCCACCTGTGAGTTATTATGAATTCAGTATCATATTCAGAAACTGATAAGACATATCATTTCTGTAAAATTAAATTAAGAGACAAACATTTGGAGCCAATGGTGTGTGCTGGCTTGGCTATTTTTTAAAAAAACTGATTCATAAAGTTAAGGCCAGAAAACATGATTGCATTTATTTAGTCTGCTTTCATGAGCAATAGGAGAATATAGAACAGAACAGAATCTAGAAGAACAGCTGCTACTCAGCAAATCATGTGGAAAAATTCCTAATATCTGACAAGATCAGAAGATTGAAAGCAAATCTGTAGACAAAACCCATTTCTATCTTGGTTTGTATGAAAGTCTGTATGTGTAGTACTTAAACAGTAAATTAGGCAAACAAGTGTTTAGGGATTTTTTAAAACCTGGTTCATTTATGTGTTTGAACTTTGAGTATCTACTCTAGAGATACATTCATGAAGTTCATAAAACTTTTATTAACAAAATTGAGGAAATGCAAAGCTTTTGCTCCATGTTGTAAAATTAAAATTCCATATTAAATACCATTTTAGTATCAAATGGACCATTTAACACCCATGAATTATTTTTACATAGACAATATAAAAACCACAGATTTCTGCCCAGAAAATCTCTGTAAAAAAGAGAAACATGCTTAAAATGAACTAAAATTGCAGGACTGGACCAAGTCTGAATTATTTTTAGCAGATCAGGGCTGGAAAACATGAGACCACATTCAGAGATTAACAGCTAAACACGATGCCTGAGTTCAGTAAAACACAGATTATCCTGATTTAACAGCCAAAGTTGTCAACCCTTGAAATGCTCTAAGAAAATCTTTCCCAGGACAGATAAAATACCATTCAGCAGACTTCAGGGACCTGTGTGGTTGGGCTTGGGCTAAGCAGAAATGAGCAGAGCAGCACTTAACAATCCATATTAGTGTGCTTTTTGCTTTACCCCTTCAGACCGACTCGCTGCTCACAGAGGCTTCAGACCTCGTCTCCACCAAATTCTGAGGTTTCATGGGCAACCTGAATGTAAAATATCTATTGGTCGTGTCATCATCACTCATCACATCGTGTTGTGTCCCCCCACATTCACTCGTGCTTCGGTGCTCGGTTTCTCATCCAGCCCCGAGGGCTGGATCCCTCCAGACTTTTTCCTGCAGAGGGAGCAGTTGCCCTGAGATTATCCCGGGCTCCCCAGCATCTCTGTCTCCTACGGAGGTGGAGAGAGGAGAGGCTTCGTACAAAAGTTGGTAAAGGAAAAAAATTCACCACGTCCCTTCTTGCCTTTGCTTTCTAACTGTTGACACCGAGCGCAACAGGGATGGAAGCCCCAGGCTCCTCACATGCCAGGACCACTGGTCTCTCTTCCTGTAGTTGTTTTCAGCCATTTTTTCTAAAGGGTAGAGGTCTGTGTTTTCAAAAGCAACTAGTGATATTAGGCCCATTGACCTTTGTCTAGCTTGCCTAAAGGGGTTTTTCTCTGAAATTAATGTATTCCAATGTTTGGATTGTAAAGCGAAATATTTAAGTATCTCACCCACCAAGCAACAACGTATAACAAAAATTATAAAAGCTTGGAGGCATCCAGACATCAGTCCTTTCCCACAATTTTGTCTGGAAATTTTGATAATGAACATCTACGTCCCTGGGCTACTTATACAGACATGTGCCAGTTATTCTTCCCCTCTAACCCATATAAGAGAGAAAATGCCAGAGATAAAAGGAAAAGAGTGAAAATACTGAACAAATCAATCTTTACATGTGTCCCTTAAATTACTCACCTTCATTGATTGCTAGTATTTATGAAAGTCATCTACTTGTTACTTTAGCAAGGATGATAAAAAGAAGTATTTACAGGCAGGGCATTAAAAAGGCCCCATATATATTTTCCTTTTTTCTGCCTTTGGACCCCGTTGATATAGGGTAGATTGTGTGTCCACTTCATTAACACATATTATGTGTGTTTATATACATATTTAGACACTTTTAACACAGGTTAATGTTACCCCAAAATTTGGAACACCTATCTAAATAAGTATTCACATCCATGATTAAACACAGTTGCTGTCCTCTCTGCTTGACATCAGTTGTGCTGTGACACTAGCCAGCCATAGTCACTGATACTTTCCAGACACACCTTCACAGATTATTTGAAAGGAGTTTGCTTTTCACATTATCTCATCTGGCTTCAAGACTGTTTAAGGTGAAGAAGGGAGAAACAATATTTTCAGGTTTAAACAAGAACTGGGGTGAAAGGCAAGGGAAAACGATGGGGGGAAAAGCATAAGCAATGTGACAAGACTTCAAAATACACTGCAAAACTATTTCCATGTCTGTTCAAAAGTGACTGTTTCCATAAGCAGCAGAAGGGTCCCACTGCTGGCTGCCCTTCTGCCCCCAACACCTCTCCAGTGTCACACCTCTACATCCCCACAAGCCTTGCAGCAACTCCATAAATAGCCCGAGATGGTTGAGAGCCACACATTTAATGCATGTCAGCCAAGGCCTGTGACAGCTGAGCCTGGATCCATCTCAATTTATCAAAAGCCTTCAGTTCAGGCATGGATTTGGGCCCTTTCCATCCACTCAGTATTTTCCTAGAATCCCCAGGAATGTCGCTGTTTTGGAATTTCCACATCTCTGCCAGGTTAAGCGGATGTTGGCCAACAAAAGCCTGACAGACAGAAACAATGCAATCACAGAAACCTGTTACTCACAGGAAAGCATTAAAAAGTAGATTTCAAAGATATTTCCCGAGTCAATGGGGAACAGCTCCTATTTTACTGATCCTGGAGGATGTGTGAATTGAAAGTAGAACACTTCCCCCAGTAAAAAATATTTATGTACACATTCCAAAGCAAAAATTATGTTTGATGGTGCACTGATGTCACAGAGGAAGAGCCTCAAAATGAATGGCCTCAACATAAATGCTGTTTGCTGGATTTTGTCTGTCCAGAAAAATCCTCATAGTTTTTCTGTATTTTTCCATGGGAAAAGGCAAGGATCATAGGTCTGCCATACCTTTCTATGGATTCATGAAGAAAAATACAGACAAATCAGAAAGCAAACAGTAAAAGACACAGAGAAGGAGAAATAGAGAAAAATAATTACTTTCTCTTGTAGGCTGGCAGGTAAAATTTAAAGTGGAATCAAAGTCACTAAGGAGAAATTAGTGTCAACATCCAGTATCCCTATACTGCCTTGCTATGTATTAGCAAAGAAGAGAAAATGCAGTTTCCCTGGATACAACAGGAGTCATACAACAATTAGAAGCAGCCTGGCTCATCAGACAACAATTCTCAATTATGGGAAAGTTTGTTTTCACAGTGTTTGTTCCGTTCTAAGGGAGAATAGTACCATGAACTCCAAAAAAACTGCAAGACCCAGCAACTTGAATATTCAGTGGCTCTGTGATCACAGTGCTTGTGTTGGATAAAGAAAATTCAGGGGTTGGTAGCACTCTGTGGGTTCCCTCCTACCACTCCTCTCAGATAAACCCTTCTGGCATTTGTCTCTCCACATTTTTTGACCATCAATGTAGACCCAAAATGCTCCTGTCTGAAGTTTCACTGAAAGCCCTTTGGAAATTTGGTTTAGAAACTTGGTACTTTTCTGCTGGTTTTGTTGTGTTTTTTTCAGACTAAAGAAAACATGGCATTTCTCTACTTACAGATCCAGCCCTCTTTTTTTATGTGAAAGAATTCTCTCTAGGTTTTTCTCAAGACTGATTCCCCGGGCCTGGGTCTGGCTTAAAGCTGTCTCTCCTGCTTTCACATGCACATGCACACGTTTCCTCAGTAGTGCCAAAAAGGACCTTTGCATGTCATTGACCTTAACACTAAGACAGTAGTGGTGACAGCAAGGAGACACTGACCAAGTGGTATGGAAATGGAGGAAGATGCAGAATAAAGTAGATGCTGTTCACCATGTGAGTTAGAGATCCCTACACAAATGCCATGAGCAGCCAAATTTTTTTAGACAGAATTGCACGCTTTTTCAGCACAAGCAGCAATTATGATCCTTATAAAAACTCATTTGATTTGGTTTTTTTTATTTCTCTTTCTTTTTGTCTCAGGCAGGAAAAGAGGGAAATTATTCTCACAGTTTTTGAACATAAATGAAAGCTTCACCATCTCTTCAACTGCACTCCTTCTATGAACATGTCATGCAGTGATTTGCTTGTGTCAGGTTTGAGGTAAAGCTAAAACAAGACTATTCAAAACAAAATAAGCAACAAAGAATTTTTTCAGTTACAAACATGTTTTCCCTTCTCTTTCCCTCAGACAATAGTTTTCTATTGTGGCTATCCTGTGATGTATTTTGACACCGAAATGTTGTTGTTGTTGTTGTGATGATCATTACTTTGTTATCTGCAACACCTACAAAGAACTATATGGCAAAGAGCTTTAAATAAAACCTTTAAATAGAGAAGAAAAAGAAATGAGTTATCAAACTTTGGGATCACTTTGCACAACAAACCACAAAACCATATCAAGAGAGTGATCAGCCAAGATGTGGTGAGCTTTACCTATTAATAAGATAATGGCTTTGTGAACAGAGGATTTACTTCAAGAGTAAGCAGACAACTGTTTGGGAGGATATCAGTCATGAGAGGATATTCTTCTTCAAATTATTGCTGTAACCCACCTTTATATGAAGTGATCCAGGCAGCATCAAGTGGATATGACAGAAGTTAGCTGAATGAAACAACTGTGAGCTTGGAAAGCTTTTCTTTGTCACAGCTAACCATCTTTTTCAAAGGGATGTTGGCAGTGATATTGTACTCAAGAATGTATGGATTTGCACAGCAAAAATGCACGTAGGAGAAATGCTGTAAAAGTGCAGTTTCATTTAACGGATAGATTAGTCAAAAAAAGGCAGATGGCAGTGGACAAACCAGCAGATTTTTTCTTTCCTTCTTTTTTGGTAATGAAGAAATTACAGTTTTCTCTGTTCTGGTCCCTCTGAGAGATTTCCTTCTACACCCCTGAAAACTCTATGACTGCCCTTTTCTGTCTCCATTCAGCACAACACACCTGAATCTGTGCACAACAGCTGCAACCCACTGATATCTGATTGCTAGAGTGTCTTCAGTAACAGACTTTCCAAACAGCTGACAGATTTCTGCCAGCAGAGAGGCTGACCTGGAGATTTAGGCTAGAGACACTTTTAAAGAAAGAGCATTCTTTCTTTACTCACTAAATATTTCACTGGGGTCATGAATTCCTCCTCCATGGAGGATGGAGGATTTACCTTTACTGCTCCATGGAGAATAGTATTGAGCTATTTAAGCATTGAGTATTTTGAGAAAGGCACTTGAGAGAGCTCACAGAATCATAGAATAAGAGAGGAAAGGACCAGTGAAAGTCCAACCAGCCTAGCCCAACCTCCCTGATAAAGGAGACAACCTTACTCAGGATTTTGTCCAGATTGCTTCTGAATATTTCCAGAGAAAGAGACCCCACAACCTCTCCGGCCATCTGTTCCATTTCTCGGTCACCCTCGCATCAAAGACGTTTTGACATGGGTGAACTATTTCCATTTACCTAGGAGGAGTCCATACCTAAGCATGATTGTTATCTTTTCCAAAGTACAGCTGCAGGATAAAAGAAAGCCTGGTAACATCTAAGGGCACAAATCCATATGTTATCTGCATGGTGGTTACACATTGTAAAGAAATCATCTGTTCTTTCCACAGGTGCAACTCCTCCACAAGACTTAGTGAGATGCTCTGTGATAAACTTGGGTGGCATAGATGTTTACTTTGCCTGAAAGTCAACCAGAAAAACAACAAAAAAAGTGCATCTTATTGCCCTGTAAAGTTGTTTTTACTACCGCTGTCAGGATGAAGAGGTAAGACCTGCCTCAAAAGAAACACAAAGAATCTCAGTAAACATCACACGTATATTCAAATAACAGGCAAGTTAAAAACTGAAATGCAGGATTCATACATAAAATTGCAAAATTTGACAAAACCTCATGGATGCCTTAATATGCTACTTATAAGATAGCAGAAAATACAGCAGAATTTGGGCTGATTTCCTGATTGACCTTGCACTGTTAAAGAAAAAGATGCTCTTGGAAAATCATCAAGTGTGTCTTTCCAAAATCTCTTTGTATTGAAATCAATGAAAGACTAGATCCTTAATGACAAATACACATCCATTGGTTTTTCTAGTAGATAGCATATGAAGAAAACAAAGTGTAGGCAAAAACAAAGATTTTAAGTCAAAGCTGTTGCCCTTTTATGTGGGACAAGAGGGAACAGGAAACTTTTCCATATTAATACTGAACTCCCAGTTTCTCTCTTTGTGATGTGCATGCAACAAGTCTGCAAGTGTAAATTTTTAGGAAATTGCATTTAAATTGTTTCCATGATAGAATACTTGAAGAATGAATCTCATAGACTGACTTCATTGTACAACTGCCTGATTTAATAAGCAAATGATAAAATATAAGAACAGTTATTTTATTTTTAATGTCTATTAATTGTCAATTATCTTTAATAGAGCAAATAATTAAACTTGAATTATTGGGTAATTCCTTATAGCTGACAAACAGTCCCTATAGTTGAGAAACAGTCCACTTCTAAATATGTCAGGAAACAACCTGATGATTTGACACAGGCATGTCACTAATATAGCACAAGAAAAATATAGAAGAGTATATTTATGTACATATATAGAATTTACTGGCTTATAGCTCAATATAATTTGCCACTTGAATACAATTTGAGAAGAAATTTAATCTGATGAAAAGTGATGGGTTGAATGCTAGCAAAACCAGCACATGTACACAGAGACAGAAGCGACCATCAGAGGGACTATAGGCTTCATAGAGTATTGTGCTTTAGTAAAACTCTAAATACTGCATCTTACCATCACATATGAAATATTAATTCATGTTGGCTTTCTGTACTATGAACTGAAAGACTGGAAGAACTGTACTAAGAGGCTACTCATGGATGTCACAGAATTTCATTTTAAGACTACTTTGGTGTAAGGTATTTAATGACCTGGAAAACAAAGTAGATTAAGTCTATTTTGGAGGAGTGTTCTGGTGGCCTCAAGTAATGAAGGCCAATTATGACTGACTGGTCACAGAAAACTCAAGTCAAGTGCATTACAGAGGGGGGCAGCAAACTGCCAGAGGGAGGGATAGCTGTGACAAAACTGACAACAAGAAGTAGATTTCAACTAGATAAAAAAAGTGAAACAAAGTGAAAAAGAGCTACTGCGTAGGTATTTAACACCCAAATTCAGCCAGAAGCTGAATTTATGCAACATGCCAGAGAAATATATCAGAAAAGATCAAGAGAATTGCTGCAGTCCTCAACCCAGTGAGGGACAGGGAATTTGCCTTGTAAAGTTCCCTTTTAATTCTAGTGGATCCCACACGTGGGCAAAACCCCAGGCATCCTGCCTGGGAAGAGCTCTGCCACAGTCCCAAGAGGGGCAACACAGTCAATCCTGTGAGTGATGAAAGCAGATAAACCTCAGACCTGCAAAATACACAAATGCTTTAGAAGGACCAGTCGACCCTACTCAGCCAGTAGCTGCAGCCAGACAACTGTGCCTCAGAAACCATCAAGAAAAGGAAGAAGACAGCAACTCCCCACCTCCTCACCCCTCAGAAAAGATAATCATATTAAGTCATGAACAGAGCATTTTGAATTATTAACAAAAAATTATGTGACAGTTGGACAGTCTCACATGGCATCTATGTGTATTACAGCAACCACATAAGAGCTACAAATTGCATTTTGAATAGAATTTAAAAGACTTAGTTTGCTCCTCTACCCTTTTTTCATTTTCTAAGTGTATGCAAATAAAATACAATTGATTAATAAGTGAATTCAATCTAAAAGGAAAACAAAACTCCAATTAGACTGGTAGGAAATAAAAGAGAAACTCGTATGTCCTCTAAATTGAATATTACACTGAGCTATTCATTAACTCCACTAACATTTCTCACCATAAAATGGTGATTAAGTATTGCAATTTTAAAGAACAATCTCTAAGTTCACTCACCAAATATATTTAAACAGCATTTATGGAAAATAACATGACTTTTCATTGAATAGTCCTAATGAATTTAACCTGAACAGGGGAGACTCATGCTGGTTGGCAAGATTTTTGAGGGTGAAGAAAAGGTGAAGAAGAGGTGATGCTGTGCAAAAAAAAAAAAAAATCAGTTGTGTTAACTGATGCACATGTAATGTAAAATTATTTTAATATTATATTAACTATTTCTATGAGTGGCTAGTACACTCTGGGATGGAATTCCATGAATTCTGAGTTTTGGATCAGACTACAGCACACAGGGACAAGAATACTTTAAGTTTGGAAGCACTCATGCAAGAAAAGTCAAGTATCAAAGCCAGTTCTTAACAGAACTAGAAAGGCTAAATCAATTAAAATTCTAAAACATAACAACAGCTGAAACTAACTAAGAGGAGAATGAGGATTTCACCTTTTTAGTACTGTCTGTGTTTGTTCTCCCCTTCCTCCTTTAAATTAAAAGATATTAAAAATTAATTAAAAGGCATTTCTAACTATTTAATCATTCTACATATCTGCAAAGCCTGAGGCATTGCCTCAAATGCCACAAGAAAAGCAAAGCCAAACAGAGCTTAAATCTGAAACCTGGGAGAAAGTCTACACTTATTGAATCCAGGCCAGCCAGGGTGATGGGGATCTCAGCAGCAGCCACCAGCTGCCCTCAGGGTTCCACTCAGGGTTCAGAGAGCTGCAGAGCCTACAGCTCCTGGGACTCTGGCACTCAAAAAGGCAGTGCAAGGGCATCAGGGCAGGTGCCAACATTGCCAACTCCACACTTTTTAAGCTGTGCCGCTTATGGCAAGGAAGACCTCTGCCACAGTGCAAGCTGTCATTAGAGTTTGGGCTGGACTAGGGCTAGGGCTAGGGCTAGGGTTAGGGTTAGGGTTAGGGTTAGAGTGGATGAAAGAGCCTTCAGCTCCAGAAACACTGGAGCTGGAATACACATGCCAAGGCTATTCTGGCAAGGCCACAACATTGCTGCTATTGCATCTTTTAAATCTGGCCCACCCCTGGGGTATAGGCTCATCAGCCCCAGTGACACGATGCCATTCAGCTTCCAGTTAGGTTGGAGATGGCAAGAGAGCCTAGAGCTCCTGACACACTGCAGTTGGAATCCACATGCCAGAAGGATCATAGCAAGGCCACAGTAGTTTTTATATTAGGGCCATGCACGGGGAAGGGAAACTCAGCCACAGCACCAAGCTTGGTCAAAACTTGGTGAGAAAATCCATGTAATTGTTAAATTAAGTGAACCCAATGAAAAGGAATGGAAAGGAAAGGAATGAAGTTAATAGAATTGAGCTGAAACTTTTAATTAGTTTCACTCCAATTTAGAATTTGTTGATTTTCCCAATTTCATTTAATGTCATTAAATTTCCTTTCCTCTCTTTCCATTTCTAGTCATTCCTTGCTTTCTTAAGGTATACGAAAAAGAAATTATTTACCCAGAAAGCTCCCATCAATAAACTATACCAGACTGCTCTCTCTGCCTTTTTCTCCCTGATTTGAAGTAACCTCTTCTCCCTTAGAGTGTCTTTGCCCTACCTGAAGGCAAAGTGGTATCAAATAACATCCAGGTCATAGCCATGCCCTCTCCTAGCTATTGCAAAAAGTTAACCCTGTCCTGGCAAGAACAAGGACAATTTATCTGCCCAAAAGCAAAAAAATTAATTTTACATTGTATCTCTTAAGGTATTTTTTCCTTAATAACCAAAGGCGCAGCTCAAGGTATGATAAGGAAAATATTTTTTAATGACTGCAACCTTTTTAATTGAAAGCTGCGTTTCTCTATTATGGGTCCAGCCTATTCCTGCTGTGATCTGTGCCCAGTCAAATTCCTGCAGTCAGCATATACTATCACACCACACTCTCACATAAACCAACACACTAATCACCATATCACTTAAAACCAGGAAGTAACCTTTCACACAATTTCCCAAATTTCTGCTCTTCTTGGGAATGGGATACAAGGGACGAAAAGCTCTCCTGCTAAGCACTTCATAGAATCACAGAATGTTTTGGGCTGGAAGGGACTTTTAAGATTAGCTAGCTCCAACCCCCCCCTTCCATGGGAGGGATGCCATTCACTGGATCAGGAACTCATCCAGTCTGGCCTTGAACACATCCAATGATGGGGCATTCACAGCTTCTCTGGGCAACCTGTTCCAGTGCATCACTGTCCTTACAATAAAGAACATCTATCTACCCACTTTTAGTTTAGACAGCTGTATATTTGTACTTCCTTTACTCTAAATTACTCTAAATGCTCCCTGGAAGTCTATGACGCAGAAGTGGATTTTGCTGAAAATAAACAACTTCCGTTGCATGGTGGAAGACAGATTCAGAGCCAGTGGAAATCGGGAAACTCCAAAAATTCTTCGCATTTAAAGCCAATGACTTACAAAACCTACAACTTGACTTAATTATAAGGTCAATGGGCAAGGGTTCCTGTCAATACAGTGGACACAGAAAGGGGACCTGGCCCCTATCTGGATGTGTAAAGCGTTGCTGAAGCAGGGCTGAAGGAAAGAAGTGATAAGTATTAAGTCACTTGAGGGCTAGCTGCCAAAGAGACATCATTTCTTCTGCCAGCAACGTGACTGGCAGTAAATAATCACTGAGCCAGCCTGATCGTGCAGTATGAAAGTGAGGAGACTGCCATATTTCACTCTTCAGCATGGCTGCAACAAGCCCAAGGATTGCTGCTTGGCAAGTGAAACATTGCCATTAATTCCTGACGTTACAGGGAGAGGCTGATAGAGGCTGAACATCGGTTTTCTTACCATTTTGTTTGCCAGAAATACAAACATCTGACTTTAGTGCTGGAATGTGAGCATGCAGTGGATAGAATGAATAGCCACAGTACAGGGGTGTGTCCAACCTTCTTGCCCAGAACCACCAGTGAAGAAAATGTGCAGGAGAGTGATGTTCTGGTCAGAAAGGAACAAGGTAAACACATCAAATTCTGTCCAATGCGATCTACAGGGCAAATTCCATACTGGCAGAATGAAGATGACTCCAATGCCAAAGAAACTGGGACAGCAGAACTTGTCCAGCATTTATTTGCACTTGTTGTTATTTGCCCAGTCTTGTTTTGAAAATCTAGCACATGAAGGCCACTTTCTTCCCATTCTAAGTGCTGAAACATGCCTAGGAGGTTCAGGACTTAGTACATGGGCAGAGAAAAGAAACAAACATGAGTCCTAATCTGACCCAGTGTAGCAGAGAGGGATTCGCTAGGAAAGAAGCTTGAATCCCTAAACCTTTTAGGACTGATGGAGATGATGCATTGCAGTGCAACCTCCCCATCCTCATTTGTGTGGAAGTATCTCCTACACAGACAAACTGAGTGCTGAAGACAAAAATGTTCTGATCTTGGTCAAACTTAGATATCAAACTAAACAGAAACATGTTCAGAAACAGAATCATCCTTTTAAGCATTCTCCTCACAGGTTGGTAGGTTGAACACTGAAGCTCATGCTGATCTCAGTCATATTCCTGCTCTATCTGGAGAGTAGTGAAGTAAATCTCCAGCAGTGCAGGCTCTCCTTTCACACAAGCCACTGGAGTTTACTGAACAGCAGAACACACCCATGGGCTGCACAGGGAAACCTTTTTCCCATGCTAGAGCACAGCAGTGGTGTTGCAAAGAGCCTGTTCCATCTTGGGAGGTAAGAGGCAGGCAGCCGACTCCCAGGCTCACGGTCACTGAGTGCTGGGTATAAAACCAACGAGGCTCTGTGGGAATCAGAGTTGCAGTCAATCTACATGCAAGAGAACAGGATTACAAACACACCTGTTTTGCTGCCTCAGCATCAAGCCTGATCAGAAGATAAATATACTTGCTGAGTAGTGTAACCATTGTTGCTCTCATGAAAAAAAACAAAACAAAACAGGACTGATGAGAGAAAAAAAAATAATACTTTCATTATGAAAACCAGTGAGCATAAATATCTGCATCTTGGGGGACTAACAAAGGAGCATTTTTGCCCCTGTCTATTGTGATCTCCCACCCTTATGGGAAAAGGAGTGCCCAAGATTGCTAGATGCTTGTGGCTGAAAGGAATGACTGAAGTCAGAGGGTCTGCAAAACCTTGAAGTTTTATTAGTAAATTACACACTTGGCATGGAAATTGGTATGCTAGTCCCTTACCTACAAAATAAGCACATAGCAGTGGGTTTTAGATAAAGGGATAAGATAAGGAAGAGAGAGGAAAGAAAGGAGAGGAGGAGGAGATATAACCAGTCTCAGTTTCAATGTCACTCCAGCTGAAGGGATATCCAGGCTCCTAGGGATGCTATCTGGGCTTGATGGGGGTCCCTTTTTATAGATAGATTTCTCAACTTCTATGCAAATTACTTATAGTCCTTTCCTCTGGAAATGGGCTAAGGGCTTCAGGGTACTTTGGTGATCTTGACCCTTCCCTACAGTCCATGCCCACTTCTCATTCTTGCACTGTACTGCATTGTATTTATCTTCAGGGACTAGAACGAGGATTTTATCTTGGAAAGTGCTGCACTACCTCTGCATGGCCCCCTTCTCCAGCCACATTTTGTTCTTTCTCACAGTAGGTTGTTACTAATGATGCCGGAATGATTTTTGTCTTTTCTTTATATACCTTTTACACAGTTCTCTGTATCCACAAGTATTAGCAGGTATACCTGTAACCCTTCACTTATTTTAGTGCTTAGTGTTTTTTAAGTGTTCTGCAGGCCCTGAGACTAAACACCCCAGAACAGCAGAGCCAGGGAGACCAATCATTCCTACTATCTCAGGAGCCCAAGGTCTCTGAGCAGGAGAGATTCTGTAAACTAGAGCTTAGCCCACTCCAGCCCCATTATTGGGCCCCCTTGTTAGATATGCTGATGTGTAAAGTCTATAACTTGTGTGTGTGATTGACGGTGGGTGTGCATTTTGCCACGCGGTCACCTGGGTGAAGTGGATGCATCAAACAGGATCCTGATTAAAATACTGAGGTAAAGACCCCAACCCCTCTAACTGTGTCTGGCTTCATTTTCATAACACCAGGAAAAAGGCATCACTAACAATCCTTGGTTGGCTTCACAGCCACCAGCTAGTCATGTTTGAGATATGAACATTAGCCCCATATCTTCTGGGATTCTACATCTCTTGATACTTTTACAGTCATATTTCAGGATCATAACCTTGATAAACTGAAGGGAATAATTCAAATGCTCTGTAGTGCTAGGTGAAGGGACACATTCGTTTTACAAGCTTAACAAAGTCAGCACCTTCAATCGGCATTTTCTACGCAATCCAGATTTATGAACAATTCTTGATCTGTCAAAGACATGAGGATTAGAAGATTATATAAACAGTTTTTCTGAATAGGCAGTTTTCTTGGCTTCAAGTCAAAGATGTTACAGAGAAATAGGATTTAGGATTTAAGAGGACTTTCAGTGTATATTATACCAGCAATATGTTATGAGGTAACTCTATGTAGCTAAAAAGTGCTATAGTGAGTAACCAAAAAGGAATTAGTGTAATAATGCTAAATGGAGAGTGCAGCCTATACATCCCTCCCTGCTTACTATCTATTCCTATTTTTAGTACCAAACTGGCATTTATCAGCCCACTTTTGTTTTCCATCTAGGATAACATCACTAGAAGAAGCAGATGAACTGGAAAGTGTTAGATGATGGCAAAACCAGGGTGGCTGATGTAACACAGAAGGTCTGAACAACCTAAACATGTTTGTACATTGACAGGGGCAACCTTCAGTTCAGAATTACCTCTCCTTTATTGCTGAGTTGACACAGTACTGAGTGAGAGGGAACATGAAATACTTTAGCATTTAGCACGTGCTGTGAACTATCATAGGCAACAGAAAACTCCAAAGAACAGAGTCCACCAGTAAAAAGCCAAAAACATCCAATTATTTTAATAGCAAGGAGAAAAGAAGTGATTTATCATTTTCTTGTTTACTTGCTGAGATCCAAAAGTACTTGTATGCATTGAAATTGTAGATAGAAATACATGCACTACTGTAATACACATTTTTCACAGAGTATTGTGAGTAGCACAGCTCGTGACTGCCATTCTGCAGCGCGCTGTGCTTGATGGCTGTGGGTTATTCACAGACAGGAGCTGTTCCTGGCTGAAGGCTGCTTGTTCACCAACTTCCTCCATTGCAGTGGGGCTTTTCCTCAACTGCCTTGGAATTTTCCTCTGATGACGCAGACAGGAGTGCGCTAGTGCAACTCCAGATTTTAATAGTGAGGTACAGCACACATATGTAAATGTGACAGTTACCTCTAAATTTTACTTAAAGTATCACATGAAAGTAAAGCTAGTGTTTCTCTGCAGGAATCTTGTTTACACAGACATCAAAAGACAGCAGTTGTTGTCTTTGCAAACCTAGAGCTTGATGAAAGGACCCCTCATATCAATAACTGCCAAACATAGCAGGAAATAATTGTATTTTTTGTGCCTGACACTTCATGCTGAGAATAAAAATGGAATGTCATCTTGTTCCCTTGTATGTCGAGACACATAAGCATGGAGATCTCTTACAGGGGCTTCCCCAAGACAGGAAAATTTAGCAGAACCAGATAGGAATTTGGGCATGGTGATCCCCACAAAGGCAACCCAAAACCTTAGTAATTATGGCAGAAAAGCTATGCAGCTAAATTCTCTTATGGACATTAGCTCTTATTTGAATATTTGTCTTATGCAAATAAATCCTTATATAAGCTCAGATTTTTTAAATGCTCTTCAGGATTATTTCTCCTGTGATCTCTGGAGTGAGTTTTGTGTTGCAGTTCACTGAGAGAATGCCTTTCAATCCACAGTGTCCACCCATGAAGGTAATCTTGCATTTTGTGTTTAATGTGAGCAATAAGGTTTTACGTTCACGTATAAGAAACAAAATAAACCAAATAACCCAACAAAAACAACAACAAAAAAAGGACATATGTACAATCTAAGGAAGAGCAAATAGAATTAATCTAGCTCTAGAAGTCAAAATCAATTTAAACAAACAAAAATACAATAGTAAACCAGAAAGCTCATTAAAATAAGTAAAAATAAAATTAACATTTTTGAGAGTGCTAATTAACCACTGGAACAATTTATGTTGACATGTGGTAGATTTTTCATCATTTACATACTTTAGATCTACACATAGCTTCTTTCAGCAAATAACACTGCTGTTCACTCAGTTGTGTGTTCAATATGGGAATTGTTGGATGAGAGACTCTCATCTTTGTAGCGCTACAGGCAGACCAAATATTGCAGCAGCCTGGTCTGACCTGAAAACTGTGAATTTCCAGCACAGAAGGGCCATATGCAATTGAAGCAACAATAAATGGCACATCTGGTTGACTGCCTGAGGACAAGAGCAAATTCCAGTTGAGGGAATCAGAAACACTTGTTCTGGCCGAGGTACTTGCAGAAGGCCATTTAGGATGGCACAATGTGACAGTCGCGAGTCTGCTCTTGCTGTGGCTTGGGGTTGTGTTCATCAACTGTCCATTTGATGACCTGAGCTTTTTCTTTCTTCTATTATGAACAATAAAGAGAAACTGTAGGTACACACATACTTGTACATTCTTTTTAAAGAAGTGTTTTAGTTCTTTATACAATGTCAACTATCAAGTAGAAGCCACTATTTCCCATTGCACAATGAGGCAGGTCTTTGGAGTGTTGGTTGGCTACAGCAGGTACTTAATTGGCAAGTTTGTTTCAAGTAGGTTCAATCAATTAAAAAAAATTCTCCTGCTTTAATAAACTGATACCCTACTGCTCACCCTAGAACATCCCTTTTGAGAGGAAGCACTTACATCATCCTCGTATGTTGTTTTATGTTGGTGTCCCTAGCTACCAAGAAGCATGGAGCTAAAATGGAAATGCTTCCAGCATGAAGTTGCTCTTTTATGTAATTATGCCTGCTGCTAATAAGCCTTCCATTACAGGCACAGGTTTTGCTAATCCATTACAAGTGATTGGTTGGAATTTAAAACACTGCTGCAAGCATACCGGTTTTCACACTGAGCTCAAATTGGCAGATTTCAAACATTTTTGCCATCCATAAATGCAAGGTTGGGCCATGTTACAACAGCTATTACCTAAGGGAAGTGTTGAACTTCCCACTTGAACTCTCCTTGGGATTCACCTGCAAAGAACTTTACTGAAAATAACAAGGCTGGCTCTGACCATTTCTGGTGTCAGTGTGAACACAAACCTCATACATCAGACTCTAAAAATGGTCTCTGTTGCATAAATCCTGCCACTAACCAGCATTGCCTGTGGTGTGACAGCTTGCCTGAACAGGTGAACTCATAGGTAATTCTGCTTGAAATTTCTGACAATCTTCTGTTAGAAAAACTCTAAAAGAAACTCTCATAAAAACTAAGAACATATGCAGTACCTTCAATTGTACTCCAAGAAATTTAATTTGTTCTTATGTATTAGACAAAACCCACAGTGAAAACATTTTCTATTTTTGAAGGGCCATTCTATTTAAACCTTGACCTGTGACAGAGCCATTATCCATAGACCACCATTCCAAAGCCATATTCAAACATACACTGCAGTGTGTTAACTGACCGCCTGCAAGTCTAAGGAGAGGTGACATTTAGCTAAACCAAGAGTGGGAGATTTAGCTAAATCAAGAGCTTATTGGATAATTCTGGATTTTTTTAAAGCCAAATAATCATTAAGTAAACAGGTGTGCAGTAATGCAGGTGTTCACATGTGAGGCACGGTCTGCATGTCTGTGGATGTCAGTGAAGCTTAGACAGCCAAGCACCTCACCTAGCAGTGGACATGTTCTCATCAGCCCTTTGGAATCACACCTTTGCACCTCTGACTGCAAGGAGATGATGTTCATTCAGTTGTTTATTCATAAATTTTTGCTGCCCTCTCAACAGTACTACAGCACCCCGCAAAACCTGCCTTGGCAGCTGCATGAGTATCTCCCAGGCTTGCACCATATCCAGACCAGCCCTGGAGGGATGAACCAGGCAATACCACCCGAAGCAGCACCAGGCACCTGAGAGTACAGAACAGAGCACACAGCCCTAAATGTACTCCGAGTTTAGCAGCAGTGCAGAGGCCCAGCTCTCCTGTTCATTCATGTATTTGAGGGCTGTAACCTTAAACAGCATTCTGCAAGTCATGAATTGAGGGAGAGCAATCGGTTCTTCTTCCTTGAACAGTGCCTTAAAAAAGAATCCAACAAAATACAGCGAAAACCTCCATGAGAAATCATATAGTTCCTTTTTCTCTACAGGAATTCTTCTCTTTACCACTATCCCTACTTCATACTGCTTTAAGCAGCAGCTAATTTATGAAATAGGGGGGAAAAAAACCCCAAAAAACCAAACAAAAACAACCCAAGATGTCTTAGATTCAGTTGTACATCACATATGCCAGGTGGGGAGTAAGGCCCAAGATTAAGACAGTTATGTTACATCACAACTTTAGCATCATTTAGCAAACACAACCCCTGTAATATGAGATTACGACCACGGAAAGGGCTTTTTAATGTGCAAGGTGCACTTCCACACTGCCATCTTGTGTCAATAACCAGGTTTGCTGAACCTGAGAGCCCAACATGCTCCAAACAATTCAGCAAGGATCAAACCTGACATATACCTGTCCTATGCCTGTTCCCCTCCAAGGGAAGAAGGGGATGAAGGAATTTTTGTTACTCTCATTTGCCAATGTGATTTAGCAAATGCAGATTTGAAGGACTTTAACAAGGGTGGAAACTCAGTTTCAACTCTTCAAGAGTTTCAACTTCAGTTCTTTGAGGCCCACTACATTTGAAATCCCACCTATTTGTGTACAAGCAAGCTAATGAAATAACCCAGTCTTTTTGCAGACATTTTGTGGGAAAATAAAACTGGAACCCACATGGAAGTACTTGACACCATCTAGGAGAAGGCAGCCTGGCTCAGAGCACACCACTCCAGGCTGCGGGACATGAGTCAGGCAGCATTGCAAACCACAGGTTGCTGAATTTTCTCTTCTTTCATTTTTCACTACCAGTCAATTTCCACGCCCACATGATTCCCATGGACAGTGAAGCATGACGGGGTTCAAGACGCAAAAGACAGCATTGCTATCCCTAAATTTTCTCAGAGTTTTGCTGCATAACACAGTGCTGGGGGAAGGGGAGTCAAGGGTAGGCCAAGATGAATTTATAGGTTAGAGGTTGAAAAAAGGTGACTTCTGATCAAAAAAAGTTGTGTCGTTCATTGTATTTCAGGGCTGGTAGGGGTGACTGTAGGGATCTGGAATTTGGGGGCGGGGGGGACAATGGTTCGTTGGTTCATTATTGTAGATGTTGCATACAATAAATGAAGTCTCAAAACTACCATGTAAAGGGGCACCCACACCATCTCCACAGGTGTATGCCTTAACAGAGAGCCAGATATGCACAGCACCTAAATCAGATTCCTATTTTGAATAGTCCTTAGGGAAGTAAGCTTCTTCCACAAGCAGCAGAGATGACTCCAGAGCTGTGTGAGCAGGCAGTGTGACTACCCCACCACAGTTTGTACTTGAGGATCAGGGCCTTCATATCCAAGTGCTCTCATCTGTGGTCTACCATGCCATTACTTACCACAACAGTAAAACCCAAATTTGCTATCTTTACCAGTCTTCAACTGGATACCAAAAAACAAGGCCGAGTTTGGTTGATGAGGCATTTTCAGTTTTTGTGATAATTTTTAAACCAAAAAATTAATGTTTGGGACTTTGTAATTCAGGAAGCAGTATTCTGTTACAGCAGGAGAAATTAAAGGAGTACAGATGAAGTTTTCCCACTAAGCCAAAACACCATGATTTTCCCTTGTTGCCACCAGCCATCACAGCCACAACCTCTGTTCCCAACCTGTGAGCTCTCCTATACACCTCCCCAAAATCCCCTGAGAGCAAGGAGCACCTTAAGCTGCTTTGGAAGCCCCACTGCAGCTCTTCAGGGTGCCATATATAAGCTCATATTCAAGAGCCCTCCTACACCTCCCAGCTTCCTCTTCCGCAGTTTTATCCACAAAATGCTCCCCCAAATTCCTCTCATCCACAACCAATCTTTTTTTCACTGCTTTCAAGGATATGGACACAGAAGAGTACAGAACTAGGCATGACAGGATTTGGGGAAGCCACCGACCAAAACAATTTGGAAGCCACCACTGAGACATAGCGCACATTCCAGCTGAATTTTCAAGAGGAGCAGAATGTAACCCAAAAATATTTTCAGCATTTCATTTCTAGCAACAGCAGCAGAGGAATTTTAAGGAACATCCACCTCTTTCAATTGTTTTTCAGGGATAAGCATACAGTCTCACTACTGGTACTGAATACTCAAGGGAAAGAGCATGAGGAGCTTGATGAAAAAGCTGAACACAGACTTTGACGTTGACTAAAAATAAAGAGAGAAAAGGAAGAACTATTGTTCTTGCATATATTTAGGTGAATAACTTAATCCTGTCACAACAAACATTTTTCCCAAGATGAAAATCAAACAATTTTATATTTGCACACATTACCTTAGATGTTTGGCTGAAGAAAAAAGACAAAAACTTCTAATAAATGCAACATCAGGTTTTTATTTACAAATATATGGTAATTCAACAACCATTCTCCACTCAGTTTGCAGGGGAAAGAGTGATAGTTACATTTCCAAATGGGAAAAGAAAACTCTCCCTTAAATGGATTCCACAGAATATTATGCCAACACCACTGAGCAAACAGATTATTCTTTGTATTTAGGCTTCAAAAAAGCACATAATTTTAGAAACTAGCATATGGAAAGCAAACACATTTGTGTGCATTTAAATGAAGCTTCATATTAACCTAGAGAATTCACTTCAGTATATGTCAAAAATAAAGACAGCAATTGCAAATATATATTTATATTAGCTATTTCTCTAACGCTCATTTCAAGAGCTTAGAAACAAAATACCCTCTTCATATACCATTGGAAAGTCAACTAGTTGATTATAAGCCTCAAAAATATTTTGAAGTTATTACTGAAAATATACTTATTCTCTCTTGTGCTCTTGGTACTTGAAGCTGAAAATGTGAAAGCATTTTCCCCAGCTATTTCCTTACTGCAATTTCTTTCTTATAAATAAAAATAGTTATATGAAGAATACAAGGTATTGCTATGAAGACTAGACAAGCAAGAGTTACTCTTAGAAAAAAACACACATACACACAATATATATATTTATAGATCTACATCAGCAGCAATCACCTCTTCTTGTATCTGCAACAGTGGCTTCATATCTTCATTTACTTCACATGGAGGTTGGTTGCCCAGCTGTTAGGGAAAGACAAAATAAACTGTAAGTCCAGCTACTGAAGAATCTTTGTGACAACAATTAACATTTTAAAGTTTAAAACAGTCAGAAAATGGTATTTCAAATACTTATTGAAAATGGTAACAGATACTAAGGTATACATTCTGAATCAAGCAATCCAAATTTAATGAACAATACAAATTTGAGTTGAGTCCAATTATAGCACTGCAAGTACTTCAGGCCAAGTAATATTCCACAGAACATGCACCTTAAAAAATTCTTAAGAATTATTTTTAGTATTAGCACAGAGACAGAGTGACAGTTTTTACCCCTCAATACCGAAATTAAAATTTGCTAAATAACTATAGCAATGTAAAGAACTTTTTTTTGTCCTCTCTCTGCATATCTTTATGGGTATCTGCCAATACAGTGGTGTTTCACTAGAACGTTTCAGGTTTAAACCACAGAATTAACACAAAAATGTGCAAAAATATCACAGCATAAAATTGTGCAGCGAATATTAATAACCCTATGGTTTATCAAGCCTTTTAGCCAACATGTTAAGATTCAAAACTAACAAATAACTAGCCAGGTTGATGTCAAATGCCAACTGCAAAAAATAGTAATCCGCATCACAGACTGTGCTGCCAATACATTTTCACTGCAGTAATTGCATGGCTAGTTTTTGTAAAATTCAAATAGCCAATTTCAATTACTAATCACTAATTTGAATGCTTTGTTCTCTGTTCTGCACCTACAAGTTCTTACAACTCCTGATTTTATTTGTATCTCAAACAATTATGTTTTGAAGTGCCCACTGACTCAAGTAGATGCAGTCTGAAGGGAAGGGAATAGAAATGTTTCCTCACAGATCAGCTCTGCTTCTGAAAGGCACTGCTGTGACTTTATGGGCTGTAATGTCCAAGAGAGACTAAACAGCAATTCATCCATAATAAAATTACTTATCCAACTCATCCAGCATTATTCCCCCAAAAAAGAAAAGACAAAGATAAATATAACATGAACAAGCTCCACAGTGAGTGTCTCATACATCTGGGAGCTTCAAACAGAAACACAGTCACTTCAGAGTAGTCTTGTCATCATCAAGGAGATACATTCTCCAAACATTAACTTAGACATGGTATGACCCAGTGCCCTGGACCACCTCCAGATGGAAGGGAGCCATTCTCTTCTTCCTTCCACTGATCACAGTGGCATCCAGCATGTAACATTAGCCTCTGTGAATGCGCTGTTACCCTCATGAGGTGTCGCGCTTTCTGGTTTTAGCTCGGGTACCACATAATCATTTCTGGGACTTCTCTTCATGGAAGTCAAAAAGAACCTGCAAACAGCAATAGCATCAGATGCAGAGCTTCTCTTGTCCTGAGCTAGGTTTCACAGACAGCAGCTGCCCAGTTCCTGCTCAAACATTGTAGCATGAATATCCTGTTCCCTTCACTGCCTTCCAATCCACCATGAGAAAAATGTGCTGGCCTCATGAAGAAAAACAGACATTTTTCCCAGGAAGTAATTCAGAAATTATTTCCTTCCCTGATTTTTATCATGCTAGAAAATTCCATATTTGCTACATAAAAAAGAGCTTATAAAACTCCTGGCACTTATCAAAATTAGGAGGTTGTCTACCATCATCTATGACAGCAGAAAAAAAGACCTAAATTCCACTATACAAAGCCTTAACATCATGCTCCAGTAAATCAGAATTCTGCAAACCATAAGAAGGAAAAAAATTATACTGCACCTTTTAATTAAGATCTGTAAGTAAATCAATTCCTCCTGAACTTGTACCTAAATGAATAACCAATTACAGACCTATAATTCCAATAATAATAGCATCACAAAAAGAAACCAGCATTTGTGCCATCTGCACAAGATAAACTAATTCCTTTCCAGATACGTATTAGGACTGCATTAAATACATATTTCCGCCTACTTTTTAAGAAAATGTAGACACTTTTTCAAAAAGGCTTTTCTGTTATCAAGACAAGCATGTTTAGCACCTGACAGCTCTTGACACCACTTTCTCAGATCTATGAAGGAAGGAAGATGACTATACCATGTTGTCTGCTTGAAACTGCATAATAACAAGTTGGTAAAATCAGCTACCAGCGAGTTAGAAGTTAGGAATGACTACCCTACAAAAGACAGAAACTGGCAATCAAGCCTTGCTGAACCTATTCACTGACTTAAAGATAAACATGAAAGCTATCAAGTGGCTCAGCTGTGCAAACACTTGAGGCTGTAAAGCACAGAGAAGAACTACAGTCACGCACACTGCAGTGGGTTGCCTTACTTTTAAATCTGATATAGCAGTCGTTGCAGAAGAGTTTGTTGTTTCGGATCCTGACTTCAGCTCCAGAGCGGGATCCACCGAGGTCGCATCCACATGCAACACACTGTATCACACATGAATAATTAGAAACTCCTCCCAAAATACTGAGAAACAAAAATGCTGTTCAATAGCAGCTCAGATTAAGCTCAACAAAGCTTGAATCATAACCCCACAATCACTAGAAGCAAATGTACAATGATTAGTAGATCAAAATGCAACCAACCCTGACAAAGTATTTTATGGCGACGATTGGACAATGAATAGCAGAGATACACCAAGTAAGCAAACATAAAGCAGACAGTTTTTAGAGATTAGTTCATTAAATCTAATTTGAACTTTGGTTTCTCTGAAAACTAAAACTGGTTTGGCACAAAAAAACATTTGTTCTTTAGATGGCAACAGGAATTTTGGCACAGAACACCTGGGTGTGCTACTTGCAGATTTCCATGCCGCAGTACATGCTGCTAGTGTCCTCAGTCCCTTGGCACTTGAAAAAGCAAATACTCAGGCACTCCGAATTTCCTGGGTTTGCATCATCGAAACAAGTTCTGATTTGGAGAGATGGGGCTGATTTAATTTTTCTTGCATAAACACATAAGGGGCTTGACCGCTGCCATGCTAACATTAAACTATTTAGCTGTGGTGGCTAAGTAAGTACTTGCTGTGAATATGAACCACATCTGGAAGGAATGTAATCCAAAACATAATACTCTCCTCACTGGATTTACAAAGGACATGTAGTTTCCCTGCTTAACCAAGTAATGAATCTTCTGGATGGCAGTCTGTTCAACAGCTCATTAATTTTAAGAAATTTGAAAAACAGATTCTTGACATTTTCTTATGTAGATTAGGAGCTACAGGTGGATAGTCCCACACAGAATACATCCTGCAGAAAAGGGAATGGCTGATCACTATGGATTAATCCTGTCCCTCCTGCTCAAGTAGGCAAAACCAGGAGGAGCTTGGTGTCAATCCCTAGTAATACTCCAGGTGATACACTTGAGCTGGGCACAGAAAATAAGTGTTCTGAACCAGGCATGGAAATCTCTTTCTTGAAGTCAGGGAAGTAGGGGCCAACAGTGCCTCCAAGTCATAGTCTAATTCCTCATCTAGTCTGAGGGCAGTGGAACAGGACTGCTTTGCTGTCCTTTGCAGGCACACATTTATTCTTACATCTCTGCAAATGCCCTAAGCTGATGGAAAATCATGAAAGTAGGCCTAGGTCTCAGTGCTGGGCATGAACTAGTACACTTAGTTTCTGACTAAGGCAGAGTAGCACTAAAAACACCTTTTGGTTTTGTTCTGAATTTTATCCTGCCATGTTGAACTCTTCCAATATCCCTTTACCTGGAAAACACCACATGAACACTCTCTGCTAAGGTTAGCTTAGAAGGATGGGTCGTCTTAAATTATTCAATTGCCAGGGTGCAGGTTGAGATTTTTATTTTTTTAGAGGAGCTGCTGTCTCTGGGAGAAGTGGTTCAGCATTTTCTCATATTTTTCAATCTGTTTGAAGAAGGAAATCTTTGATCTCACTGTGCACATCTTACTTATCAGAGTCCTACTTGTTAGCTCTGGCATTTAAGGAACACTTTTAGAATCGAGTGCTAAATGCCTACAAATGGGACTGCCTCATGGAAATATGCATGCACCACGCTGTCAAGAGTAGAAGGCAAAGCAGGTGATTAGTAAGAACCCCTGTGAGCATAACACTGAGTAGCCATGCGTGCTCCTGATTAGTTCCTGTTCCTTCGCGATGTGACTCCCAGCTCTCACCTTAAAACAATGTAAATGATAACAAAGACCAAGAGACTCAATGATCATGGCTGCTCCTTTGCCCAGAATGTTATTACAGTATGAACAGATTTTCTTCCCACTGACTGACCTAAATATAGAATGAAAAACCTTAAAACCAGCTTGGAAATGTTTAAGTGACAAAGAAGAGTTATCAAATACTTTTTGAAATTGAAAATAAAAAAAATGCATGGGTAAAACCTGGAATATTAGGCTGTCTAGGGAAAATAAACTGAAAATTAATATTATTTAGAGTAGATGTGAAAGCTATGGAAAGCTGAAGTATTATAATTTAGATCAAATTTACATAGGAACAAGTTAAGAAATTCTGTCACATTCTTGGCACATACTTCATTGTATAAAATACCTTCTACAAATAAAAGTGTAGTGCTAAATTTGGGGACTAAGAACACAGGTTTTGTGCTCATGCCTTCTTAGTTGTGGGGAATTATCTAGAAGGCTAAGTTTTAGCAAGCACACCTTCCAAGTCCCACCATCTGCACCTTGTTAGATAAAAGAAGGCTGGTCCTGGACATAAAATATTATGTTAACTCTTTGAACATAATCCATATGGAGGTCAGTTTCCATAGATCTACCAAGGTGTTAGCAAATGGAAGTGAGAACAAGATAAGTGAATATGGTTAAGAAGGTAATTTTCTTACACCATAAAGAATGTAAAAGACTAGCTTAAAAAAAAAAAAAAAAAAAAAAGGGTCAATTTATCATTAAGTGCCTGAGCGTTTAAGAGCTTGTGAAGTAGTGTTCACTGTTGTTATATATAACACATGTAATTCTGAGTGGGATGATTCTCTAGAGTACTATCCCAAGGTATTTTTAAAATGTTTCAAGTATATAAAACAGCAGAGTTATCTACCCTACCACAGCTGAATTCCATTTTTGTTTCAAAATATGCTGCAATTCTTGCTTTCTCCTCCTAGATTAAAATCAACATCCTACTCTGTAATTCTCCAGGGTCATGGGTTATGAGCATTCCTGAGTGCTCCTCAAGATGATATTGACCACATGCCAGGAAGTGGGGAGGAGAGACCAAGATGAGGGTCATAAAGCGTGGGTTTCAGGAATCTTTTGTTAAAACAAACCAAGGAAAATAAATGTCAGAAATGCCATCTGGAATAGGCTTTTGCTAATCATTTTGGTAACCAACACACAGCTCAGAGACTGCAGATTGATTATTCAAGTTCCTTTGTTTTTTTAACCAATGTGATGACAAACCTGGGGAATTAGCTGTCTGACTGGAGTATGGAGGTAATACCAGACTATTTCCACTGTCCCCTCCACCCAGAAAGTCCAGGTACTTGTTAATCAATGTTATGGGCAAGAATACTGCTGTAAGCCTAGCTTGTAGACAAAGTCTGCTCTTTAGTGCTGACCCAACATTTTTGTCTTCCCGGAAAAAAGGTCACCCACTCACCTGCTGCGTGTCTGGGACCCTGACTGGGGAGCAGAGAGGGGAGACTGAGCCTGGGGAGCTGTCTGGGACATGGAGGGGGCTCTCGCAGTGGAGGTGGCCGCAGGAGCTGCTTTGCTGGAGGAAGGAGTGCACATGTAAGCTCGGTTTGAAGTGGACACCGGGCGACTAAAATCTTGACTAGAAGATAGAGATGAAGAGGATGCAGACTGGTTCAGCCATGACCGGTGCCTCCATGACCTCATTCCTGAAGAATCAAGATTGTCCAAAGACTCCCCTCTGTAACAGAGACACAAGCACCTCAAATGTAAATGGCAGTCCAGATGGAGCAATAGAGGTATATGCTGGGGTTTTTTTTAAGAGAAAGCCATTATCCTAGCATTTTTAATATTTTCTAGGATGAATATGTTTGTTTGATCATGCTGAGAATTATTCTTCATCTACTGATTTAAAATGCATGAGTAGCAAATTGTCCTTTGTGTCCAGCTGTAGTTCTCATGGGAAAAAAACAGGTGAGGCAAAAGAGGTGGCACTTAACAACTACTTAATAAAAGCAAAACACTTCACCGCAGCCTTATCAGGATGAACTGTATCAAAATCCACAGTACAGCAACAGACCTCAGATACCATGTTTGTTTGTGTTTTCTCCAAGGGATACCAGATCGAAAATAACAATCCACCCAGACCGGATAGCATCACCCAAGTACAAGGTGTTGGCCCAATAACCAAACACTCTTCTGACTGATATCTCGGCTGTTTCCTAAATGACAAATGCTATATTCATACATTAAATAAAGCAAAAATCAACTATCCAAACTTTATGACATATTTCTGCATTGAAAAAGGTACACTCCTTAGCCACAATAATTCATTTCCAAAATAGGCTGCCATGCTGAAATCCTTAAACATCTGTCAATGACAAGGCACAATACTGATTCCCATTGCTGCTATACCAATCAAGAAATAAGCAGCTGAGTTATTTACAGGTCACATCCACATTTTTTACTTGGAAAAAAAACCATTCAATCCCAGCTGCAATACAGCTACCTCCTTCTATCTGTGCTGCTATGCAATCTACCTTACGGCATTTCACGGACTCAATTTGTTTCTGTGCTCTGTAATACAAGCCGAAGTTCAGAATAACCAAACAAAAATATTTGATGAGAGACAGAATTAATTTTTAATGCGATTCCTACCTCCTCATACTACTGCTGTACAGGCTAACAGGCTCCTTATGTATACTGGCACTGCGCTGCCTGATCCAGCTGCTGTCCGTGTGTAGAGATGTTTTCTTTCTCATTTCCTGAAGGATTTGCTGTCTCTCCAACTCTGCTGCAGAAAGGTTTTGCTCCTTCTGAGACTTCTTCTGTGACTCACCCATGTTCCAGGACCTCTCTGAATACTTGCTCTGGGTACCTGTGCAGACAACATGTGCAAACATCAGCTAAACACATCAAGGCACAAAAGCAGTTATTGTCCTGTCAGCACTCTGGCTATAATTTCGAGAGCTATTGTTCACCACTCCATTCACAAGTTATTCCAGTTCCCTTTTACAGCCAGGTAAAACTTGCCAATACATCATTACTAATTTTTATTTGTTTGTATTTCCATTAATGTAGCCTTTTATATAATTCTTAATTTAAATACATGTTCCTTCACTTTCTAAGTGTATATGCATAGACATTTGTGTGTACACGCTCCTCTTTTTAGTGCCATAATTTGGACTCTTCCTCCACATGTAAAATACATAGTTAAATAATAGGATACCTTCTTTCTCTTTAAGAGTTTGTACTCTTTTCTTCTGTAAGTTGTCTCTGTTTACAAGAATTTTTTTCTTTTTTTCTTCAAGGCACTAAACATACTAAACACTGCTTTATATTGCTTTAAATAGATATAAATGGGAGAAGGAAATCTTGCAGATAATTTCTATGTTATTTGGATTATGTGTTAACTATTGAGTTGAAATGAAGTTGATAGTATAGATGATCTTTGGAAATTTGGAAAGGGAAATAAAACATCAATATTTCTCCAATAGGTGTTGACATATCAGAAGACAATATTTTTTTTATTTCCTAGATCCAGTACCTATTCTTTATAATAAAAATAATTAAGAAAATTACTCAGCAATAAGTAATCCAATTGAACTTTCAGTTCTTTTGTGTGTGCTGCTCTGACTATAGATTTGCTGTTGAATTTATTAGTATAGATTATCATTAAAAAATACCGTGGAAGTTTACTTTCTCTTTAGTTTCAATGCCATTGCTTTAATGTATGAAAGCAATATTTTTAATCTGCAATATATCCCCTAATACATCTACTTTTCATTCATTGCTTGTGATTACTTTTGTTTACCATGTTTTGGACATAAAAATAGCTTGCAGACATTTTTGCCTGTAAAATACGTATAAAATTGGTTTGTTTGCTTTGCACATTTTTCCTCTAATATATCCGAAGTCATATAACTGAACTGGAGTCCAGGACAGAAGCCATTGTGAATATTGAGAGGTGACTTGTTCTGTTCTTAATATACTAACTGAAATTAGGAAGACAAAAATTGTATTAAATGCATTCAGCATCTTGGTATGTGCAGCTTTTTTTTTTTTGTTAACAGAGTCAATGTATCAGAACTACATACATCTTCAATGATATAATAGTGTGATTGATTTAATCTCATGTAAATATCAGTCATTAAAATTTAGGCATCTAAGAGTCATTTGTAATCACTCTCTTCAAGGGGGGGAGGTAATCATATTTGTCCTCATCTTTTATGTTGACCATATGATTTTCCTCCTGTTGTTGAAACTTCATGAAATTGGGGCATAGTATGAATTTACAATTCAGCTATATCAAAAAGCACTCTAAAAATTAATTTTCTTACGTTGACTATATGCACACAACTTATTTTTTTCTCCTACTCTCCTCCCTCCCTGCCTGCCCAAAAAATTAAATAAAATGGAAATGATACATTACTTACCATTTCTAACTGTGTTGAATTCATTCAGTTCTGTAGTTGACTTTGACTTATTCCTAAGGATATAAAAACATTCATTTCTCTAATCTTAATTACAAGGCCTCATTAGAGACAAAGCTCTTATCATTGCAGATGATACAACTGCAGTCTTTTTTTTTCGCCATCCCTCCCATCAACAACTTATGCTGTACTTAAAACAAGAGGTAAAGAATACTTAAAGACCAAGAGGATACTATGGGAAAAATATGTCAATATCTAGATATCAATAGATAATCACCAACTAGAAGTTAAAATTTAGTACTGAAAGTTGTTAGTGCTTCAAGTTTAAGGAACTTGCTTCAACAAAAACATTTAAAAAAATCAAGTCCTTTCCTGTGGAAGTTTTCTGAAGACTACAGTCAGACAAAGAAGTGAGAACTTTCAGACCAGATTTACAATTGATTTGGCTTCATGAGAAAATTAAATCATACTTCAGCACTGTTACTAGACTGTAAGCACCTCTGCAAACACTGCATGCAGATTTTTTTTGGAACAATTTCTTGTTCACTGATTATACCTAGAAGCATAATTTTTTAATGAGTTTTAGCCAAGAAATGTCATTCAACAAATGTCATATACAGGAAGACAAATGGCAAAAAGTTGGTTTTCTGACAGTACAGAGCAGGAACTTCAGCAACACCTCTGTGCTGCATTATTAGTCTCAAGTAGTACAGCCAATTTTTTAGTTTAAAATAATTCTCAAAGGAACAGAAATCCTTTGCTTGGCCATTACTCAAAGCGTTAAATTAATGTGTTTACATGTACAGCATTGGCTGCACAGCCGCATTTTGAGGGAGTCTTGTCTTTATCTGTAGATAAATGATGAATAAACTACATCACATTTTGCTTCCTTAAGATCTTACTGTCTGTCCTATGCTGTGGACCTATGTTATTATCTATTTAAGAGGATGTAACAGTTTCACAGCTGCCTGCAGTGAAGAAAAAAGCAGCGTTCTCACACATATATCCAAGATGTAACTATTTAGCGCATTCTTCTTCTGAAGTTAGATCTAGATCTTCCATTAGTAACAGATTTATTAATTGTATCTGGTAATTTCTGGACTTCCTCTTTATATCAGAGAGGTATGCTCACTTCAGCTATGAGAAGTGATCAAATACACAGCAGAAGTAATCTTTGAGAACAACTGTGAGATGCAATCCAAAACAAAGGCTTAATTTGTAAAGTAAGAGATTGCAACTTAAAAATAACTTGGTGAATGTTGCCCTTGTAATTTGCACATCTCCCTGATAAATATGCTGCTGCTGCCTCTTGCTTCCCTTCCTGTTTACTCTCTCAAGTTGCACAACCCTAACTGGGATGACTGCACCTTAGTTTGTAGAGCACGCTATGACACAACCACAAGATTTCTGAAATTGTTTTCCAGCCAGGTAAGTCTAGCACCACCCACATATTTACCTCCTCACAGTTTTGTTTCTCCCAGTAGAATCTCACTGACTAACTACTGCTTACAACACAGCATGTTATGTGACAAAACTCTGGCAGCTTATTTTTTTAATATGAAGACAAGACATAAAAACTGCAAAACACAACAGCAATCCAATGTATATATTTAGCTGCTATGACTAAAGTTTATTAGAATTTTGAAAGTTTTCTAACAGAAAAGTGCTGATGTTACAGTTGGTGTTGAGATTCAATATCAGACATACCTGTCAGCAAATGACTGGCCAGGTTGCTCCTCAATGGTTTTAGAAACTTCATAACGCTCATAATGCCTATTGGAAAAAAAAAAGACACATTATGTTCATATACAGAAAAAGACATACATAGACATAAATAGTTCCTAAAGGAAATATTCAAAATCGATCCAAAAGAGAAAAAAAAAACCAGTTTCAATTAAACCCCCCAAAGAGTTAAAGTTCTAAGGAGTCTTAATTTAACATTTAGAAATACAACTGATAATAGGCAGAAGAAGAAAATTACATTTTTGTGAAGTGACAAGGAATCCAACATGAGCATGCCAGATGGTTTTTGCTAAAGAGGTTTCAGCCACGTATTGATTAAATTTCTTATTACCTGTCAATGAGAGGATGGCCAGCTTGATCCTCTATTGTTTTAGATACTTCATAGCGCTCATAATGTCTAGATGCAAAATAAAGACAAAATACATATTAAAAAAACATTAAGCATCCCCAGGGAAAACAGAAAGTTCAGGTGTGTTAAGACAATTCCAAAGACCAAGGTGCTGCAAAAATTACATGCATCAGTATACAACAGTGATTATCTCATCCATTTCAAAGCCAGGAGGAAAGCTTTGTCCAAGCACAGCAATTCTCTAAAAATTGCATTTTTATTCTAGAAGATTGTACAGGTGTAGTTTTAAAACTCACGAAGTTCCACAGAAAACACTCGTCAGCTCTCTGTCCCCTCCCTCAGTGCACTTTGTAGCAAGTATCATGCCTTTGCAGGTGTTTACACAATATTTCAGATTTCAAGTCCTGTCTTTGGGTATCATCTTATAGCAAATATTTAATGCCAGATATTTTAAAGCCCAGTTTCACTGAACTTGCTCCTTTACTATTACGCAAAACCACATGTGTTTAATAAAACACATCCTTGGCAGCAATCTCAGAAGCAATGAAATCCCTGTGGACTAAAGAATGTATCAAGGATTTAGATATGCAGATATTACAGCAGCTTAATAAGTTACTGCACAAAGTCCTATTATCTTGCAACTGGGACAAGCTAAAATGGTAAAGTTACCCTGACTCTGCTGCCAGGAAGACCCTGTTCAGCATTGTGTCTCTGCTTTGCTCAAGAGGCATATCCAGCAGCAGTCATTTAGATTAGGCTAAGGTAACTCTGGGTCTTACAACCTCCTCTGCAAATGTGTACAGGTTTTTAAACCATATTACTTTCTCCTAAGACTTAGCTTGATATCATGTGTTATCTTCAGTCATCTCTTATCACTTACATAAGAAAAGGAGATAAAACTCAAGAGAAACCACAAGTCAGTAAGGTAAATGCAGACAAAATAAGGAAAAGTTACTTCTTTAATCAGTTTCAGACATAGTAATCTCCTGTAACAGTTGTCTGAAAACTTCTGGGCAAGAACACAAACTTGAGAGCTAATAGGTGGGGATTTATTTGATTGTTTTTTAAATCAAGGTGCTGAAGAAGGTAATGAGAGAAAAAATATATCTGCAGTGGATATTTCTAACAGGCTATGATAGGTAAGCCGGTAACAATTCATTCACATACCATGATATCCCTCATAGACAAATTACCCCAGTAGTTAAAATGCAATTGAGCTTTATTGTTACACTATTGAATTAAAATGAGAGACAAATCTGGAAAAATCAGTCATGCATTTGCTGGAAAAGTGTTAACTTTGTATTTCTTCTGGAAGCTCTGTATATTGAGTCACTGGCTCTCAATTTACAGGCTTGTGCACAGTTCTTAAAAATTTTCTCATGAAGTGCTGCAAATCACCATTCATTTGGCTGTAATTACTGTATTTACACATCTCACTTTAAAAAAAAAAAAAACTGAAGTAGGGTAATCTAGCACTTGATTCTTGGGGAAGGACTTAGTGTTTTGCCTGATCCTTCCGTCTTTGGTAAGAAAGATTGTCATGGTATTTTGCACCTACTAATTGCCGTGTGAATCTTACATGAACACCCTTACATATGCAGGACAGACACAGTCCCATTAGAAATGGATTTGAACTTGAAGAAGGAAGAGAAAGCACCTCCTGTCACAAGAGCACACCTTTGGTACTGAGGCACCTCCACTGCCTCCCTCTGCCTCTCTGCCTGCCGCCGCTGCTCCTCCACCTCCGCCCGCCGCCGCTGCTCCTCAGCGAATTGCTGCTCCCTCTCTTTGTGTTGCCTCTCCAGCTCCAGCTCTTGGAGCTCCCGTTCTTGCTCAAAATGCCTGGCTGCTTCTTCCTGCATCCTCCGTTCCTCCGGAAGCCTCCTCCTTCCTTCTTCCTCACGCAGCAAGCTCGCTGCCAGCTCGGTTTCTCCATCTCCTGATGGCTCCTCAGGAGCATTTGCCTCAGGGCTTTCTCTCCAGCTGGACGTAGGTGGAGCCTGAGAAGTGATGGATGCTGTATTTAGGGTTAGAACGCTCTGCTCCTGTAGCAAAGAAAAGAAAACTGTGTTTATAGGGAAGGAACCTTTTTTGAGTGATTGCTCACTCAAAAAAGTTAATTTATTCTATAAGGTAAGAAAGTAAAAAAATCATCCGCTAAACTTCCAGTACAAGACGCAGGGCACAGTTTGGTATCACACTCTTCTAACTCAAGAGCTTCATTCCACACACCAGCCTTAGCAAGGGCCACAGGCAGCACAGCCACAACTATGTGAAACATTCTGCCGTTGAAGTATCACTTACATGTCAAGCCACCTCTTCCCCACTTAAATACCCATGGAAAACAAACCCTTCCATGATACCCAGCATTTCTCCCTACTGTTTTGACTTAGAAACCTGAGACCTGCTTAAGAGTGTATACACAAAGATATACACTGCAATCTATATCAGACCAATGAATTTCACATGAATCCTCATGTAGAGGAATCTCCCACTCTCTTCCATTCTCCTACCATTTCAAAGTCAAACCTCAGACCCACCACTCTATGACTTTCTCTGAAAGATGAGAAAAGGCCTTTCAGTGGTCAAAACATGCTTCAGTGCAGCAAAAAATGTTTATGGGTCCATCAAAGCCTCTACTGGCAGAAAAAATACAAAATGGTTTACATTCTTGTACAATACAGTCCTCTAACAGCTCAAAAAGCTTTCTTATTAAGTTTTAAGCCTTAAATTATGGCAGTCTACATATATATACATACATATATATATATATATATACAGTCTACTTATTCATGACTATGTAAACACAACTGATCTAGCTTGGATGCCTGAAGCAGCACCCAGCAGTAAAGAACAGATACAGTTCCCAAAGTCAGGAAAAAACTCGTTCATCTTTCCATAAACAACAGCCACAAAAGTCAGCATTGAAAAAAACCTATACACATTCAGTGCTTTAAAAGATGTGATTGGAAACCCAAAGTTGATTTGGTATGTAAATATATCAAATGAACTGTCTGCCAGTAACAAGCCAGACACTTACAAACATGCTTCCTGATAAAGTATTGAGCCAGAATTCCAACAAGTAGCATCAGGTGGTAAATAAACAGCAGAAGTAAACATTTATGATCACAATAATTAATACATACTGTGACTTTTTGCCAGCATTTTTTGGTGTTACCTAACCAGCCCATAAGGAAGAGACACACATTCAACGTATCTCAATACACTCCACCTACTCTTTCCATCCCATTTTTGCAATCTCTTCACCAAGTCATGGACAACAACTTATTTTCCAAAATGTAAAGATAAATGACACAAAAACCCTATTTTTTTTGCCAGCTTGCATGTATCTAGTAAAAAGGGGAAAAAAGCCCTCATGAAACTCATCAGTGAAACTTTATTCACAGCCTACCTCATCAAAATACTTGGAGCTCTCTTTTTCTGCTTCTTGCTTAGCACGCAGCCATTCTTCCCTCAGCTTCTCTTGTTCTCGTTGGTATTTCTCCTGTTAGGTTAGATTAGAGTTAAACATGCTAATAGAAAACACTCTTTTTTTTTTTAATTTTCATTAAAATATACAACTGGAATTTAATGTGTTTTTTAACAGACCAAACAGACCAGACAAAAACGTCCCTGAGGTCCACTAGAACAATAAGTCTGCCACAAATGAAATCTTGTCTCAAATACAATCCAAAGGAGTTCTGCAACTGATTTTTGAGACTCCAGGCTTATCACATGCTAAGTCTCAAAACAACCAACCTCATGACTATAAAAGTCCCTGTCCTCCAGTTTAGTTACCATTTGAACAAAAAACCCCAGCTATCTAAAGTATTTCTGGAAAAACAGAGTGGTTGTATTTACTTGGAATTAGGCACATAATTATGGTAAATACAGAGAGATCACTAAGTGAAATAGTGAGCAAGAGCTCTCATTCTTTTGAAATGTTACCTAAACAAAACCAAATTTCTAGACCTTGAAATTCGTCTTTTGACTAGATTTGGTATGAAATCTTAAAGTATTGCTCAAAGAACTGGTAAATGTTTTGTTTGCTTTGTCAGTCACTACTTTTATCTTAGGAAAAGCAAAATATTTAAGGATCTCAAAAGTACTCATTCTAAGATGCTGGAAATAAGCAAAGAAAGACTCTGCTTCCTTTTTTTGTTATTTGAAAATTCAGTACTAGGATCATGGGGAAGTGAAAGATTGTTATTACTCTGGTCAAATTTATCACTTCAAGACTAAAAAAGGAGAAACAATGAAAAGTGATGACTGATGGCTGAGTCTGTTCTCAAGAAAGGGTAGCCAAGGTTTCCAGTCTTTAAACTCATCTCTTCAGGTATCAAACGGAATATCTAAACCATAACAGAGACCACAGGTAAATTTAGGAAGGTACAGCTGCTGCCTTGCAGAGTTTGCAAGCCACAAGGAACAACAAAAGATGAAACATTCAAAAGGGAAGAGAGGCTCTATGCTTGGACTTTGACATCACAGTTTTCTGCTGAGTACAGCCAAAGAGGGCTTGTGCAGAATAAATGATATTCACCGATTTCTCTCCCAGCCATCAGACTACAGACAACCAACTTTAATTTAATTTGCAGAGATATGTCTGAATGTGCTTACACTTCATTGAGCTGAGTTCTTTGCAGAGATGCATGCTCGGGTTTTTTGTGCTATCCTAAGACTACAAACAATTTCCCTTCCCTCTGCAACAACCCCCTCCAGCTCTAGGAACTGGTTATCAAGATGGTTTTGCACTAGCAGGTTCAGCCTTCCGACTCAGAGGTCCTGGGAACCAGCTTGATTCCAACTGTTTAGCTGATTACTAAATGACAGGATTCTGGCAGGCACCTAACCATGGTACTGGCTGCCTCCTCTCCATATATGACTACAAGGCAGTATTGCTAATTGAAGGTAAAACTCAGGCTAGAGGCAATTTCCTTAAGGGGTCTTCACTTCTGAATACAGATTTTAGTTTTTCCCCCTTATGTCTTTACTTATCCTTTAGGTTGTGTTGTCATTAAGGACATACCAGCCCCAGAAGACCGAGCACTTCAGGCTGCAGTGAATACACATTCTGTGTTTGATTTTTATGAAGCTCACTGCTTTGTCCTCTTTTTTTTTCTGAATAACTCCTACTGTCTGCAACTGTGCTGGCCAGAAAATGCATCTGAGAGTCTCCCCAGGCCATCAGCAAGAAGAATTGCAGAAGTCACATGCCACTTTTCTTTCTTTGTTGCTACACACAGGGGACTGACAGCCCATGATTATGAAGGTTAGTTATACCTGCAATAAGCGGTCCTGCTCTTTTTGCCATTTTTCCTGCCGTTTTCGCTCTTCCTCTTGATCCCAAACCCGACGACTGGGAGCACTGATGGATGGGACTGGGAGCTAATAAAGCACAGAAATGAACTAATATTATCCTCTTTCCATGTGAACAACACTCTACATTTCAAAACACATTTTTTTGAAGTGAGAGGGAGGAGCCATTACAAACATTGGATCTTTCTAGTGACAAAGACATACATTAGCCTTTTCTTCAAACGACTAGAAAGTAACCATTCCTTTACAAAGAAAATCTTAGCCAAGTACTCTCAGATTTGATCAAAATTTTAAAGCAGTATAAAAAACAATAGAAAGTAGATGGCTTCCTGAAAAGACTAGGGTTATACAACTAACTAATAATTCACAATTAGTACTTACATCAGGCATTGCAGGCTCTGGGCCTCCTGGGAGATTTGGAAGGCAAAAAAAGAGAAATCATTAGACCCATAGATAACTACTGCAAGATTTGTGTAATTGTGGCAAGTCAGCTTCAGACTAATTTTTGCTTCCTTAGTAAGACATGCTGGCATTTGCCCAACTATACTTTTTCGAGGACAGAATTTATTAGGTGCCTTCAACTAATGTGCACAATTGTTTAAAAGCTTCGCATGCTTACAAGTGCCATCAGCAAATTGCTTGAATTGGCAGTATATCTCCCACTGTAGAAACACAAAGGCTCTTTAATATACCTCTCCTATTATTATTATTGTGAAACCAAAGAGTTTAGCAGGCCAATATCCAGAACACTGCACAAGGGTAGAGAATCTATTCATCTACTGCCCTTGGCATGAACTAAGAGCACTGACATCCACTGGCAACTTCTCTACCACAAAACCACATATTTCCTCTTTCCAGCTTTCCTTCTTTTCTACTTCCAAAAGCACACTTGAATTCTGTGAACTTGTCACCATTCACCACAAACCTTTTACTATTTGAGGCTATCACACTTGGCCTTAATCTTAATCATCCTGTGACAAGATGATTATTAGAGAGAGATGTGTATTATGTTAATTTATTAAAAGTTGAAAAAATGGGGAGAAACACAAATGTAAGTATAATAATTTCTAGAGCACTGTCACTGTTTTTGTTTGTTGACAATGTACTTGTTACCCAGCTGTCCAAATTTAAGTTTAAAAAAAAAAAAAGCATAAAAGATAAAAGTTGCAACAGTTTTCTGAAGTATAATTACATGAAGTACAAAAAAAGATCAAATTTAGGATACAAAAGACTCTAATGAGTCACAGGTTAGCATAAATTCTATATATGCACAATTTTGTCTTCACTGTCAGGTCACAACAGCCACAGTGAAAATCAGGCAATCAGCTTAATCGATTGCAATTGTGCCAGGAGATATTAAAGGGAAGCACAGACAGCACCCATTTTTGCTCCCCTCCTCTCTCACCCCTGTAAGTTTATGCTGAACTCCACAGGAATCTTCCTGTAATTGCAAAGCTAAAAGTGTCAAAAGTTTAAAATTAACAAGCTATACTGAACACACACTCTAGAAATATAGCCTTGTCCTCCCCCCTCAAGCACAAGTGAAATACCTCAAATATTGTCATGAAAATAATTAAAAGAAAAATCAAATTTCTGCCAGCCATAAAATAAAAATAAAATAATAACAACAAAACCCCAGTACCAACAAAACAACCCACAACAAAATTCCACTACATTGCAGATGCCATATTGCAGACATAGCAGAAATATTTAAAAGCAAACAGAACCACAAACACAGATATATGCTGTGGCACTTCACATTTTGCTTCTGGCAAAAAACAGAAATCATCACCACTAAAAGCAAAATCCTGGCCCATTCAAATAATTGGCAAAACTCAACTGAGCTTCCAGTGGGCCAGAATTTCACTCTGTCGGGCTGCAGCAAAACATCAAGGCATACATAGCCCAAAGACAGCATAAGACATACAACATTAGTGGAAGTATGTGAGCTGTGACATGCAAAATGCTGAAAAGCAACCTACAAAACCAAAATTGAGTTCCTCATTTATTCACTTTTTTAAAAAGCTAGTGTATTGAATTCAAAATTTATACTGCTCTTCTTTGGATCTTGTGACATCACCACATAGTGGAAAGCCAGCAGATGCCTTTTTACACCAATTTACACAAAAACACAGAGCTGCAACTCAAACTCAAATCCAGAGTTAAATACTTCATCAACAGCTCTGAGATATTCTCTAAACCTCTGCTGGAATATTCACCATTATTCTTGTTTTGTAGGTAGTAGCAAACCTGAACAGAGAGTGCCACCCTTCTTACTTCTACCCAGTGGGAAAAAAATAAGTATGAACAACACAGAAGAGATTTAAACAGCTATAGATATAAGAGAACACGCAAAGACCCATTACCACAAAGGTAGACCCATGAATTGTAAGAATAACCTGATGATCCTGGGGAAAGAAGGGAAATTAATTATGTTGCTTCATCGTAACTGCAGAAACAACACTGAAGAGGTAGAGCACCCAGCACCAGACTTGTTAGGAGAGTGTGCAGCAAGAACAATTTCATGGAGGTACATGAAATGTTAGCTCTTTGATTTACCTTGCTCAAAAAATTGTGACCGTCTTTTTAAGTTTTTCAAAGAAATAGGTTCAGATGCTATTTGAAAAATACAAAAAATACAAACAAGTCAATGAGGTGCCTTTTTAAAAAATGACTATAACCACTGGATAAGAAACTTCTGTTAGACCTCCCATATACTGCAACATCACTTCAGAAAAACAAAAAGACCCTGAAACACAAAGGAGGTTACATCATATACTAATTAGGATTTCATTTTATCAGTAACAATGCCCAACTATAAAAATAGCACAAGTGTCAAACTTGGACTCAGATTCTCCCTGTCTAATTTAAGCATCCTTGACTGGGATGCCAAATTGCAATGAGGAGCCTAATGACCATTCAAGGTCACCAAAAAACATCTCCAGAGGGCAAGTGATATCTTGGGGGAATTCTTCTATGAAATGCCATGTGTATTCAAGTTAAAATGAAATACAAAATTCCTACTTAAGGATTATTTTTCCATTAGGAAGTATACATACCTGGTTTCTCTCACTGCTGTCAAGTAAGGCTATAACAGTTCATAGCATCATAAGTAATTATTATTAATACCAGAATTATCAATATTGTTCTCCAACAATAAAAGTAAAGTAATAAAAGTGAAAACAGCCACTACCCCCAAAACCTCACAACTGAAAGAGGCAGGCAAAAATAGCAAAAAGTTGAGTACTCTACACTCTTTCTGGGCAGTGAAATAAATCATAATCAGAACTCCATACAATGCGGTATCAATTACAATAAACTGTGTGCCTTCTTCTCTTTCACTCCCACCACACAGTAAATTTACAATCACTAACATAGAGACAGGGGGGTTTGTTGCAGCTCTGTTGTCAGTTCTCAAACTGCCTAGCATATTGTGGAAGCAAACTACACCCAGTTTGGATGCAACAAGATCTCTGTGATATCTATCTGGCTTTCAGTTCATTAAGGTCTCACTTCATCCACTGTGTAACACTTCCAGTCATTACAGATTTAGTGTCTGTGCTTGTCACAAACCACACAGTTAGCAAATGAAAAGCAACAGTGGTTTACCTCTTTGTTCATTAGAGCCAAGATCTCCTTGCATTCCATTTATCAATTTTGTTTCTGTATCCTGAAATAAACAAGTAAGTAAGTAAGTAAATAAATAAATAAATAAATGCCTTAAGCTCATTAGATTTGTGGAAATTTATCCAACTACACATCTTTCCTGACAGGAACTTTATCTCATGAAACATTTCATTTCGATAGAAAGATAAAAAACAATCTAAATCTTCCTCAGCATAATTTATAATAGAGCAACAGCAGGCATTTGAGGGAATCAATAACCAGCTGTGAACTGCTGCAGAAATAAAAAACATTAGTTTGCAAGAAATGCCAGAAGCTAAGATTTTCCTATTCCAGCCCCTTGGCAGGCAGGTTTTTATTTACAAGTAATTTCAAATTGAAATTTGAAAGTAATTTGAACATATACTCCTGTTCTTTAGGGCTGCAATTTCCATTTAGGTTAATAATGCAGGTCAAAGTCTTCTCTGAAGAATAAACACTATATATAGTTTTAGTCGGAAGACAGTCTGAACATATTTTAATATTTATCATTCACCAGTGTTCACTCATGAATAGACAGCAGCAAGTCTTACATAGATACATCACCATATTTCAGATGCAAGGTCCTATACTTGTAATTTTATTGCTTAACGAATATAAGATTTACAAGTTCTTTTCTCCATCCTCCCACTATCAAGACATGACATTTTTTCTTCCTCCCCCCATGAACTTTCAAAAATATACTCACAGAACTTTGAAGGCTGCTGGAGAAATCTCTTTTTGTGGATATGGTGGAAGCATTTGAAACTTTTTCTCCTGAAGTTGCATCAATCCATTTATTTTCAGATGTACCTATAATGTTGGTAGCCATACTGGTGAGATTGAGGATTTTATGCCTTACATGTGGCAGGGAAGGCAGGTCTTTGCCCCAATCTTTTTGGTATGTAGAGGATCAAGAAATTAATATAGACAGTAATGTCAAAGAACAGAACAAGAGCTAGTGAAAACATTAAAATAACACAAAAAACACACATAACAAAAGAGGGAGACACACTAATCAGGTGGAATTTGTGAAGACAGGAAAAAGGGCATTTATAGTAGACCGCCTTCCCCAAAAATGCAAGTGTTAGTCATAAGCCAGGTAAAAGTTTGCCAGATGTTTTGCTGATATGTGCTACAGAAGCTGAACATTTAAGAGCAGTTAACATTCATTGGAAACTATTTTATTAGTGTTAGTAAGGACTGAGAAAATTCTTCCAACTTTACTCACTCAAGGTACAATGAGACTCATACACTATCCAGGGAAGGGTCATTTTCATGTCCATGCTCATCAGGAAGCACAGAGGGGGGGGAAAGAAAAGGCAGTCTAAACTAAACTAGCAAACTGATGAGGCAAAGACAAACAATGCTCTTCCCACATTCTCCGCCATGTCTCCCCTCCCCACCCTTACTCCTGAAAATTTTACCCAATTACTTCTTTGCCATTAACCTCACTCTTCAGTTGCATTAGGTCCTATAAAGTGATCTGTTTCTTGTCTCTTCCTAACCCCACTGCATTTATCCCAGTTGCTGGTAATTTGTTCTACCTAGCTTCCCAGAAAAAACAATGTTTTCTATTTATACTGTGAAAAAGTCACTGGTCACACCTCCAACTCTGCAAAAATTCTTTTAGAACTTTGAAAGGGTTTCCTGATTAAAACCATGGCAAGTCAAGAAGCGCTACAAGGCTGTCAAGCCAGGATGGAAACCCTCCCCACACAGAACGGGTAGTACCATTCTGGAAAAATTACAGCAACACAGTATTTGGGTCAATTGCCAGAATCATAGCACACAGATGCTACATCACCCACAAGCTCATACCTCGCTTGAAATGCTCCCTGAAGAAAGGAACACAAGATCCTCCTTCGTTGAAGAAAGGGAGCTGGTGACTGAGAGAGAGGGCCTTTAAAAATTACTATCCTCTAGAGATTACACCCTCTTCATTCTCGTGGTGTGGCAGGAAACAAAATGTTAGATTCCCTTTTGTGGTGGTTGCACACTTTTTTACCTGTCCATCCTCTCAGAAACAGGTCAGAGCATGAGAGTTAGGTTAGTAGTTCAATGTTTTGCAGATTTGCATATTAAGACATTTCTAATGCACAAGCAGTTAAAAAAGCCAAGTTGTGTTAAAATGCAACAGACACTGGCAAACTACTTGGCTTAGATATGTATTACTGCTGTAAGGGTAATAAGGACTCTCAGCTGTCAGGTACAGCAGAGACAAAGCTTATTTGCCTTACAGAGCATACAGTATCTGACTGACGAAACAACTCACCATTCTTTCCATATCGTCTGACATCCATGACCAGGTTTCCAGTTTCTAGGGCTCTGCTGATGGCTTCTTCCCACTGACTGTAGTCCATATGTGACACCTTTGTGCCATTGACAGCAATGATCTCATCATCTACATGCAGCTGACAAAGTGCTGCAGGGCTGCCTGCAGGAAACAGAATAAAAACGTAATTATGTCTCCATTCCTATTTTTCTTTTTATCACAGTTGTCATTGGAAGAGGGTAGATTGGGGAATCATTCAAAGAAATGATGGATATTTAGGAAGTCTTAGAAAAATTCAGCACACTGTAACATAAGCTCAGTAAAAATAAGAATAAAAGTAGCTTTTCAATTTAGAACTTATGGGAACAGTAAAGAAATCAGTCTTCCGGACTTGTAAATCTTCAGATTCTGGCTGGCCCATGTAATAAACAACCTCTGTATTCAGTCTTCCCTTCACTTATATACCTTTATAGTCTGCAATATTGAGAGAGAGGCAGCACCACAATGTCTGTATCCAACGATTAGCTGAAATTCAGCCAAAGTTTGGGTAATCCTCTTATTTGTCAAAAAAAAACCAAACAGCCTGCACTTTGTTAACTTCAGTAGAAGCTGGCTTTCTCATATTCTCATTTACATTTTCTGAGCTCTACTGACAAGAGCATGCTGCTTTATTGCTTTGCTAGAATAGTTTGTTAGCTCTGAATTGATCGGTGATTGGACTCTAGATATTGCAGGGTTCTGTCCCACTAGACCTCTATGGATTCTACTTATTTTATCTATTGAGAGCAAATTTTACGGCAGATTGAACTTTGAATCTACTGACATTTTGTAAGACAGGCTGCACTTTATACTTTTTTTGCATCTGCTATGCAATGGTAGGCAATCTCACTAGACTAAAGACAGAGAACATGGAGGACCAATGCATAAACTTTTTCTCTGTTTAATTCAGAAAATAGATAAGCTGAGAAACCCAGAGTCTCCAAGCAAGATTTTATGGATTACATATGAATGGTTCTTCCATTAGCAGAATAGAAAACAGAAAAACCAAGTAAAAATATAGTTAAGGATTGCACAATAAACCCTCGTGTTAATAAAACAAGTTTGCATTACACAGTAGAAGTATTTTCCAAAGTAAGTGGTGAAATCCACACATCTTAAAATATACCAGGAGCAATGCTTTATTACATTATTAGAAACAAATGTGGACAAGTATGAAACAAAAATTTAGACACCATATGCTTCATCCTGACTGTCTTTTTACTCATTAATAAAATGCTGCTGCAAGTCTGGCTCATCCACTAAAGATTCACCCACAAGAAAGTTAAGAAATTAAGAAATGCTATGCTTCCTAGTACTGCATTAAAAAATGATTCATCAGAGCTCACTACAAAGCTATACTAACTACTCTTCTAGAAGAACATGACTCCATATTTTTTATGTATTATTCTTAAAATATGGACTAAAAAATTCATTTGCAATTATCAGTAAAATTTTCAAAACACACCAATTTCTTTTAAGCAGTATTGTAGAATAAATGGTTGGGTTTTCATCTGGAGGGAAAAAACACAGACAGTAGTTTAAACTGGAAAAAACTAGAGAACATGCATCTCTACAAGTCAGGAAGATGTTAAAGAATTATGGGTTTTCAAATCTTTTATTTAAAGGAACTATTAAGAATACTATCAAAGATACTAATACTGAAGTTCCTAATTTCAACAACATCATGTAACATTTGGAATCATGTCTGGTATTTAGAACCATATAGTTAAACCACATCTGGACTAAGCTCATGGTACAGGGAAAGCTTCAGGCTCCAGTAGAGTCAGCAGAACTCATAATTTCTGTCTTAAGTTGTGACAGAATAAGCCCCCAGTAACCAAAAAAAATGGTTGTATTCATTTTATTCAAATAATTTGTTAGGGATGAGACCTGGCTCAGAGGTGTGAACAACATTCCTCAGCTCAGTTTCAGGAAAGGAAGGCAGTTGAAGATTGCACAGCTCTTTATACACTATTACTAGAAAGGCATATCCAGACCATACCCCAACCATACCGATTGAATGAATAGCAGTAGTTTCTAGATCTGGACCTAAAATAGCCAGAACAACTTGCAGTGCTCAATTTTTGGCCAGTAAGTTTGCCAACAGCTCTTCCTCCACAGTCTCTGGGCAAAAGGGCTTCTCAAGAGCGCAAATCAGGGTGCCTTTAGTGGCTTTCTGCTCTGATCCACCTCCAGAAAAGCCCACAGAGGCCAGAAATTCAGGTGCCAAAAGTTGTATGTTAACAGTTGTCTTTCTCTGTCCAGCTCCTCCAAGACTATAGGAATTAACAATAATTTCTTTATATTCCTATAGAGGATTTAGTTTTCATTATATAAAATATGTCTGCTTCTATTTTTTTCATAGGTTTCCCTGAAGATAAAAAGCTTTTCTTTATTATTAGTCCCCAGTAAAAACAAAACCAACCAAGTACTCCTTTTCCATATGTTCTAAGTTATCTCTAACCTATTCCCATCTGTTGTTATTACAATAGATAAACACTATCTCTATGATAGAAAAAAAAAATAAAACTTGAAGGATGGGGGTCAAATTTACTTTATCCTACATGACTGCAAGTGTTTGATCAGAGACATGCACTCCTATATCAACACAATCTCAAAAATTTATTGCAAAGGGAAATTGAAAGGGAAAGGACTGAAACAATAAAGATTATATGGCACTGGGAAAGTCAAGAGAACAATGTCTAGATTAATGACTTTAAGGTTTTCTGTTTACCTAGTATTTCCTGTAAAGGTTGAAAACTCCTGTAAAAAATGAAAACTGTCTAGTAAATGGGTCTCACTGAAATATGTGTTACAAGCTTATCTCTTAGCTTTTTGAGAACACTTATAAGAAGTGAATTTTGCTTACCAAGTAGTTTTCTTAGTAGTTTTTTTTAAGGAATAACACATGTAGAATATAGAGTCATGTATAAGCAGTAGAAGAGATAAATGCTGGGTATCATCTCAAGAAAATCATGCAGCTAGTTAAGAAGACATGACAATCACATAAAGTATTCCTGGAAGCTTTTCCTGGGCTCAAGAAAGAGAAAAGTGTGACTAAAACAGTTGGTTTGAGTTTGCCAAGCCTAAATCACACTTGGCCACCTGGTTATCTTCAATGATGAATTGACTAAATCTCTGTGGGTAAAGGAAGAGAGGTGGTTGTAATCCACCTTGTCTTTAATAAGGCCATTGATGTGATCTTCCCGAGCATTCTGGTATCAAATTGGGATAGTATTGTCCACAGGGCAGAATGACCAGATGGATGAAAAACTGGCTGGGCTCTCAGGCTCTGTGGGAAGTAGTTAATGGCTCTTACTCAGCCTGCAGGCTGCTTACAAGTGATCTCCTCAGGGATGTATCCTGGGACCTACCCTCTCTAATGTGCTCACCAATAAGCAGGAGAAGGAGATAAAACTCACCCTCAGAAAGCTTTCAAACCTTGTCAAAAGGGAGAAGGTGGCCAATCCACTGAAGAGAAGGGCTGCTCTTGAGAGCAGCAACCTGACATTCAACAAGGCCAAATGCAGAGTCCTGCTCCTGAAAAGGACTAACCCCAGTGATGGCACAGGCTGGGCACTGATGGGCTGGAGAGCAAGGCTGGGGGGGGCCCTGGCAGTGGTGGGGCTCTATGAACACTAACATGACCAACAGGTCAAGACAAGTGACCATTCCATTCACTCAGCACTTCTTATGCCACACTGACAATACTGTGTCCAGCTTTCATATTCCTTCATAAGAGAGACAACAAACTGGGGCAAGTTAAATGGGAAGGTACTGGGATGGTCAGGGGTGGAGCAATTGACCCATGAGGAAGCCTTGTTCACCCTGGAGAAGAGAGGCTGCAGAGGGACCTAAGAGGAGTCCCCCCAGTACACACCAGGAGGTCACTGAGAAGGGAAAACCAGCTCTTTATTGAAACTTGTGGCAGGAAAACACAGAAGAGTGGTTACAAACTGGGGCAAAGATAGGTCTGACTGGATATGTCAGGAAAAATGTTCTCTGAGAGGGTAATACCCAGAGAGGCTGTGCAGTTTCCATCCTCAGAGGGTCTCAAACTCACATAGGTAAAAGCTCTAGGTCTCTCGGCCTATAATTCCCTCTTGACATTTTTTAAGCAGTGTTTTGCTCTAGGTCATCTTCAAAGATTTCTTCCAACCTGAATTATCCTATGACTTATCCTTAAAATTAAGAAATACAACATTCCCAAGTGCCCAGCTAAAAGCATATATTACTCTTTCAATGGGTCATCCACCTCTTTCATCCTTCATTTCTTTAAAGGGAGTTGCAGCTATTGAATAAGGATACAAAATGAGCCACTTGTTGGAAGAAAAAAGTGCTGAACACAGGTAAAATGAGCACACTGAGTTAGAGACCATTCTCAGTTCAATCTCTACTTTGTGCTCTTGTTTGGGAGAACAGTAATAAAGCATAACCAAGATAACAACCCAAGGCCTTCGCCTTCTCCTTGGGGACAGAACCCATGAGGTTTTTTGTGAATGACCAGGAATATTCACCACACTCAGATTTCTCCTTTCCAGCTGGCAGAGCAAATGGACAGACCCCTGCCTCCAAGGAAGGAAATTAAATCAGAAGCTAGCAGCAGGGAAAGCAAAGCGAATATTAACAGTTATAGAATCACAGAATGGATCAGGTGGGAAAGAACCACAGTGGTTCATCTGGTCCATCCTCCCTGCTCAAGCAGAGTTATCCTAGAGCAAATCTAATTATGAAAAGTACCCAGATATAGTGAAGAAAGGCCTCTTCACCTCTCAAATTTGAAAAAGAAAAAAAAAAAAACAATACTGCTCATTAAGTGCTGTTAAGTGGTATCTTTTCCTCTCTGGAAAGCAAAATATAGGACTAACTAAATTAAAAGTTTCCAGTTATTTCTCCTTTCTCAGGATGATCTTGTGTTAGGTGGAAAGAGTGTAGCCCAACATTACCCAGGTATTATTGGCAATGGGGAAGACCATTGCTTAGAAAAGAAGCATTAAATGTAATTTGCTTAGGTTTATGTTGTTTTGATGTCTTTTTTTTTATTTAAGAAAATCGAGCTTGTTCTCCGCAGAAGACTATTAAATTATTTATATATGTGTCATCTCAAGACAAAAATGTTTGCTTTCCCTCGGTATTAAAAAAACTGGGAAAAAAAAAAGCACTGGAAATCAATTTAGAAGTTGCAACTACTTAAAAATATGAGCTGTCTCCAAATTCAGCATGACTAAGAAAGGAGAAATTGAAAAAAAATTATTAACTCCTAAGTTTTCTCTGCATTTATTTACAAATCATGTGAAGTAAAATCTTTTAAACTTAGCTGAAAGAAACAATCTGGATATTAGAAGACTGTATGTGCCCATAAATACTGTTCTGTAAGAGGCTCAGTGAACCAATAATCATATTTATACCCTCCTCGATTAGGAAAACACATTTTGGTATTGCTGAATTCAACTTGTTTCAAGAGATCAGGATTCACAGAAATACACTAGCAAACTAAATACTGATTTTTCAGTTCTACACCTGATGCTTTAAAATGTTTGCAGTATTCTTAGCAGCAAAGGCTTTAATTTAGAAGCCTATGCAAACTAAACATAAGAAAAATTTATATATATCTACACACATTTACCTTCTTCAACTGTCTGTACAATGGCTCCTGAAGAACTCCAATTTGTTGTAAACCCAAAGCTGCGACTGTGGCCAGGTCTCTGGTTTATACTGATTCTCATTTCACTGTACTGTTCCTGAAAAATAAAACATGACACTACAGTATCTGGTATCACAGGAATCTAAATGAGGGAAAGCTTATCCTCTAAATAAGTGAGACTGCTCACATTGTGCACTTTAATCATCTATTATTAGCATCACAGACAAAGGAAACAGTATTGAAGTCAGTTAACTAACTAATTTGCTTTTTATTACAACAGGTGTTTTCAGTTTACATTTATATTTTCTCTACATGTCTGTTTCACACTGCATTTCTATTAGTTCAAATTATTTGTAACACCGTGTTAAAAAATTTAAGAACTTGAGGAAATTAAACCCCTAAATGATTCTTTGTGAATTGTCTTATGAATTTGTGACATGTACTGCCTCCTGAGAGAGCATCAGAGATGTGAAAAAGCTAGGTAACTGTAATAATTTTATTTTTTTTGCACATCCTACCATGAGCATCATCAGTTTCCTTTAGGCTCAATGGTGCAACTAGGGTTACTTGGGAGCACAATTATCTTCTTGATTTTGTGCAGAATTCTACCAGCTAGCAGTGAATTTTTTAATGGAGACCTCAGATAATAAAACTAATCCCAAAATCAGCTAAATTCAGATCTTTGACTTTAATGGACTTTTAAGATGCTTTCAGAATCTGAATAAAAATCTAACATGACCATTTAAACAACAAGAATATCTGAATGGGGAAACATTTTGTAGCACTTGCTTTCAATCCCACGCGATATTAAAGGCATGCTTTGCATACATTAACATTCTAATGTGAACTCATTAAAAACTATTAAAATACCCAAATGTATTCTGTGCACTTCATTACCATTGACATCAGTAGAAAAGGAAAAAAAATTACAGGTTTTTCTGTCAAACAATGTTAAAATCAATATATTTCAGCAAAATGTGTGCAAGAGACCCTGCACGTTTTTACACATGCATTAAATGTACACCTACGTTTTAGCTCCCTAGCAAACCAGCCTTCCTGAAGAGTGGGATTCATTTTCCCTAACTTTTAAATATTTAAAGTCTAGAAACCTATGCCAATTCCTCCAAGCTGCTATGTCGGTAAGATGCAACAGGCAGCTACAGTGAGCACCTCCCCAGCAAATGCAGGCAGCCGGAGTCTCAGGGAGGGGCAGCCAGAGATGGCTTCAGCAGCACCTGGGAACTGCATAGAGAAGAAAACAATACTGCACGACATCATCCCAAGGTATCGCCTCACGTTACAGGAATGTTCCTGGGAAAACACTCCCCATTAAAGCCCAGGGTAGAAATTAAGTCTTTTCTTCAAACCAGACTATAGGCTTGCAAACACTCCATACAACCCAAGTCCTTAGGTGAGTACATTAAAAGTGAATCTACTAAACAAATTAGCACACTGGGCTAGAGAACATAAAAACCTTTAGAGTTTGAGTGTGTTCCTGGAAATCACTACAGGTCTTCATTTTTTTTCCCACCATCCCAACATGATTCTTGAAACCTACCTCTTGACAGAGAAGCAATGTGACTTTGTACACTGAACTTTATCATTTTTATAGGTCATCTCTGAAACAGTGTTCCACAGACTTGTATTATGGCCCTGATGATTAGTGAACTATATCAATCTCCCTGGCAATGATTTACAAACACATCAAATGGAAATTGCATTCCTTAACTTAGAGCTTGTTAAGTTTTAACACAATCCAAATTCTTTTAGCTTAAAAAAAAATTTAAAATATACCCCCAGATATTACCCACTTGTAGGACGAACAACTTATAATCTCATACCTAATGTCAGGAAAAAACCTGTGGACCTAGTACATGTTATTATCATTTGCCTTGCTTAAACACATGCTAAGAACTCATATTGAATCTATGAGTTTTCACTGATTAAAACATAAATTCCTCTGTCCGTTTTGCTACAACACAGAAAAAAAAGATTGTGATCTCTTTCCTTATACAATAATCACGGTTTTAAAAAGTTATTATAAATTCATTGCAATGGCCAAACTGTAAAGTATTTCTTTTCCACAAGTGATTAGGAAGAAGAATGTTTGGAAGCGAATGGACTTCTAAAAAGGTGGTATAGCAAGTGATTTCATAAATCAGCATCCAAGGTCTTACAACCTTCACCCAAGCAACTGGCACAATTAAGTTTTGCAGCAGGATCAGGAATGCAAATCTGTCAAGGGTTATGAACTGAATCATCAGATAGTACAGAAAAGTATCAAAAATTAAAGCCATTGTTGGTGAAACATGAAAACAATTGGAGGAAACAGCACTTAAGATACATATTTCAAAAAGAACACTGAAAGACCCAACCCCTTATCCAATAAGCACATACATAAAGAGATGGGGATTTACTTCAAAATTAACATGACCATTAATTAGATTCAAGTAAATAGCTAAAAAAGCAAAAAAAGACAAGGCTCAAGCCACAATAGATGGAAAAAAAGATAGTATCATTCTGATGTTTATGGTCAGCCTTTGAAAAGCTAATCTTTATTTCCCACCACCAGTTTAAAAGTGCAAATGAATGCTACAGCAGCTCAGATAATTCATCTGTCATACCTGATTGTATGCACAATGTGCTAATTTGGAGAATAACAAAACACTTCACAAGCTTTAAATGATATGTAGAATAACTATTTTGAATTAGAATGCTAAATAAAATTAAGCACATGACAAAAAGGGTAGGGAAAAATTCAGCAAAATATTTTTCCCCAAAAACTCTTTCCCTTAAATTAAACCAAAAGAAATAGCAGGTCTCTGAGATATCCTCTTACTACCAGAAAAATACTCACATTAGATGCACTTTTAATTATTTTCTCTTTCATTCTGCTGTGGCATTCAGTTACACCAAGTAATCACATTATTTCACACTTACCATGGATTTTGAATCCTTAGGCTCCGTCGGACTAGCAGTTTCTGCAGAATATGCAAGTGAAAGAGAATCAGGAATAATGCCATACTCTGGCTTAGGAATACTGCTTCCAGCATCTTGGTCTTGGGACTTTAAAGGTAATGCCAAACTAGGAGGAGGTGTTGATTGGACACCTTTTTCCTCCTCTTCCTCCTCACCTCTGCTTCTGAATGCACCAGTGGAGACAGGGTGTGAAGAGTCTGGCTGTGAAAAGGAAATGCTGGTGAACAAAGTTTGAGTTCTTTTCGCTTTTTCTAGCTCTCCATTGTATTTCTGAGCATCATCCATCTAGGACAAAAAAACCAGTTTGGTAAATATGTGCTTTAAAAAAAGAAATCCATACATCTTTGAGTCATCTTTATATTTAACAAAACCACATGCAATTTGAAGCAAATTCTGGTTCTGGTTCCTATTGTTAACTACCTACTTAGAGAAACATATTTTTTCTCTTGAAATGCTTGCAGAACAAGTAGTTGAGACTTCTTAAGATAAACCTGTTAAAGTCACCTGCTTAGAATTATTTGCATTCTTACACTTTTTAAATTGAAACAAAGGAGGATTTAGGAGAAAACTATGAAAATCATCATAGTAATTGGGGCAGGAGGGAATCAATTTCATTGCTTCAGTGCTTTACAGGGTAGACAAAATTTAGCCTAGAATAAACTTGCAATTTCAACAAAAACAGCAGAGCAGAGGAAACTTTCATCACTGAAAAATTTATCTTTAACACTTTATTATGCTAACCTGACTCCAGATAATTACCTCCAGTGACAGTTTTTATGATAAAGCACATGGAGACTTACTACAAGTGATAAAAAGAACATTTTTCCAAATACAGTTACCTCCTTAACTCTAAGAGTACATTTAAGCACAGAAATACAAATAAACATCCAAAGCCACAAAAGAACTGCCTGCTCTATTAACACAGTCCTCATCACACAGAAGGCACCTTTTAAAAAAAAACCAAAACATTAAAACTGCTGTTCCCCCAGCTACTGAAGACCCCACGTTTACAAACATCAGGAACGAAGCGGAATTTTACCGTGAACGACCGTGGAAGTGACGAGATTCCTCTTGAGTGGACACCAAAAGGTCTTGGTGTAACCACAGATGTTAACCTGGAGGTATCAGTTTTCTGGTAAGTTCTGGGGAGAGAAGCTGAAACCTGAGCTGACCCAGTTTGAGCATTCACTGAGTAGCGAGTGGACAAAAGAGCCGAGCTCTGCTCCCGCTGCTCTACCCGGCTCTCCGGCAGCGCAGGAGCCTCTCCAGTGGCCGAGTGCTCCAGCAGGTTCTCCTTGGGTGGCTGTGTGGCATACACACTTTTCCTGTCCTTAGTGCTGTAGGAGGTATCTCCTTCCAAATGGTAATCTCTGGCTGTGGACCAATCTTTTGCTGCTGTGGAAGGTGCTTTTTCTTCACTGAACACATCATCATTCAGTGAATACGACCAGTTGTGTTCCTCTTTCTGCTGCTCATAGGAGTCCAGGTCTCTCTCCTCCCTATGGGAATAGAGCCTGTTAAAATACCAAAGTGACCCAACAAACGGGCAGATCTAAAGGCTTTCAACTAGTAAATGTTTAAGGCAGACCATAAGCCAAATAATACATCTCCAGTAAATGAAAATGAATAGCATCATTTAAATATATTAGTATTTCATATATTTTTAGATCTATCTTCTTCCACCTCCTCCCCAGTTCAGCACTCTCATAACACTCAGATATACTACTATCACATTATCAGGCTGCCACTGTGACAAAAAACTTTGCCAAGAAAATGATATAGCTATTCAAGTTACAGATCCTTAGAAATTCAGATTTTATTTAGGAAAGAACAGGAATAAGATAGTCCCATAACACTGCCTGAACTATATAACTGTTCTTGATGTTTCTGCTCTATGAAAATGCTATGCTGAATTTTAGATAATTACAGAAGACAGTGTCCTGAAGTTCAGCTAATTATTTTTTTTTTGCTATTCATTCCTTTGTTATAAATGAACAACCACTACAGGAATAATCTTTAACACATCAGTTTAAAGATTCTTATTGATATTAAATGTTCAGTGCAATCAGCATCTATACTTCTATTCAAGCAACTATTTTTTTGTCCTCACAAATAAGTAAAATATTAAAGAAATCCAAAAGATTAGAATTTTTTCTTTTATGAATACATGTAACATGCATATTACCTTCAGCTCAGTCATATGTGCATTTGAAATAATAAATACTAAGAGGAAAAATTAGTGATGAAGGGGAAATCAAGTAAAAGTTTACAGCCCTGTGACATACATTAAAATTCTGGCTGTAATTCTCCACAGTGCCTAAAAGAATAGCAAATGCAGTGGTAGAAGGAAGAGAAATAGTCAACTTTATCCATGGATAAAAAAGGCAACTATCCAGTTCAGTGCTACTGTTTTAACTACTTTAAAGAGAATGCAAATATTGACCTCTCAATACTTTTATTTATGGAGAATGGAGTAAAATATTATTTATAAAGAAAACTCTTAAACACTCTGTACAAACAGTGGATTAGAAAACCATATTCAGCTCTTCAATTGCCTAGATTTCTATATTTTATTTTGCAACTAAAATTGTCAAGACCTCTGCAGAATCAATTGCAACTTGCTGGTAAAAGCTGCTCAAGAATTCAAGGAATAAAAATGCTCATATTTATGTTCTTTAACATAATACTCCCATCAGGACCATTACCTCTCCTGCTGCATTTCTTTCAGTGACTTGGTACTCCTTTCAGACACCTCAGAGGCTCTCCTTTCAATTTCTTCTCTCTCTTCCTTTTTCTTTTGCAACTCTGAAGTGTAACTCTTCCTACGATTCTTCCATTTTGCTAGATCCTATTTAGAATAACATGAACGTATACCATCAGGTTTTCTCAAGGCCTCATAGACTTACAGAGGCATCCCATTACATGCTATTTATTCCCCTGATTTTATTTACATACTTTATTATGGCATCACAGCCATATTTTCACACACCTTTCCCCTAAATGATAAAGGGGTTGTCATGTTCCAGTTAGGGTTGCAGGCTTACTGCCTCCTTAAGTTAACAACTGTAATTATTGGACTGAAAATATAATTTTTCCCTCCCCCCTGCCCTTAACATTTTCAGTTTTTTTCTAGAATACTTCACCCAATCACACATAATTGAAAACTAATGCAAGTGCCATCTGTATTTCTTTGTTGAGGGTTTTAGAGTTTGGGATATCATTATTTTTCCAAATCACTACTATGTTAGACTGATACACTAGCTTGAGAATAAATATGCCTTAAATTCAAAATTGAAAACAGATTTCTGTAGTTTCTTCATTTCTGTAAAAGCGCAATGTGAACTGGCAATATTGCCCATGAAACAGCAGAGCTAAGGGAAGTACTGAACATTAGAACTGAGATGGCTGAGATGCATTAAACAAACTATGACCTTTTTTGGTGCTTTTTTTCTTAATTTCGGCCTCTTGTTGATACTTATTTTCAAGCAGAGATGTTAATAAATTGAAAGCTCTTCAGATATGCTCATGAAGCTGTGCAAAGCTACCATACAGTTCACAACCTGGACTGAAGACAGAGTTATTAGGGGATAGGAGCCTTAAGAACTTGCACAAGGAAGTATTATTTTTTCCTCCTTCTCCCAGAGGATCAAATACTCAGACATTCGAATCATTTCTCAGAAAAAGTATTCAGATAACACAAAAAAATATGCCCTAACTTTTCTTTATGTCCACAGAAATCAAGCCTTCAGGCTTTATGACAATACATAAAAGTCTTATCTTGAATCATTAATCAGAAATTTAGTACAATATTTCCAGTTCTGCATTAAACAGACATCCCAAAAACTCTAGTAGCTGTGTGAGTTAAATTGTTTTAGAAAACAGCCCCAAGAATTGCTATACACATGCCAAAGCTTGTTTTCTAGGTACACTGAAGGCAGGTGACACCCAGCCCTTCAAGCAGGATGCACAAGGAGAGGTGAAAAGGAGGCCTTACTTCTTGCCACTTTAGATCTTGTTCTTGTAATTGTTGTTTTATCTTTTGCAGCTCTTCATAGCGGATTTTGCGCAATGTCTGCAGCTCCTCTGCACTGACATCATTCAAAGATTTACTCCTAGAAAGGGAAAAGAGAACTCAACTTTATAATGTCCTAGCTCTCATTTACCTGAGTGAAACCTTCAGAGAGAGAGAAAGATTTATATTAGTACAACTGAATGCTCATTAGTGTTATTTTGAATGGAGCAGGAAACACACGGGCAGCTGAATGAGCAAGACTGGGATGTGCCAGCACTCAAGTCATTAGTTGGACATTTGAACAAATAAAATCAGGTTAAGGGAATAAGCAGCTCTGTACATCTCGACGCTGATCATTCGCATTGAGCTCCTCATAGAATACTGCTACTTCTGTTTAAACTTGTTATTCTCTTTTTTGATCTTGTTTCTTTCTTTGACCCAAAAGGCAACCTCTATCTCCAAATCCTTTAACTTCTCTCCTGTAACAGCTCCAGTATCACCTCCTGATCTTTCCTTCCTTAGGCTAATCATAAAATCAATGATGCACATTTCCAAAAGATTAAGAGTCACTCACTGCTAAGGGCTTGGTTCATGAAAGTCACAGGTCCCACTAGCCTATGATCCTCCCCAAGCCTCTGAGATGCTTTCCACCCCATTTGGGATGACTAACACAGCCATCTTCCTTCTAATTTCTTCAAGACAGTTACAGTTTCCCCCAGGAACTCCTACTCACTAGTTCCCTTTTAACTTAAAGTCCTCAAAGTTCACCTTTCATGCTCTCCCTCCCCACCTGCTGTTTGTTTCCTTTATTCATCACACTACAGTGGTAAAGCTAACAGGACATTTAGTTTAGCTATAGGACAAGCCTCTTGATGAGATTTGACCACAAGCCTCTGAGGCAGCAGGCAAAATGCAGGTGTTTCATCATACGGTTCAGTGGTGTAATATGAAAGAAAAGCTAAGTTTCTGGGGCTTGGAGTTTGTTTTTTATTTTGTTTCTTAGTATTCATAAATACTTTGTTTTAATTTATCCAAAGTATGAGTGATAGAGTGATGTAATTAAGTTCTAACTGGACTTGAAAATGTGGCACTTCTCTGATATGATGGAAAATCAGATTAAAACCAAAACAAGTTCAGCACAGTGCCTTGCTATAATCTGTTGCATTCCAAGAGATCTCTGAACTAACAAACCAGACTCTCACTTCCTCCCAAGAGGTTGAACTCACTTTCACTGGTAACATAAGACTTTGGCCTCTGGCCTCTAGAAATAAAGGCTTGGGCATTAACTCGTATCTGTTTGCTTATCTATTTTCTGAATGAGAAGAGTGCCAAATTTAGCAAAAATTGCCCGTTCACCATTGCAGAACAGTGTTTCTTGTACAGTTCTCTTCCTCATTGATTATGCTTAAGTTATATCACACATAGAACTGTTTTGGGGTAACCAAACACTACATAAGGCTTATATCAGATTTGTTCCAGATGAGTTCAAGACAACTTACATAACTACAGTTTCCACTTCTTTCTCTTGAGTTACTTTATCTGCCTGCAACAAAACAGGAGGATCTAGACCCAAATAAAATATAACCGAAGTAAAGGTATATTCATACCATGGAACTGGTTCTTAGTTTTCATTTCAGTCTAAACTGAAAAACCTAACTAGTGACTCAAGTCTTCTGAATCTCCCTCTCCTAGCACCCAACCTTCCTCTGAAACATTTTGCACTTCTGGAAGTGTTTAGTCATTTACCAGGTTTGCCTCAGGGTAAAAATAGAGGAGTAAATAAATAAATAAATAAATAATAAATAGAACACCATGCATTCCCAACTACTTAACATGCCATCACACAATGGGTAAAAATAATATTTCTCTTTGAGTCACAGTTCAATGTGACTCCATTGACACAAACCAATAAGTTTATCACTGAGCATTCAGTAACCAGGAAGATATAAAATAACCCCAGACCATTAATCAGTCCCATGAAATCCATGAAAAATACCACTGCTGTTAATTATTTTCAGATTCTAGTGGTACAGCCTTCAAAATAAAACATTTGTTAGTATCCTTTTACACTTTTGAATGTTTTAAAGCCTAATTTAAGTACAGAACAACAAATTTTTCACTTCAGCAGGAATAAAACATTAGAGCTGATTTTCAAAGGGCATGATAACCATAACTTGAATACACGAGATAGCAGAGAGAACTTTTGCCATACACACAGCTTTTATCACTTACATTCATTACGTAAATTGCAAAGAACAGAACAACCAAGCACATGCACAAGTTTTCAGCATGAGTTTTTAGCTACTGTGCATGCATAAAGATGAAAGGAGACCAAAAAAAAAAAAAAAGCATTACGATCTTTCAAGCTTTTATAAAACTTACCCTTGCTCATCAGAAAGCTTTTGAAACAGTCTGAGAAATCAGAAACCAAAAAAAGAAAAGATTCAGTGCCTTGGTATTGATAACAACATTAACACCATTAGTAGACCAGCACTCTCACTAAGTGACAGGGAAACTGAAAGCTTGGGAACCAGCCAGCATGGAATAACACATCAGGAATCGGACACCAGTCAAAAAACACACCAGGACTTGCATGATGTGCAAAGTTGGGCAGAACTGACAGAACAAGGCTGCCTGCAAGTTTCCAACACTTCTCATTTTGCAATACTGCACAAATACAGCCTTGTATTAATTCTGCACCACTTATTCCAGTGCTGCTGAACTGCATGATGCTCAAAAGAGACTCATTTCAAGAAATTAAAATTAATGCCAGCTTAAGTCCCAACAAGAAGTGTGGCTTACAGAGGTTGTTTTCTTGTTACTGAAATAATTTCTCATACTAAATGAAAGTAATACTTGATGTGTACCAGAATAAAAGACCTTGTCTAGAAGTTTAGCACATTAATCCTTGAACACAACTAATCTAGTGCAATTCAAGAGGATTTTTAGTATTCTTGAATATAAGTATTTTATAATATAGCTATTTAATTCTATTGAATGAATTTTTGAAACATGCAAAATTTCCAAGCACTTCAGAAATATTTCCCAGTGAAGCTCGAACTTTGTTAACAGTATTAAGCTTAAAAATTAAACATGGCAACATCAAAATGTCAACTGGAACACAGAAGTGTCTTAGTCACAAAGTAATGATGCACAGCTGGGAGAACTGCATCTTGCAATGCCGTATTTTCAGAGCTAAAGAAACATCTGGAGCCCCACTCTCCCCCAGAAAATACAAAATTCAAAGGAGAGATAGGAAGTACCTAAGAAATAGTATTCAGTCAGACAAGAGAAATTTTGAGGATATCATGAGAGAATTAGAGGAAAGAATGAGTCGAGACTGTATGGAAGTAGGGGGATAGTATTTGCAGAAAAAATATGCCATGGTGGAATTTAATATTACATAGACAAACCACTTGCATGCACCATGATTTTGGGCAGGCAAAACACTTTTTTTTTCATCTCATCATCTCAGAACTGTGGTAGGACAGTTTACAAGCATTTTTAAACTTAGGTGCAAGCAAGAACATCAGAATGTCCATCTCCAGAATTTGTCTTTAAAACATTCATGTATTTCAGAAATGTTTTTACCTATTATCTTGTAGAAAAAAAGCAAATATTTCTAGCCTCCATAGTCTTTTGAATAATCACTATTCCTGTTCAACCATGGAAAGAAACTTATGCAGAACTTTGAGCCTGAAGGAATGATAACATATTTTCTCCAAAGTGGCAGCCTAAAATTAGAAAACTTTATAATTTTTTTTTGTTGAAAATATGGTATTGCAGTCATGAGCTTCTATTCAAAGCAAATAAAAAGCTTGTTTGAGGACGACACAAACAAATAGCAGAGTGGCACTCTATGAATGGTTCAGCACAGAATGATGCTTTTCTGAATGGAAAGGTTTCAAGAGCACTCAATCTGTGCAGGACACAACCTGACCTCTCCACCATCTGTCGTTTCTTGTGTCTAACTTTGCTGGCCTCCCTGATTGCTTCCCACTTCTTCCAGTCTTCTTCACTGCATGGACCTGGGATAAAATTTACTGGCTGGACGTTGCTTCCCACTTTCCAAGATTCAATCTTGCGGGTCAGCATATCGTCCTTCTTATGCTGTAAAGTTGGTGACAGCACTCTGCCATTGCTCTTCCTCTCCTCTGGTACCGCGTTTTTTTCAAGTAAACACAGAAATTTGGACCGGATCTCTTCTGGAAGACTCCATGGATCAGGAAACAGTGCTGGGTGATACTTGTCAGGAGCACCTGATAAAGGCACCTCTTTTTTTTGAGAGAGGACTTTACGAAAAATCATGTCGTCCTTTTCCAAATCTGGAATCACTGTTTGGCCCTCTCTTGGTTGCAGAATTATCTCACCCTCTAGAGGAGGCTCCTGCTCAGAGAATTTCTTTAAATACCGGGGGTCTTGGAGAACAACTTGATTCACATGGAAAGCCCCAGTTTTCCGAACAAACAAATCATCATTTTCCAAATCTGGATATAGATATCCATTTTCCTCATCTCCTTCCTTGCATCCTGGTATAAAGGAAACATTCTTTCTACATTTTATGAGCCTAGGGCCAGAAGTAGGATCAATTCTGGTCTCCATTTCAGAAGACATGTAGTCAGTGTATTTTTGCAGGGCCTGAAGTAACGAAAACTGACTGAAGCATATAAAACAAAAGGAGGGAAGTAAAAATATCATTAACTAGCAAGAGACAAGCAGATCACAACGTATTGCAATATACATTTGGTTTAGACTTGCAGTATCCCAAGCAGAATGACAACACCACTTGACATTCACCACCACTGACTGTAGCACAGCCAACCAATGCAAAGGTATTGGTTCAGAAACATCACACTTACATGCTCACACACAAAGCCAATAACCGTATGCAGCATGTTACACTTTCACATTTACACATTTCAGAAGGCCAGCGACTTATGGCTATATTAAAATATAAAAAAAAAAAAAAAAAACAAAACTAAAACCCAAACCCAACAAACCAGCGAAATAGTAATAACCAAAAAAGCACAACATCACGGGATGTGGTTTAATTTCACTCAGCTGTAGCATATCCAGCCATTTCCCTTTGATGCATCAAGAGAACAGCTCATGCAGCAGTATCAACCTGGGCTGATCAGAAGACTCCAAGATTTTTCCTTCTGCAATCTGTGACAATGAGCTTCCCACATATTCAGCAGTTGGCTTATAATTCTGATCCCTTCTGCAGCTACTGTTCCAATCAAAACTTGGTCTTGGTTGATTAACAATGGTACAACTTTGTTTGTAAGCAAATTCCTCATCAGAATCTGATCTCTTTCTACTGTGCAGCAGCACAAAGAATGAGCAGAGGAGAAAGAAAAAAACCATGAAGTGTACTCACTGAATAAAATGCACAGTGGCAACAGTGCAACAGTATAATAAAAATAATATTACAACTATTTTCAGAAAAAAAAAAACCAAAAAAAATCCTGCTGGTACACTGGCAATGAAAATTAAAAAATTCTAAGTCACAGAACTAAACTTTTTTTAGGCTTTGCACACAGGAGAGAAACAGGCATGCATGAAGACGCACCTGAACCCTTGAATCTCTTTATACCAGGGTTTGAAAGAGGTTTTCTTGATTTTTTTCCATATCGATTCTTCTTCCGGAGTCCAAAACTTAGGAAGAAATTTGTCAAAAGCAACAACTGTATTTGGTGCTGAAGAACTTAGCTTGCGAAAATAGAGATCATCTTTTTCAATGTTTGGGATGCCTACTTCTTCCTCGTCCTCATCAAAATACCCAGATAATTGAGAAGGATTTTTAACTCTTGGTTTGTTTTCCTCTTTAGTATCCAACTGCCTCTGCCTCCTCTGGTTACTGTTCAAAATATCCAATCAGTTAAGATATTTTAGGAGCAACTTGTCATAAGGAATGCAAAAAGACATGCTTTTTGGCTCAGGAGCTCAGCCTTGTGAATGAAGCATATTAGTTCTCAATTTCATCACTGCAGCACCAGAAATAATAAGATACATTAAATAAATAAAAAAATTTAAAAGAAGTTAAATAGTTATAACAGCATCCTATCTTTTCCGACAAAAATAAAGAATTTGACAGAAAATGCATATCAAATTATCAGCTGTGTTAAAATGCCGATTAGGAGACTAACTTTATGGAGTTATTTGAGGGCTGCGATTTAGGTAGCGCAATAGTTACTGGATCTTGGATTAGTATCTCTGACCTCAGTGGTTCAAGCATTGCAGCTAGTGGACCAGCTGGATAACTTTCCCGCGAGCAAGATTTAGGAGAGTCATTGCGCAACATGAAATGATGTCCAGGTGCAGCAGAGCTTACAGGGCTCTTTTTGACTAGAAATCTACGATTTGCTAAGTCATCCAAAACAACGTCGGGCAGCCTTCTTTCATCTTCTGAATCAGAGCCACTGTCATACTCATAGATGATTTGGAGGGAAGCTGGATTTGTGAGCCCACACTCTGCTCTGCTATTTTGGCAGGAAGCTACAGGATTCGTTTCACATCCACTGAGGTAGACCGAAACAGGAATAGAATGAAGACAGTGAAGTCACGAAGGTACCGGTGAAACTCAAGAACTGCCCACTAATCTCATCTGTATGCATCGAGAAACCGGACAACTGAAATTCATCACTATCTTTTGGAAGGCTTTAACAAGAGACAAGAGGTAGGTCTACCTCTAGTGAACTTGCATTTAAGATCATTTAAATACATCTGGAGTCTGGCCAGCTTCAAAGTATTACTCAAACATCCAAAAACAATGTAAAAACCAAAACCAAACCACACCAAAAGGTCCCCCTCATTAAAACATGGAAAATCAAATACTTGACTTTTTATTGCAGCAGGAAAAGCTTTTCTTTAACTAATAAAGAAATAATTTATTTTAAAAATTCTAAATCAAAGCCCACTTTACTAAGACCACACACCAGTACCTTGAAAATGTTCCATCTGATTCAGTGAAGACGGGACTTGCCCAGCTCCTCCTGTTGTCCTCATTCTTCTCTGTCCTCTTCTTCCTTAAAGGTGCTGGCACATATCCTGTCTGCTTGTTTTTGTTGGGTAAGAAACGATTGAAGTCAGTGGTAGGTTTTGGTTCAATCACAGAAATCCTCCGGTAAGACCTGTCATCTTTATGGGAGTCATGCATTTTGGAAGGCAGTTCCGAGTCTGTGTCACTGTCACAACCTTAGAAGAAAGTGGAAACAAAGGGAAGACACAAACATCATTCTGTAGACATAAGCTTGTAGCTAAAACCTGGATCAAAGTCTTCTAAAATCAATTTAACTCTGTATTTGAGACATTTCAGCTGCAAATTTGCTGAGTTACTGACAGGACAGTAAGAGAGGTATTTTTAGAAGCCTGTGGCAAAGCTGTGATAAGATCCATTAAACTCAATTTGGTTTGCATGATCCTCCTGCATTTGTTCCATTCTTTCATTATCACTGCTCCCTGCCAGAAACATAGTGCTGGCCTCCAGACTAAAGACAAAAAACAGCACAACAATTTTTAAATTAAATAGTATATTCAAGATTAATTTACTAACGAAGACAAGTTAACACAAAATACTATCACAAGGTGCTCATCTCTCCAGATTAACATCCAGTAGAAGCCCAGAGGAGATCACACATGTAACATGGCTAAATGTTGACCTGCACAGATCAGAAATGCTCCATGGAGCATTTCTGCTCAATGATTTTGTTACTCACGTGAAAAAAAAAATCCAAAACCTCACAATTTTTGTGACTTTAGACTACAAGTTGGCATTGAACTTTAAAATCAGCAGAGAAAAATAGGTGAGACTGCTACTTCAGGGATTCAATGTCACTATCTCCTTGTTACCTTTATTTTCATGACAAATTCCTAAAAGTAATAAATACTATTCAGTATTTAACCTAGGTGGGAGAGACCTTATTGAAAATTCACAAATGAAGTGAAAACATACAAGTTTGACACCATCACCCTAAGAACAGGTAAGAGACTTGTGATGCAGTTCCATCCAGATCTGATTTCCAGCAATTTCCCTGTCAGAATTCTGGGAATATACCCTGCACATAAACACAGCCTAATGTGTCCATGAGAGCAAGAGTTTCCTAGGAAGACCTGTATGAGCAGTACTTTGCTTCCACCAAATGTTAGAGGTCAATATTTGCTTAAGCAAATGCAACTGCAGCAGTTGCTAAACTAGAGTTGACTTTCAAGCTGGTTTAAGTACTGGATATCCAAGTACTAGGTCCATACATTATCTTCTCCCACACTCATAAGACGCATGTCAACAAAAGATTTTAGAGAGGAAAACATACCTTCACTGTCACCTTTCAAGGTTATATCTGATGAAAAGCTTGTGCAGGATCTTGAGCCAAGGGAGTCTAAACTATCGAAGGAATCGTCTCTTTTATGAGTAGCTGAAGATGAAAAGGGCTCTCCTCGGTCAATGTACCAAATATCGCCGTACCCGCTATCTCTGCCACTTCTGCTCGGCTGGCTGGACTCTTCAAGTGCCTACAAAAGTAAGTTTTGAAAGGTCTTTTTCAATAATTTAAGGTGCAAATGGGCATTTTGAATTCACAAATGAACTTCAACAAAGACTGCTGCAAAACCCTAAAAACAACACATACAACAGCTTGAACAGGAGCCTTGATAAAAGGTCTTAAATTTCTTTTATCTCAGACAAAGAAGATTGAGATAGGGTTCTTCACAATCTACCCCATCAATTAGCGCAGATGGATTCTGAAATTCATATGGGTAGCAGAAGAACCAATTTAAGATAAAAATAGTTCCTTTCATATGGAACTTGATAGCAAGCAAAACAAATAAAGCAAATTACTATGTTCTCCAAACTAAGAAGAAAGTGAATCTCCCAAGAGACCATTTAGAATTGCTGCTGGATCACAAACTGTAAACTTCAGGCTATTCATTTAGTTTCAATTTTTGGATTCCTTACCTTCGTGAATGCTTGCCCTAATAACTTCTCAAATGCTTTAAGATTGAGGTATGGACCATTATAATAAGGGTCACTTTGAGCTTTTTTCCCAAGCCAGAATAATGTAATCAAAACCTAAAACCAAACAGGAAAAAAAAAGTGAATACAAAGTTAATTACTTTCCTCTCATGCCATGTGCCAATGTAAAAGAATCTCAGCATGCTCTTAGAGATGTTTTTACAATGAACTGCAAAGTCTTGTTTACAGTATTAGCTATGATTGCCACTAAAACCAGTTAAAGAGTGTCATGATACATCTCATATATCTCAAATAAGCAGATATAAGTACTGTTTTCAATTGCGATGATTTAGGAAAGCTACACAGAGATCATTATAAAATGGCATTAATTTGCATCAGATAAATCAACAGTTGAAGAATAAGGTAAATACGATAGTACCATAAACAGAAGCATTTAAAAATAGTTAATCACAATTAATGTGCAACTGTCTTACATTTTTCACTCTTCTGTAGGTTTCCTCTGGTCTGAAGGAGGGTGGAGAATGAGAAAAAGAAAACAAAACAAAAATTTTTAGAATTTCTGACTTAAAATTCGATTATTATTCAAGAATTAAAAAGTTGCAAAACCAATTAGCGGTCTATATAAAATATGCAGCTATGACTGCTCCAATCAACATTTAGCTTTAAATACAGTCACGACTCTGTACTATTTCAATTGTTACATGTGAAGTAAGAAACTAGCCAATCTATTTCAGTTTCTGTTTGAGAGGTACACAGAAAGGCTCTAAGCATTTTTCATTAGCTCTCATTTAGTTACCAGCAAACAGAAGTAGAAAACAAGCTGCTGACTTTGGGAAAAAGAGCCCCTGTTAGCCAGGGAGATCACAGAATCATAGAATGGTTTGTGTTGGAAGGGCCCTAAAAGATCATCTTGTTCCAACCCCTCTGCCATAGGCAGTGACATCTTTCACTAGATCACGTTGCTCAAAGCCCCATGAAATCTGGCTTTGAAACCCTTACAGAGATGAGGCATCCATCACTTGTGTGAACATTCCATGTCAGTGCCTCCCCACCCTCAGAATTGAGAATTTCTTCCCAATATCCAATCTTAACCGACCCTCTCAGTTCCCTCTCATTTGCCCTTGGTCCTATCCCATGTCCCTGTAAAAAGTCCCTCTCAAGATATCTTGTAGGCCTGCTTTAGCTGCTACAAGGTCTCCCTTGAGCCTTCTTCTTTTCCAGCCTGAACAACCTCTGATTTTCAATTCCATATGAAAGAAGATTCAATTGTAATTTTTTCCCTGATTCTACTATTTTCTAAAGTATTTGTCTCATACAACAGAGAACATTTTAGCCAAGAACAAACTTTTCAAAAAATGAGAAACTGAAACTGGGGCATTTGGAGAGAGATGATGTAGGGCTGAAAGGATGGGTTTGGATATTTACATAAATACGTGTTTTTCAAAAAACATTAAATACGTATGCAATCACTAACATTAGGGGACTTTTATATATATACCCAGTTTGTGGCACACCTTGGAAGTGTACCAACAGACACTCACAGTGCTCCTGTTCTCCTTCTGCTGATTTTAAGAGCAAGAAGAAACTTCTTGAATGGGAGGCTCCAAAAGCCTCCTAGCCCCCTGACCTTGTCCTCAGGTGTAAATATTCAGGCCTGGACTGCAGACAGTGGTCGAACAATGTTGCTGCCTTAAATGCCAGCAGTTAGGGAAGAGCAAATGGTTTAAATACACCAAAACAACTCTTCACCTGCTCCAGACACTGTTTTGGAGCTGGTTCGGCTGCAAACTTCATGCACAGCACAGTGACAGGGTTCAAATAGAAAAGATTTCACACAAAGCGGCAGAAAAACCTGTTCAGAGCTCCATAACATGCCAGACCAATAATGTGTCGAAGTACCTATCCTGTTTCTACCTGTCTAGGAACACACTAGTCAAAGGTTACAGGAAAAAAAGAATAAAACCATTCAGTTATGAGTTAGTGTAATGAGGACAGGGCCTGGTCAGCTTAACTGCCACTCTTCACGGAAATGGAATAGTCAATGAAACGTGACAACTGTCAGGGACACAGACCGTCCCCGCCCTCCTGCTCTTTCTTCCTATTTTGAGAGCACCCACTCCCACTCAGTGGCTCTAATTGCCTTGCCCTTCCCCACACCATAAAGAAATCAGGCTATCAGGAACAAAGAGTCCTGAGATGGGTCTGACCTGCACAGTCCTTGCCTACAGCTTCCTTAGTATCTCATGCCAGTGATGCTTCTGGCTTTTGTAGCCAGTGACCTCTTTCCCAGACATAAGGAAGAATTTTCCTCCTTTAATGTGAAATATTTACACTTTTTTGATTGTTTTTTCAATCCCTTCCAAAACCCATTACTATTTGTTATTCACTTGAAACTATTTTTGAAGGAAAAAAAAAATTCCCTGATATATGATAGGTATATAATTTATTTTTTTTACTAAAAAAGAAATCCTGAATAAAGAAGCAATGTTGTTACCTTACTGGAAGGTCTTAAAAGTAATTTTTGACGTACAAATTTCACAGCTACATCTACTCTGAGGCATGCAACTTGCAGAGATGTAGTTTGGATCCACTTGCTAACATTCTTTGTGTGAAATACGAGCCTTTAAAGTCTTTTATATCTACAACCAGTCCAAGCTCATCTGTGTTTAGTTGCACATGCCATTGCCCAATTGCCTTCCAGAGCACTCTGTTTACAATGTCTATTGGGCAAATATCTATTAGTTAGAAGTGTGATACCACCTGAAGAGCTTTTAGGAGGAATTACTTTTTCCTGTGAGTATCAAAATAGAAAGAAACCCAAGGCTTTGAACTCAATTGTAGTAAATAAAAACACAAAATGGAATAATTTTATTATGCGCAAGTTCTTCATGAGGTGTTATAAAAAATGTAACTACTGTGCAATCTATGCAAATAATTCACCTGAGGCCTTGCAAATAACTTTGAACAACTATGCTTCATAGGCTGGGACAAGATAGAAGCACCAACCTCAAGCATAGCAAATTCTTTGCTGCTGGAAGAGGAGGCATGACCCTACAATTTTTCTGACAAACTGTTACCTAACAGCAAGCTCCTGCTCCCTCCCCAACTCCCCTTTGCAATCCTGGATCTAAATATACAGGGCTCAAACACTCAGTTTCTTACACTATATTTGAATAAACCATTTAGAAGTTGAAGTACAAGAACTTCATCAAGGTTGCTTTTAAGCTTTTTAAACATACTTGGACACTTACATTCTCATTTTGAACATAAGTCTATAGCACTGAAGTGCACACACAAGTGCTTGTAGAGGCCTTTCTCATGCAACAGCTATTTTAGGAATTGAAGACGTAGCTCACTTGCTGAAGTATCTTCATCAATGCAAATAAATGCCAATACCACATTTGGTTACTGTGAAAGAAGTCTGCTTTTTCCTGTTTTCATCCAAAGTTGTCACAGAGCCCAGTTAGTGCTAACCATATTCTTTATTGAAATACTTGGTGTACAATTTCTGGTTTGAACAGGTGAATACCTTTATACTGAAAGTTTTAGGTGAGCTGCTGCTTTGCTCAGGAGGGCACAGCCAAGGTTGCATCTTAAAACGAAGAAGAAACTGAAAGAAATTAGTTCCTCCCCACATGACAATGCAACACTGCTTACTAAATTACGTGGTGTATTTTTAAACAGCAACTTCTCTGTCTTCCTGGAGGTTTTTATATCTCCTTTTGTTAGCAATACAACTTTGCTAAAGATGTCTGAACTAAGCAAAGAAAGCTGCTAAGTAGAGCAGTTAAGATCTGGCTGGAAGAATTTTATTATAAATACTTAATCTGTTCCTACCAGAGTCTCAGCATTTCAGCATTCAGTCTGAAGTTTAAAAGAAAACCAATACCAATTTACCTGTCAATATCAAATTCCAGCTAAAGAAGAGGTCTCAAAACTGTAAAAGTAGAATCCTAGTTCACAAAGCATGAACCTTAATTGTTGGCAGTGGTATTAATAAAAGTTTACATACAACTTTAAGATTAGCCACCCTGGAAAAGATCTCCCAAACGCCGCATGAAAGTCTAAAGGCCACAAGATAACAACATATGAGGAATATTATAACAGTAATTGTGAAGCACAACCCCATAAATCCGAGGTGAGCACTGATGAAAATAGATGTGAAATAACCACCTGTGAAGAAATAATACCTTCTATGTAAATCATCTCATCTACGTCAATCCTTGAGCAAACAGAAAAAAGGCAAATGGGACAGGAATAGCTCTCACTCATTAGTGCGTGATACTCTTAGTGACAAAATACCTCTGTTACATTTGAACACAACACACATTGAAAAACATCACTTACTCCCAGCCAGCACGGACTGACAGATGTTTCTCTAAAGAAGACCACTCCACAAGAATGAAGCAAAGTGACACAGCAGATCAGCATGCTGAGCCACAGCTCAAGGAATTTCTTCTCAGCTCTACTGTTTGCTCAAGGTTAAACAGCAGAATTAGTCACCAAGGCCCTAGCCTGACAATACAAAGGCTTTGGCAGCAGCTCCAGCTTAAGGATTTCCTGGTCCCACTCTCTCTTCCAGCCACTCCTGTTTGCTGCCCCTGTGGTTATGCCAACACAACCCTGAATCACACCGTGGTTCCCTACTGCCAGAGGGCTACACCTGTTTCTGTTGGTTTTCCTAATATACATTTTCAACCCCCAAATTAGCTTGCTGGTCTGTTTTAGACCATGCTCATATAAGCAATTGCACCAGCACAATGGCAGAGACATGCTGCTGCAGAGGTGTGGGCAGGGGGCTTGGTGGAGGAGGACTCTGCTTCAGACACCAGTACTATGAGAGCCCCTGTGTGATGACCCTGAGAGAGAGGTGCTCTGTGCTTCCCATTTTTAAGGAATGAGAAAAGCTTGCTGGGATTGTTTTAATGCATTTGGGACACTTAAAATAATAATAATAATAAAAAAAAAATGCAGACAATCATAGACCTTAGAGAACCTAGCAGGACACAGTACTTTTAAGAAATCATGAACTAGACTTACAAACGCCTCTCCAGTGCCTCCATGCAAAAGAGCAGTGCATTTTAAGAAGTTAGATTTGTTTCTGACTTATTTAAAAACTTTTAAACAATAAACTCAAAGTTTGTGTTTTATTTTTCTGATACATTATACTGTTTTGTTTCCCCACATCCTAACAGGTATTAAATTCCAGCAGCTAGCAACTCATGATGTCAAATTTACTTTAACACTTCACTTCATTATTTTCCAGGAAGAACAATGCGGAGCTCAAGACCACATCCAAGATACCAGAAGTCTGAGCATAACTCTGGAAGATTATTTTACAGCATCCTGTTCAGCGAAGAGTCTGTTTCTCATATAGAAACATATTTTAAAATACTTATCAATTGACCATTTTAAAAAAAAAACAACTCAAAACCAACAAACAAAGAAGCAAGTTTGAACAGTGATTCTCCTCATCCAAAAGAGGGTTAGCTGCCAAGAATACATGTGGTCCTGTCCAAAATGATAAGACAAATCTGAACCCATTTACGGGGAGAGAGAAGGAACAGAGACACTCCCACTGATAGAAAGGAATGTGCCAGTGACAAATGCACCCTGCCCAGTGCCAAACCCATCCCTTGGTGACGAATACTTCAGAAACCCCAACAGCTGCCAACCCTGTTTTCTGTCCCTTCTTCTGAACTACAGATCTCACAAATCAAGACTTGAACATATTGCTGTTTAAAAATAAGTATTGGCGGTCTCCCTTTGAGATGCCATCCATCAAAGCAGCAGTCACACCTCCAAGATGCCCTTTGAAGGGCTTGGAAGAGCCACACCCTGGCCTGGGAGCTGGAGCAGATCAGCTGACTGCAGAAAAGCCCACTCCCCAGCTCCTTGCTCCTTCAGGTGCTCCAGCCCTATACTGACCAGCTTCACTTACGATTCTGAGGAAGCTGTCGAAGGATTTGAAGGGCTCCTGCACCCCCGCCGGGTGCTGCTGCGCAGGAGATGAACGCTGCCTGTCCAACTAGCAGCGGGCTCATGCTAAATTTCGACCTCTTTGGCCACCTACTCAGCTGCTATTAATATTGCTGTTATCGGATTTCACTGAATTCCCACGTGCTGCTGAGAATAGAAAGGCTCCAGTGGAAGATGTGGTTGCTGCATGGGTACAGAAACATGAGGACATTCCTCCAGCACTTGGATTCTTAGCAAATTGATATTCAATCCTGAGAGCCACAGTTCACTGCTGAGAATGCTGGAAATAAACCAGCCAGGCTATGGCTGCAGAGTTAGAGAACAGCTTTTGGAAACACACCTTTCTATTTGACTATAAAAAGCACATACATTTTCCATAGCAACATATCCACTGGACCAAGTGCCACTCACATCACAACAGCACATGGAGTCAGGTATTAAATGACAGCAGAAAGCATTTCTCCGTGCCCCTACAGAACCCCTGGCTGACAGCAAGGATCTCCCTGGGCCCTGATGAATGAGCAGGCTACCTCCACCCCGCGCCCCCACCTACTGATGCTGAGGGGTGGAGGAGAAATGCTCAAGAATGGAAAGGCAGAGAGGGAGTAGAGCCAGCCAGCACCCTCCGTGGGAACACATCACCATCCATGGCTTCAGAGCCTGTCTTCTCACACTGCCTCTTGAGAAGGAGCTTCCTTGCTGATCTCACCCATTATGCCTCCACACCATTCTGAAATCCCTTATCAAAACAAAAACAGACACTTCTAGAAAAGTGCATCAACACTGGCAAGTCCCCAGACGATAACATTATCCATTTCCTCATGCTCTTTTCCGACCCCTCCCTGGGTGGTCCATCTCTGCCAGCTTCCTCATGTTCCAGTATAATCTAGAGGTTCTCCCAAAGAGAAAACTAGTATCCTGTAGGGAAGAAGGCACGCCTGCCAAATAAAAAATAAACTCCCCAGAAGAACAAGCAGAAGAGCCTTGATGATAACCTGAGCACTCCTTGGCTCCTGTGTGAGTGGTGAGCAGGGCAAGTGGCACGGAGCACTCACTGCAAATTCTTGCTGCAGCAAAAAGGAGGCTGATGGGATCATGCATGTTCCTCTTCAAATATTTAGCTATATTAAAGAAAATTGGACTGGATGATCTCTGAGGTCTTTTCCAAAATAAATTGCTATAAAATTTATAATAATTAATGTAGATTTGTTGATTGGTTCCTTTTTGTGTCTTTTTCTTACTCCATTCCTAATCGTCTCTAAAAACTCATCAGCTTCACTAATTACAGGCAATTAAACTGTATCTCTTGTATTGTTTTGTTTGGTTGGTTTTTCCAGGACAAAACTAGAATGCTTCCCCAATCTGTATTGAGTATTTTCAATTCCATATATAGACTGGCACCTATAGAAAAATAAACAGCAGGTATTTTATTTCTGAAATCTACTGGTCACATGCCATACACTTATGCCAAGAAGCATAAGAACATCCACTGACTTTCATGAAAAAATATTAACTCCCTGCACAAAGTATTAGAAGTTGTGCCGTTGACTCTCAGCTCACACAGAGCATTAGGAGCTCTCAAATCACTTTGTTCACACTCAAGAGGACTTTTTAATTTCAGGGGTGAAAATACTTTCTTCTCAAGAAAAAAAAACACTTTAATGCACACAATATTTTAGGTAAATGATAGGTATCTATAATATCAGTATTTAAATATGCTATAAGTTTTTATATCTTCCCAAACTTTGGTATTTAGAATTTGGAGGATATGATTTTGCCAAATCTCTCATTTCTTTTCTCCCTGCTGCCTTTTTTCTTTTTTAAAAACCTGTACATATTTCAGTTGACCTTTGCACAAGGATAACACTAAATGTTACCCCCTTCTACCTTTTTCCTTCCTTGTACCTCAAGAATCAACGTACTTGAGTTCATGCTGTTGATCATCAGGATCACTATCTACATTAACTTCTTTTGTTTTTAGTTTTAAAGATCCTTGATCTTCATCCCCTCCCCACAAAAATCTAGACCATATTGTATGAATTTTGTAGATTAATTGGAAGAGAAGTCAAGATGGGGAACATACAGTTTTGCTAACAATCTTTCCAAAACAAATAGTTAGTATATCTGGGGAATCACTGAAAAATAAGTATCAAAATAGACAATTAAGTGCAATCATGTAAGTGTTTAGAAATATATTCAAAACCACAAAAACGTGCAGCTGCTAGCTTGCTCAAAAATAGTTCAAGAGCATTATAAAAAAAAAATTATGTATAAAGTCTATTATTTGCTTCAGCTAAGCTGCAGCAACCATGGCAACTCACAGCATTTTTTTTTCAAGACATGACCAAAACTCATTTTTTCTACTGCCTGATGCCTCCTTGCCATTATTAAGTATTTCCAAAACCATTGTCCTTTTTACTCCCAAATCTCACACCTAACTGGAATATTTCAACATCCCCTCTTTCCACACACAGATACCAGAGGTAATTTTTCAGAATAGCCCTCAATGCTGACCCCATTAATTGCCACCAAGCCTTGATGAGACATGTCTGTACCAACTCCAGGTATGGATAAACAAGTTACTGCAAGGTAAGTTAGGGTAAAAAATTTTCCATCTACCAGCTACTCCTAGAAACTCTCTTACACTCAACCCCCAGGATTAACACAACTGTTCAATTTGGATGAGGCATTCAGAGGTGGTCCCTTGGGAACAGCTAGGATTTTGCAGGTTATACAACATTGCTTGCTCAGAGGGAGATATTTTTATAGCCTCTATATACAGTGAGGAGGGAAAAAACACCCCAACAACCTCCTTCATTCAATCTCCTCTCTTGGTCCATGCCCAGGGAAAGAACCAGTAAATGTAATCCTTTGTTATCCTTGTATCAAGCAAACAGGCAGAAGTGCCTGTGTAGAAGCAAAACAATTCACTACAGCTTATAACACTCAAAAAAATGCAAGGTTAAGTCAATTCCCCAGGGTATGCAAGAAAAAAAAAAAACAACCCAGAACTCAAGTCTGTGCTGCATAATTTATAGCAGATGAATATATCCTCTGATAAAGAAAAAAAGATGACTGACTAACTTGTACTGGGTATTGCTGTGTTCATGCATGTGCTAACATCCAGTTTCACCAGTCCAAATAGGCACCTGCTCAGCTGCTGTTGTTATAACACTTGCTCAGAAAAAAAAAACACCAGCTCAGAGGTGACTCAGAGTTACCAGCAGAAGCTACAGATGCCCTATTCTTGGCCTAGAAAAGTAATCCAGGATTCAGTCCACTCCAGTCATCATCTCCTCAGGAAAGCCAAGACCCATAAATGCCACGTATATGTATGAGGGATAGTTATACCTTCTGGAGAAGGGGCAGACCCCCTGTATTTTGGGGATACATGGAATTTATGGTACCTGGGAGTCACTTCACAGATTTCCAATGGCTCATTTTTTCCTCTAGAGCAATTCCAATGTAGTGCTGGCCAAACTGTTGCACAGGGGGACAGAGAATAGGGGCAATGTGTACATCAGACCCATTTTTCATTCTAAACTTTTGTTATATTATTAAAGAACAAAGGCTTTTTTGCTCTGTAGTTTGAAGGGGGATTACTAAAAGCAGAGTTTTAGGGAAAGAGTCATAGAGCCTGGACTTAGAAAAAAATTTAAATTTATTGATAGAGATACAGAGTAAAGATGAAGAAATGGAGGTACAAGGTATGACCAGCTTAGTCCATGATAAAGATTTGGAAAGAACTGACGCTGCATTTGTCCATAAGTAGAAGTAAATCACTACTGCATGACTGAGTAATTTAGTTTAGTCTCTACTCTTGGACTAAAACCTTTAAAGAACTACTGGGTTTTCTCAGTAATATTCTGGCAAAATATCTCACAAGCACTGAAAAAAATTATAATGCTTCCTTTTTGGAACTTTGCCGTATTTTCTCTGTGTTTCTTTGTGTTACCCTAGCAACACAGAGCACAACATCATTGCTCATCACACAGAACACAAGAGTATGAAACATAGACTGAATCTGACTTCTGTCTATTAAAACCTGTTCTCTATTAACTTAAGGTGATCAACTACATCCAAAAGGAATGAGATAGGCAGATACAACTCAACTTTATTATTTCCCATGTTTTCTTGATCTGCCTGCATTTATAAAAAGGTATTTAGTGTCAGGAAATAGCTTCTCAATGAATACAAAGTCAAATATTAATCTATGCAAGGTTAACAGAAAAGAATACTGAAAGACAATGTATTTCCTTGAACCAGCTCTCCCAGAGAAAGGGTGTGTGTGAAGTAGCAGCAAAATTTAAACCAAAATCAAGACACAAAAATCAAGCAGAATTCACCAAACATACTACACTTAAGGAAAAACATGTCCTTTTGTTTTAGGGAACAGATGAGATCCAAGACAAGTAGAATTTATTTTCCTTATTTTCTGCAATTCTCACTTTCCATCCCTAGCTCTTGAAACATCCACAAGTAAGGGAGCTCCTTAAGGATTCAGCTATTCTGATTCAGGTTTCTTATGGCTTCAGATGGTTTTCTATAACATTTGAAATATCTAAATTCAATTTGTTGCTATCAATAATATTGGATAAATATACCTCTTTAAATTAGCTTTTTTTGGGTGAAAAACAATTTTTCCACCCCAAAAGAATACAGTGCTTCAAGGCTACTTGGAGCAGCCAAGTAAGAGGGTATTTTTAAACATTTGCTCAAAACATTAAGGTTTTGGGGCCAGGTCTTCTGGCCAAGTTTTTAATGTTGGAAAAATGAATGCTTCTTTACTGTAAAGTGAGAGAATGGGTAAAAGTCCAAATACTTGCTTTGCCAGAATGTTAGAAAACTTGTGTGGGAGGCAAAAAAAAAGAGAGGTGGGGGGAGGAGAAAAGTAATGCTAGTCTGACCATGTACCTCTGAAGCTGGAGAGTTTACATTCATTCTGACCATCCCAACCAACTGAAACCAAATGTGCTGTTAGTCACTTAGGAGTTTCTGTTGTAAAGTTCAAGGAGTCTGAGAATAAAAACTTGAAGAAAATTAATGATATGGGAAAACAGTCCTAGCCAGGGACCTATAGATGATCTCACACTGCTCTTTCACCAGTATTCATGAAGTATGTAATTTGTATCACAAAACTGATGACTGAGGGAAAAAAAAGGCTTAATATACCAATTAAGACATCACCAAATGCTCCAACAAGCTATTACAACTAAGTCTGCTGGTAGGGAAGGAGTGGAAAAAAAAAATGATCCAATTCTGCTCCAAGTGAGGCCATGGCAATATTCCCAACATCTTTAACGAGTTCATGAGTAAATGCTAAATTAGGAATCTTCATTCTCATGAGAAAGAAGATACTACATACATCAAGTCTTGGAAATTACAGTTAGCCATCTGCAGAATTTCACCAACTGTCCAGCCAGATGAAGCACTGGAGAAATGGGTTCCTTAAAACACACATGGTGGTTGTAAGTTATCCTTCCCAGAAGTCAATCAAACTACAGAGCCAAAATAACACAGAAGCAACCCTCAGGCTCTTGACAGTGTTATTCTACAAATTCTTTGTCCACCAATCCTCATAATTTCTGCAGGAAAAAACAGGCACTATTTTTCACCAAGGGAAGACTAAAATAGACCTTGAGACTCCCATCTAGGAATCCACAACTTTTGAAAACTAAGGATGTCTCAAAACCCCTGTGAAGGACAATTATTATTGCATTTAATAATTGGAAAGATTATCAAACTAATGGTTAAACTGAAAAGTATGTCAATGGCACCAGTTTACATCAGACTGCAGCTTCCCACGGGACAGTATGCATGCTGCATTAGCAACTGCTATGTGCAGACCTATTACCTTGGAATTGTATATGGAAGCATCCCTTTTGATTTCAAGTTTTTGGCCCTATTTTATTCAGAAATCACAAAAGTAACAGTGCTGTCACTATATTCATAGTTTTACAATTCAGTGAAAAGTCAAGACTTTACCATCATCCTGCAATTAAGACTGATAATCTAGACAGGATGTAAAATTAAAAGGCAGTTAAATAAAATTAATGGGATGTTTCTCTTCTTGATTATACTTGATTGTGCCTGAAACAAATTACGATTGCAGAAGAATCACACAAAAAATAATCTCAGTGATGTGCACTTTGCAAGAGTGAAACTCAGAAGATCACCCCTCCTTCTTTTCACCTCCAGGCTAACAGAGCCACGAGGAGAAATTAACTCCGTGTGGTGGAGGAATATCCAGTAGTATCCTCCAATGATGAGAGGCTACATCAGTCTCGGCTGATGGCTTAGGAATGGGTCGCCAAATCTCAGGAAAACCCAGCTATTCCTTGACAGGAAGGCAACTGCTAGAAAGTACAGGAGAAAAGAGCAGGATGAACACACTTTCACCCTTTGACCCACAGACAGTACACATGGATGATAAGCTTGAGCACTATCATCAAGTTTGGTTGCCAGATGGCAAAGTGTTGACCACATTACCTACACAACACTGAAAGCATTTTGCAATAGCCTATCACTTTCTTACTGCATGAAGTCAGACAGGTGGAAAAGGCCATGAAGAAATAGCTGGAATGCTCTTAATAATCTTCTCTCCATTTCAGTGTAGACACAGTTAGTGGTTGTATTTTAAAAATAAATTAAATACCAGTCCCTTTTGTAATTTCTTTTTTTTTCTAGCAAGTGAAGGCATACAAAGACATACAACCGTCTTCATCATCAAGGAAATTCATGTATGGCAGAGTAGGACAGTGCATAAATTGCCTAAGACACTCAAAAAATAGCTCATATTGCCTTTAAGTTATGCAAGCATCATCTTTAGTAACAGAAATCAGCACTATCAAAAGCAGTTCATGATATAACAAATCAGCCATCTCTTGGATACCGATTTATTGAGAGCCACCGATTCAGAATTGCTCCAATAGTCAGATATTTACTGCTCAAAGAGAAAGAAAAATATGGAGCCTTCTGCTACCCTGCAATTAAAGCTTTTCCCTCAGAAAACACCACATTGATTACATGTGAAAATATGCGGGGTTTTTTCAGATAGGAAAGAATCTGTGGAAGCTTCTACTAGGGAAAGAAGTCCAGAAATGTTTTATGAACTCCAGACAGAATGTCAAACATGTAATTACTTAAAATATTATTAAAAGTAACATAGTTATTACTTAAGGCCCTGAAGGAAAAACCCTGACACAGGATAGTTACACAGGTGAATATATGTCCTGGGTTGGCTTGAACATTTTTTTTGCATAATTAAGTTACCAGTAAAAACCGTGTAATCCTTCAAAAAGGAAAGCCACCAGCAAAAGAATAGCAAATTAAAAGCAAAGAGATATAATTCTTTGCAAAGAAAAAAAAAAATGAACTCTCATCTCAAATGCATTCCCAAATTTCTTCTCCTTTTAAGCAGTGACATTGAAACTGATGAATGCTGATAACATAGAAATCAACAGATTGGATGTGAAATAAACAGGCCATTTAAAATACATAAATGCACATTTAAATTAACTTTGTGCTTATTTTCAATTTGTAAAATCTCGCATGCACTCAATTTGAGTGACATACAGATTCCCCTCAAAAAGAAGTTCACTAACACACTCATGATTACAGAGCAATTCACAGAAATAAAAATTGTTTTTAAATTCTACTTCCTTCACAAAGGCTTTTAATTTTTGCTAATTTTAGCTTGCATGGAGGATCCTGTGTTTTGGGGGTACAACCAAGGCTTGCCAAATTCTTTCATGGCCAGAAGTTGAAGACTGGCCAGGGAGCACCCTCAGTGGTAAAAGAACTTTAGTCAAAACAAAACGCAATTCCGTATGAAAAATGAAACATATAATTATCCAACGAACATAGTATCACAGTATTTACTCTCTTAGGTAATTATTAATTTTATTGCAGGCACAAAGACTAGAATGAACTGCAACCTGCTGTATTTAATGAGACAACTTTTTCTGCTCTCTCTCTTCTAAAAGTCTAAGATGACCATCTATACCCAGTTCATCTTATACTCTTGTCTTTGTTCCTGCATGTTGCTGTGTTGATCATCACTTAAAAAAGAGTCACACACTTTCAAATTCAGGCCATAAGTTAAACTCTGCTGTATCCTCTACCACTAGTGAAAGTACAAGGTAATGTTTTCAAAGAATTACCTACTAATTATTATTTTGAACATAAGGGTAGGGGCATTACACACTTTAAAAAGCAAATGCATGGAAATCTGTACAGCTACCTTTTGTAACACCATTAAAGACTAACCTTTCTTAACTGGCAATTGCTTTCTACTTCAAAGTGTGCACTCTTTGAAGCTGACCCGGTGTTGGTGTTTGTTTTGCAAGCTGCCTGGCACAGGCATCTGAGCAATAGAGAATGAAAACAGCGGGAAAGCATCTTCTCCGGGTATCCCAAATTAGCTGAAGAGCTACAGAAGGCTATTCCAAATAACAGCAGCAGTGGCACACAGGCTACCTACAACATAGAAGGAACTAGAAACCAAGCAGATGTTACCTCCTCTTCATTTACAGTACAAGCAGATTATGGAGGTTGTTTTACAGGTAAGTAAGTAAGTAAGTAAGTAAGTAAAAAATAAATTAAAAAAAATCTCAATACACGTGTTTTGAAACTGAAGTGAGTTTTCATAATTTAAAATTGCATTAACAAAGAACTCACATTGTTAAGAGTTTAAGTAACTGGAACTAGTTAGTTGGAGTACCCTTTTATGGATGAAGGTAGGAAAAAACCTCCCAAGTTGAGTAGTTTTCTTCCACTGTGTTCACTGCTGCTCACTTTAGCTTTTAAGGAGGACAGTCTCTCCTGTGACTGCAGATGCACAAATAACAGTAACATTTTCCATTAAATGTTGAATGCCAAAACCTACACACAATTAAGCTTGACCAAACAGTTTCTAGGAGCTTGAACATATTTGCTTTCCTGACAAAAATTCTGCAAACAAAAGCTCCTTCTATAAGTAATGTACACGTGCCTTTGGTACACGTCCATCAAAAAGATTCCTGCCCTGGGAGATGAAAGCAGGCTTCTTTTCTCTCTCTTTCCCCCATCTGACTGATGAGACAGTAATAAATCATTTTTAAATTATGGGAACCACACAAACACATTCTTGGGCAACAGGTGACAAGAAGAAATGCCCAGTGTTCGTTGCTTCTCCATCTCTCCTGAACCCTAATTACAACAGAATCTATTGTTGTTTAGGTTAGAAAAGACCTTTAAGACCATTGAGTCTAACCATTAACCCAGCACTGCTAAGTTCACCACTAAACCATGGCCCCAAGTACCATCTCTGCAAGTCTCCTAAGTATCTCCAGGGATGGTAACTACCACTGTCCTGGATAGCCTGTTTCAATGTTTCATAAGTGTTTAAATGAAGAAAATTTTCCTAATACCCAATGCTAAACTGCACAATTGGTTGGTCATTCGGCAGAATTTGAGGCCATTTCCTCTTGGCCTGTCACTTATTACTTTGGAGAAGAGACTGACTCCCACCTGGCAACAATCTTCTTTCAGGCAGTTGTGGAGAACAACAAGGTGCCCCTGAGCCTCCTATTCTCCAGGCTAAACACCCCCCAAGCTCCCTCAGCTGTTCCTCATCAGACTTGTACTCCAGACCCTTCACCAGCTTTGGGCACACTCCACTCCCCTCAATGTCTGTCTTGTAGATTTAAAGAGTGGCCTCACCAGTGCTGAGTGCAGGGGGTGATCACTGCCCTGGTCCTGCTGGCCACACTCTTGCTGATACAGGCCAGGATGCCACTGGCCTTCTTGGCCACCTGAGCACATGCTGGCTCCTGTTCAGCTGGCTGCCAACCAGCACCCCGAGGTCCTTTTCCGCTGGGCAGCTTTCCAGCCACTCTTCCCCAAGCATTGAATGTTGAGACCCAAGAGCAGGACCTGGCACTTCACCTTGTTGAACCTCATCCAACTGGCCACAGCCCATCCCTCCAGCCTGCCCATATCCCTCTGTAGAGCCTTCCTACCCTCCACAGATCCACGCTCCTGCCCAGATTGGTGCCATCTGCAATCTGGTTGAGGGTGCAACTTGTCTTCCCCCTCTTGTCGGCCCTTTCACTGCAGGGCCCCACTGTGTAAACACACTTTCTGAGAAAACCAAGTACCAGTCGTTCATTCCAGCTCTTCTCCTGATAAAGCTCACACTGTCCATCAAAAGAAGGAAGTTTAACAGGGAACTTCAGCCCACACCTGGCACAGCACAAGCAGGGAACACCTGCCTTAGTCCTCCTGTGCTGGTGGCCCCGTGCACACTGAGAGCAGCTGCTGGGCCACGCACTGCTCACATGGCACACAGGCAAGCAAAACCAGACACACAGATTCATGCTGTTCAGTACCACCACCCCCTAGATTTGTAGATTGAAATCTTATCCTAGCAATGCAAAAAAAAAAAAAAAAAAAAAAAACTGAACCAAAAAATAGAAGTAATTTACAAATGCAGTCACGTCATTTAGGTCATGATCATGATGCCTGACTGAGTACATTAACTGGATAACTAGGGATTTCTGTATAGGTTATTTATCAAAGTAGCTTGTTGAATACATTCACAAATTATTCAGGCAGTATTAGGGAAAACTAAGGACTTTGCTTACAGCTCCAAGAGGAAAATGCTTCAGAAAGACAAAATGTTGTTTATAAAAAGAAAATTATCCTTTTGCAAGTGATTTTGTTCCTCTCAAAGGAATAAAAATATCACAATGAAATGGCAAATAGTACTAAACCACCAGCACTATGTGACTTCTGTATGATTTCTCAACAGCAGCCAACATTCAATACCAGAGGCGAGCTCGGGTTTCAAAGAATAAAATGTTCTGCGCACAGAGAGAGAGGGTTTTGCAGGACAAGCACAGCAGAGGAGTATCATTACCAATGCATCTTATTCTGTGCTTATTCAACCTGTGTGGGTGTGCCTTCTACATAACCATCTGATGTGTGATTTTACAGTTACACTTCCCATGCCAAAAGCAGTAACAAAACCTCTTAAATTAACTGATCTTTTGAAAGCAAAAGTACCTTTTAAGTAACGATGCTGAATTTAGCATAGGCAAATACATGTACCAGCTTCTTTCAAGAAACTTTCAGCCATTCTTATTCATTATTCCTCTGAAGATTTTTATGAAACTTCCAATGGCTTAATGAAAAGTTATCATATGTTAAACTGCTAATAATCAATGATAACACTTTTTCCCTGTGGTTACACAACCTGATCATATATAGAAATAGTCAGATACTGGTCTGGATATAGAGACCTACCATGATTTTATTCATCTTTTCAGATAGCTGTATGTACAATGTTGCACATTTGCTAAAGCTTAACAATGGCAGATTGCTTGATTGATTTATCAAATCAAATTAATTGCTTCCATATGCTTTGTGTTTTATTTTTTCCTTAGTTTTTCTTCTTGGAGTTTTCCATAGAGCTACAGAAGTTGAAAGCAGCTTTATTGTATTGCTTCCACCCTTTTCAAAACCACACACAAGAACATCCTCAAAGGGCCAGATCAAAAAACTGTATCTATCCCAGGATCTCATCCTCCCATGTAATCCCAAATGGTTGCCTAAGGAAGAGTAAAATAGAGTAGGAAAGATGCTTCTCCCCGTGGACTCTCCAAGCTAGATACGGCTTCCACAAACTAAGTAACTCTTATAATATTTCCCTTCTTTCAACTTCTCCACTATCTCTTGAATGAAAGTAAATTTTTATCATCCACAGCACCTGTTGGCAAGGAAGCCTACTGCCCCTTGCTTTGCTTCTTTGATTATTTATGTAACAGGGCATTCAGTCACCAATTGAATCACTTGACCACACCATCTGCTAGGATTTTTTTTTTTTTGTTTATTTGTTTGTTTTAAGCTTGCTACTTTGTCCAGCTTTCCCCTTCATCCATCATCTTTCATTCCAGGCTCAGGATTCTCAATGGACTTATCTAAGCCTGTAGGGGAAGCTATTCCTACTTCTAGTCAGGGAGATGCCATGGCGGTAAGAATAGTTCAGTTCCAGCTGGGGGGGTTTTGGGGAAATGAGAAAGTGAGAAAAGGGAAAATTATCAAAGTCCAAAGAGTCATATGGTATTACAACACCAACAAATTCCAGATTAGGCACAGCAGCACAGTATAATCCTATTGTTTTACCTATTCCTAATACTTGTTTCTGGGGTAAGTTGGGTCTTTTTATTTTTTTGCTTGGTTGGTTGTACTTCTGTTTGAGTTTTTTTGACTAGCACTGAGTACTGCCTTAACAAAACTTCTGACCCCTTTATCTCAGGCCTGAGCAGTATTAGCTATTCCAGAACTCATCATTTCATACACAAAACAGAAATAGTTCTGATTTTCCGGTTTTCACTTAATTAACCCAAACTTCCTTCTATTTTATACATAAGAACACAGTTTCTGAAAAAAAAATAACCCAAAAACTACTACAAAAAGCTGTTTACAAGGGTAGTTAACACTGGTGTATTTGGACAGATTAGGATTAGTTTGTGGAACTGTACAGTAATTCTGTAACTTCACAGATCCATGCTGAAAATACATCACAGCTTCAAGTCAAACCACACATAAATAAACTGTGCCTTCTGTTAACTCAAGCATTTTTAGCTAGTGCTTTTCCAAGTACATCCCTCACCCCCAAAAATTATCACAGTTGAGGGCATCTTACAACATAAGGTCACAGAGTTAAAAAGAATACATTACTGCATCATAAACCTGACAAGCGTATTTCAGTGGTTATTCACAGGGAACAAGTGGCTGTCTGTAATTTAATAGCCTTTGTGAGAGCAGAAGTATTTTGAACTTGGACTCCCTTTCCCCGCCCCAGTTAAATATTTTATCATATAACGCATTGGAATCCACGTCAGTTGATGCATATCTGTACGTACTGGGTTCAAAGGTGTGTGCGTGTTTACATTTGCAGGACGTTTTTTCTGGAAGGGAAAGGAAAGAGGAAATATCATCAGCATTAGTCAATCTTCTTACTCTGGTTCCAGAAACCAGCTGCAGCAGCTTTCAGAATTTTGCTTTCTGAGTCAGATTCTGATACCATACTCCCTCCCTGGGCAGACGGAATCATAGGGAGGGGATACATACACTGGCTGTCGGGAGGACTGGCCGTGCAGGAACGTCATATGACATTCAACAAGCACAAAGTCCAAGTCCTGCTCCCTGGATGGACCTAATTCCTGCGACTGCAGAGGAGGGTGGGAAGCTGAGCCTGGCAGTTCTGCTGGGCCGAACCTCAGCCAGCAACCAGTTCTGGCAACACTGTCCAACAGCACCCAGGGCTGAAAAAATGGTGCAGGGCTGTGCAAAATGGAGTGTGGCCAGAAGGCTGACAGACCTCATCGCTCCTCCTTTCCTCAGCACTTATTATGCCACCTCTATAATGCTGCTGTCTCTGGTGTGATGTCTCACAGTATAGGAAAGACATTGATAAACTGGAGCAAGTTGAGTGGAGATCACCAGGATGTTCATGGCTGGAGACCCTGAGCTTGATCATCCAGCTTGTTCACTCTGGAGAACAGTCCTCCAGTTGGGTTTTCTTTTGTTTTTGCTGTTGGGTTTTTTTTTCCTTTTGTTTTTTAATGACAACAGATCTCTATCATTTAAAAGAAACATGCCTTTGTGTGGTTAAGCTTGGCTGCTATCTAGGGCTCTTTATTTCCAACCCTCCGCCCCTTCTTATCATCTAACCATGTGGTGAGACATTATTTTGTTTAATTGGTTTCAGTGACGACATGAAAACAACCCTGTAACCCTCTGGAAATGCTGGTTATAAGAATATTTGAAATTGTTATTTCATTGCCAATTGCATTCTGTAGCATTCACAGCAAATAAAAAAGTATTAATGTCACATTAAAGGATACAATACTCCAATTAAGCAGTAAGAATAATTAGAACTGAAATCTCTGAAAGCTCAGGAATGAAAATGACCAAAAGAAGGATTTTCTATGAAGTAGGATCAAAAACTGTCAATACACTGTTCAGCTTTACTTTCGCTGTTTACAGAGTATGGTTAACTGGCAAACTCCTGTATCCATGGAAAACTTCAAGTCAGCTTCCCCCACTATTTAAATATAGAAGCTCTTCCTGTTGAGTTGTCTGCAGAAAAGCTAACTGAACTTCAGCAATTTAGCACTGAAATAAAATTTAGAATAATACCATAGTGACGTTGCCTATGTGTTTCTGTGTAATTGATATTAACTAACACTAGCTTATTCTTTTTCCAAGTCACTCAACTTCCAATATCAGACACAAACACTTTTTTGTATGGAGGGGAAGAAAGAACCAGCACCGAAAAATGCAGGTTTTCTCTTTACCTTCCTCTGTAAGGTACTCACTGCTACTCATCTAAAATGCTGTCTTTCCTCTCATGCATTGTTTTATAAACTACATTTAATCCTGGGTAGTGAGGGAATTAATATGAATACAGGTGTTTAAAATTTAGATGGATTCCCATGGGAACACTAAAATGTTAAGAGACACTTCTGTTAACATAAACAAACATTGAAAAAGCATTATAAAGGCTTTCTATAATAATGGTTTTGTAGCCCCTCCCCTCCCAAAAGTTATCCCAGAGATACTTTTGAAATGTAACAGGATCAAAAATGAGGACTTCGAACAAACCAATGCAACTCAGCAGAAAGCTACTGCAGTCTTCTTCAGAATCATGCCCTTGTGAAGCAGAACTAACTGAATTCCAATATAAGGTTATGGATCTGTGTCACTAGAGATACCTGAACTGCTTTTGAGACAATTAACGCACGCTAAATGCATTCTTTTTCCACATTGTTCAAACTCCTCCTTACACATGTATGTACAGGTACAGAACAACTGAGTTCTTTATTCTTACAGCAGAATCATCTTCTGCTGTAAATGGTAAAAGGTAAATGGTAAAAGCAAACACTATCACAACTATAATATCATAAAGGAAATGTAAATTATTAACTGTTAAATTACTCAATAGCAAAAATGATCCACCTCAAATATTATTCTTAATGACCAGAAAATAAAGCAGACCACACCCAACACTTTACAGACTTTACAATGAAGAATTGGAGGTAAATTTCTAGCAGGTATGGGCCAAAGTCTGGAACATATTTTATTGCCTACAATGTTTTTACTGGAATGATTTACAGTTTGTGCAGATTAGTGACATAAGCATGAATATTTTAAACTTAAGCATATGTGTTTCACAAGACTGAAAAAACCAATTTTTTCTTTATCTCTGCATAATTGTCCTAACTACTAAAAAAGTAAAACATATGAAATGACTGATCTTGAAATTAGTTATATCATTAAAAAAAAAATAAATGCAGCAATTTCAATATTTAGATTATGGTTATACCCAGGAAGCAAATACATTTCTTTGACAATGCCCATAGCAAAAAGAGAATTAACACACAAAGTTGTAGGAACATTTCTAGAGTCAATCTGAAGTGAGGTTGCAGAACTTTTCCATTTCAAGGGAACCGTCACTAGGAAACTTAGCTGCCACAATAAAGGCATATTACAACCACATGTGTAAAAAATGTTATTTCCCTGAAAATAAATGGAGAAAAAACCACATCCATAGTCCTAATTAAATTTTGGTTAAATGGTCTGCATTTCAGTTTTCAAGTCCAACAAAAGCTGTCTCTTACTGGTTTCATCTTAAGTTTAATTCAAAGATAGTTTCTAAAATGCTGAAGCCTTTGGGATGATTGACTCTTCAGTCACATAGGTGTAAGCAAGAGAATTTACGCAGGTACAAGTTTTGGTCCAATCATTTTTGTATTTTGTGAACTGAAGCACTTGGCTTTCATCCAGCTCACAACTTTCTATTCTACACAAAATAAAAAGGCAGGAAAGGGTGGTTCCATGTTGTGTGTTTTGAGTTTGTTCAGGTTTTTTTTATTTTGAGGCTAAATTAGAAGATAAATTTTTCAACTCATTAAAATGCATGTTTCCTGGAGAAATCAGCACAGCAAGTTCAGGTTCAGCTCTATCATACTCTCTTATTATAAGCATTAAATTCTTGAGCAAAAAAAAGATTTCAAGATGATAGAGTAACTAAGCAAATATATTAGATATGGCAGAAGACCACAAATGCAGTATTATCGACAGAAAATACTAGCTCTGAACTATCTGTCCACAAACTGATCTGCATTCTCTCTCCTTTCCTTGTTGTTTTTGGCATTTGTTTGGCTGATTTGTCTTGTGTTTGGTTTTTCAAGTATCCATTTTGGGTATTGGACTCCGTCTTCTTTGAGCAAAATACGACAGCTCTTCCTGAAGGACAAGATAGGATACAAGTCCCAAAAGACTGTCTCATCATCACACTTCAAGCTTTCAGGTAGCTTACTTGGCAAACAGTTTAAAGAGTTGAGTGAAACTGCTAAAAGCAAACCTAAAAATTCCTCCTAAGACTGAGATGTGGTATTGCTTTTACAATTAAAGCTCTCCAAAAAACAGATTTCCAAGAGCCCTGACAACAGTTTTCCACTTTTCAGGAATTTCTGTGTAGATTGCTTTCATTCAGAGGTCTGCCCAACAGTGTTAACATTCATCCCAAAGAACAGAAATTTCACTTTGCCTTTGTTTACCCTGCAAAGGAAAGCACCCTGAGCAGGAAACAAAAGTGGAATCAGGAAATGCAGCATATTCCCCAGGACTAGACAGGAAGAACATTCAAGACATAAGAAACATCAACTACTATTAAAAAATAATAATTTTTAGTTCACTATCTGCTATATAATGAAATAGTGTGCAGTTACTTCCTACCACAAAACTAGTAATTTGCTAAGGGACTAAACTAAGCACTGGAAGAAGTTACACCTGCTTTCAGCTATCTGCTACTGTTTCACTCTTATTTTAGGAATCCTATTAGATCTGCACAGTTAGAGGCTGTATCCAAAAGGCCAAGTTAGGCAATTCCATCAGTGAAAGCACTGGCAGTATTGTGATTTAAATTATAGAAAAAAGAAGATAGGTATTAAAAGGCACTGTGTTTGGCATAACTCACTCCTACAAGGGTTCCCTTCTGACAACCCCTAAAAGGAGACAGTTTCTTAATAGGAGACAAGAGTTGTGATGTGCAAGGCAGTGATTCTGTACATGTACTTAAAATGCATATGTTATCATGTTGGTATAATGGTTCACTCTTACATAATCAGAAAAACACCCCATGAAATATATCCTGCTCCACATGAAACAACAGGTGCAGAATATGTGCTTACAGCCGTATCATACAGCAACTACTTAATTTTCTCAGCCTTTATTTTGAGAGCATCTATTCTCTGAACAACTTTTTTGGTGGTATTTTACACCAGAATGTGTAATCTCTGAACAGAAACAGAAAGCCTGTCTCAAAAGCTCAACTGAAATGCAGGAACACAAGGATGAACACAACATGTAACAGTTGTTACTTCTCTCCATTTGGCTTTAGTTATATAGAGCTTTATGTTACAGAAAGCATGGCATTTTCATTTTTCCAGGATTGCTTTTTGCTTTAGGAAATAATGAAAAAACATTATGCTAAAGCAACATTAAATGGATTAAGTTAAAAACTATCCAAAACTTTGAAATGTCAAGGTCAAAGGCAGAGCTCTGTTATTTCATCTCATGTATACACTTAGTCCCACTTCAGCCAACTTCTCCAACAGTTTTCTATTTGCTTTATACAATTAACACATTGCAAGTTTGACAATGAATACATGGAAAAAGGGGAGGCCAGCAAAAAGATGGAGGCCTTATCCAAATAACAAGTTCTGTAAGGTGATGAGTTACTTCCACCTATCTTGGGAAAAAGAATCACAGTATGGTTTGGGTTGGAAAAGATTTTAAAGATCATCTAGTTCTAGCCTTTCTGCCATGGGCAGGGACACCTTCCACACCAATCCAGATTGGTCAAAGTCCAAACACTTCCATGGATGGAGCATCCCCGCTTCACTGGAAAATCTAGTCCAGTGCCACATCACCCTCACAGTAAAGAATTTCCTCTCAATATCTAAAATTAAACCCACCCTCTTTCAGTTGAAAACCCTTAACCACTTGTCTTATCGTATGCATCTTGGTGACAAGTCCCTCTCCATCTTTCTTTTAGGCCCCTTTTAGGTGCTGGAAGGTCTCCTTGGAGCCTTCTCTTCTCCAGGCTGAACCACCCCAGCTCTCTCAGCCTGTTTGCATTCAAGAGGTGCTCCCTGTTCATCTTCTTGGCCCTCCTCTGGAGCCACTAAGATGCCTGAGAACTGGAAACAATGTTCCAGCTGGGGTCTCAGTTTTTGAGTATCATTCAAGACATACTCTAAATATAACAGTGTAGTAATAATATTTTAATTATTATTTTAATTTGCTCTATTATTGAAAAATTAAATTAGGATGGTAAAACTTCAACATCAGAACTCAGGGCTATGACAGCTTTAAAAAAAGTTTGCTATTTATGATTTTGCAGTGAATTTTCTTTTTATTTTCTTAGTTTAATACTGTAATCTATTTTTGGATTTATTATTAGAATTTAATTATATTCTTCAACTGGATATCTCATTCTACAGAATTAAATTTTTTTTCATGTAGAAGTATTAATTTGCTTCAAAGATAAATTTGAGTTTACACTCTCAGTCTGAGTGTTCAGGCTGCCTCCTTTAATGCTGATAATTGAGATAACAAAATCCATCAGAATTGAAGTTCAGTGTCTGTCTTTGTGAACTCTCCCTTTTAACTCCATGGTATGATTTTATTAAGAACCCTTCCACAGCTGGGAACAACTGGGTGTGTCACCCCTAAAGAGCTGGGTAAGGAAGTGCTTAAGATTTTTAAATAGTAACCATACTGACAACTGGGAGTCACTGAGCTTATATTACATTCTTACTTTGACAGAACCAAAAAAAGAATCAAATGAAGTATTAAGACAATCTTGCATTAGTATAAATAAATTTTTTAAACCTTCAGGAACTGCTGGAGTTTAAAACAACATCTCCAATTAGATATAATAAAATCCAAGACTGAAAAAAAAAAATCAAATATACCAAAAGAACTGAAGAGGGACACATATGCACTGACACAAATAACTAGCCACTGAACAAGATGATATGCATATGACTGCCAGACAGGGTATTTGAGGAATAAGTCCATCTGGATGATCCTTCTTGGAACACATGACATATTGCTGTACTATACCACTGAGCAATAACTTCTGCAGATTTACAGAAAGACTGAACTATAAATCTCAGACATTAATCCACACTCCCATTTTCACTGGCAGAAGAGAAACCATCCATGCCAGGACGGTTTTTCCACACCACCTAACTATGAATCTTGCTGATCTGGCAAAGCAGAAAGTTTGCAAGGCTTGGAGCAGCAACCAGTAATTTTTGCCAGCCTTCCCCACACAAACTTCTAAACAATAAAATTTTAAGGAGCTTTTTCTTTGCAAAAAGGATAATCACATAATCACTTGGAACTGAAAGTCTGAGTATGTAAGAGGATTCTTCCTTCTCTTGTCCCAGATTACTTCTAGTAATTATAGAGGATGGTTTCACCTCATGCCTGTGCATCATCTCAGTTGCAAGAGAAAACAAAATACAAGTGAAAGTTGTAGCTTCTTCACCAGATAGAAAGATTATTTTCTCAGAACAGATTCTGTTCATGAGGAACTGAAGGTGTTTACCTCAACTCAGATGACACAAGAACACCACATCACAGAACAGAGTTTGCTGTCTCTGAATAGCTTAGTGGTGGTGTTGATTAGATGGAGTGCTATTGCTATCAGCGAAGGTAAGGTGAAAGGCAGCAAGCACACTCAGAAATAAAGTACAAGGAGAAAATAACTTATCCTGTTGGGAAGGGAGCCTGCCCAGGTGAGACAGGATGGCATCCTGAGATGCCAACAGCCTGAGGGCACATGCCTTTTGAAAAGGAGATACCACACATAACTGCCCGGCAGCAGAGACAGGAGAGGCACAGGGAACACCACAGAGCTCATCCACCTCAAAAGGTAGGCGTTCCTCCTGAGGACCTCCCCAGCACCAGAGGTGTCAGATCAATTGAACAAGTGTGACAGGGACAGAGATGCAACCTCCCAGACAGTGTGAAAGACTGGTTTTGCTCTTACATAAGATGACAACTCTTGTGTCCTCGTTAGCAGCAGAAGCAGACCCACCCTTTTAATGGCATCTTCCTCTGCACAATTTTCCACATCCAAGACATTGTCATGCCTGAGAGCACATGCATGTGTCCTACCAGCACCCTGTTCTGTGCCATCCCAGCCAGTTAAGCTGACTTTTCTGAGCAACAGTTTATTTAATCTATTTTGGGTAGATAAAAAAAGAACTGTGGTGCAACAGCAGAACACAGCAGTCCTCTTGAGGTGTCAAAATACACACCGCTCCAGGCACACATTAATGTTATCCCATACAACATATCATAGCTGCTTTAAGATGTGGGCAATTAGCCTCAGGTGATAGTAGTGAAATGAATTTGCTTAGGAATGTTAGAAATCCAGAAGTTAAATGCAATCCTTTAAATAAGTCAGCAGATTAAAAGTTTTCCTGCTTTGTGACAAGAAATTATTTACTTCTGATTATGAAACTAGAGTTAACAGAGGATAACAAGAAAGCAAAACATGAAATAGTACCCCTTTTCTGAGGCCTGGCATCTTGCAAGTTTTGAAGACATTTGTAATTCATCTTGAATGTATGAAATGACTTATTTTTATTAAATAATCAAAAGACACATCAGATAAAATTCCTGATCAGACAGCATTTCTCTTCTGACTCAAATATAAATCTCTCTGAAAATCCTCTGAACAATAGCCTGCCCTCTAGATAATAAACTTATTTCTATAATTAACTTTTCAATGGAGAGGGTTATCTTCATGTAACTTATTTCCTTCATTTATTGGAATAAGACTTCCCTCCCATCCCTCTCAAAACTCCTATATATATCAAAAGTGCTAGTATAGTTAGGGCACCACTTTATAGCGTGCTCAGATACAGAAGTTTTGAATTACTGTGTAAGCATTTACTACAAACTGTGGGGCTGTCATATGATATATAATGTGTGGAGAAGCAAACTCGTACCGAAACAAATTACAAGAACATGGCTATACGGCTGGCAGCTCTTTTGACTCCAACCCAGACCCCCCCGCATTGCTGCCCATAAGAAGTACTCAATAGTTAAATCTGCTTTTTTGAAAAACACTAATTAAACCATTGCTGAGAAAAGTATGATGTAAAATCCCTGTTGCCTCGTGACAACTTCAAATTCCAGCCTTACTCTCTGCTCACGGAGCCGGGAAGGGAACTGGCGGTGCTGAAAGGACCCAAAAAAGCCTCGGTTACAGCCCCACTGGATGCATTTCACGGCTGGCCTCACTTGGGTGCCGCGGTTTAGCGTCGGGACGAGTCGGACAACATACCTTGCACAACAGTTTGCTATCTTGACCTCCCTGGGGTTCCAGCTTGTCGCCACTGACGCCGCTGAACACCAGCTCCTGACCGCCTCCAACCCTTCCCAGCCATACCCTTGGAGCAAACCTCCACCAAGATAACTTTTGCTAGGGCTTTGTGGATAATTTAAGCGTGGCAGAGGCAACCAGCCCTCTGGCTTTTGGCATGACTTTGGAACCAGCAGAGAGAATACCAATGTCCTGGAAGGGTGCCAAGTCCCTAAACACCAGATTAGTGAGAAATTACGTTTCGGGTATGAGTCAAAGACTGGAAAACACACTGCCATCTCATGTATCAGACCTCAAAACAGTATGAACTTTCATTCTGAGAGCAGTCAACAGGCTACCACCCAATCCACCTACAGGAGATTTCTTTCTAATTAAAGCAGTTACATGTCATTTCACAATACTTTTTTTCCTTGTATTTACAGAAGGATTAGTGCCTGTTCCTCTTTGATAAAACTGGTAGTTTAAGACAGGAATCAATCCTTCACATTTACCTTGAAAGGTTTTGAGCAAAAAATCCACTAAAGATTTTTTTTTTTTGAGACAATAAATTCACCCTTTGTCCCAACATAATAAAAGCAGTACATATTGAAACAAATCAAGGTGCCATAGGATGATTTTTGCCTTGACTCATTTATCTTAAAACACCTGTCAATACAGTAAAGATTCACTATAACCTTTCAGAAACTGGTAATAAAATTCTACAGACACTGCAGTCTTGAAATATGAAAATCCACTAAATGTATTTCAGAACCAAGCCATTGCTATTTCACAGGAAAACTCCCACCTCCATAAACATGCCAACTACTCTTCATGCAATTCAGTACTTAATTTCTACTCACACACATACACAGAGCTCTTGACAGGGGATGTGACACTCAGAGACAAACATCTGATTAATACTTGGAGTGGCAAAACTAGCAGTCCTTTAGGAACACCAAACCTAAGCCTGAAATCCATTTGGATAAGTATCAGAAGTACCACCTCAGCCTTTCAGATTTACATTGGTAATCACAAATGATAAAGAGAAGTGATGCTTTTGATATAATTTTACAATTTTGCTCCAAGTCTAAAATAAGATGAACAGTTTCCATTTCATATTAAATGCTGTAAATATTCATTAACAATTAGTTTGCTTGTAAGGTAAGTATTATAATAGTACTTCATTTTTCTAATTACATTTCTGCAAGTCTTATCCACTAGCTTTAACAAGGCTTAAACCTTCACCACAGTATTCAGAACTGCTCATACCAGATTAAAAGAAGAATTTTCCATAGGCAAACATTAAAAAAAATAGACCGTGAAAGAGCTTAGAGGGAGAAGGGAAAGGAGAAAACAAAACCACAAAACTCACTTGACTGTAACTCGATTGGACAAATCCTGAAGATCTCCTGGGTGAAAAAGCTGAGCTTCTTTCAGTCCAATGTTTTCACACGCTTTCAGAAAAACATTTATATTATCCTGCAAAGAGAAGTAGAAAGCAGTTGCTCAGTTAAGAGCACTAAGCAGGTTTTGCAAGATGATTAGTGCGAGCCTTTAAATGTCAAAGTCCAGCTCACGTAAATAATACTGGAAAAGCAATCTTCTGGATCATAAACGCTGCTCGTTTCTCATGCACACAGGCAGGCTGGGCTGCGATCTCAGGGACTGAGGGGTATGTTAAAGATTACCTGGCATAAGGCAGCGGTGAGCCAGTAGGCAGCAATCTCCACTTTGATGTCAGCTCTGCTCAGCAAACAAACGCCCTCTTCCTAGCTTTGCACGACAAGCCTCACCTCTTGCCTTTAAAAATAACTCCAGCTACTGACATTCACCACCCAGAAACTCTTGGCAGGGGAGGACGAAGAGGAGGGACGCTCCGTTTCTATGCTCACAGACTGATGAGGGAATACTGCACCTGGAGTCTGGGTTTGGTTGCTGAGCACAGCTCCGGAGAGACAGAAACCCAACTGTATTCAGAGCTGCTGCTGCCTCACTTGAGGGGGCTTCTCCCCTTCGAGTTCCTCCCCTTCCCATACCCACCCCCCGCCCCCCCAACTTCACACTGATCTGTAATAGAATATAGGTGCAGCACCCACTCTCTGCACCTGCTGCAGGATCGACCAACCTGTGAGAGAAATGCTAAAAAAAGAATAAATCTAATGATATAGAGAGAGATTATACAACTTGTGTTCTCTTTCCACTTCATAAACAGTGGGCAATAGGCAAGAAATTCCTTCTCGTTAAGGCGGAATGCTATCAACAACAAAAGAATGTGCCCTCTCGCGCACTTGCTTCCTTCAGCTGCAAGCCAGAGGAAAAGGTACACAAAGTTACTTAATTCATAAGCTACACATAGCCCTATCATTAAGGATTTGTAAGTCAAGGTGCTGGTGTCAGGATTTCACAGTATGGAAAAGCTCTGCTTTAGCAATTTAATATGCTTTAAACCCCCCCCTTTTTTTTTTTCTTTTTTTTTGATACATGATCTCTGGATGTAACAGCTATTCCTTAATTTTAAATTCATTTAAAAAAATCTACAAAGAAAATAACAGCTGCTTCTAATATAGAAAGTAAAACAAACCAAAGAATCCCCACAACCTTCTGTTTTGAAGGTCCCTGGGGTTCTAGTATTTCTTATCAGTCTGTAAGCATGGCTTAATTCAAGGAAAATATTTGAGCAAGGTATTCCCCATGCAGGCTGCGGGCTCTGTGTTACCACATCTGAAGGATCCCAGGTGTCTCATACCGTGAAGGTTATGCCCCAAGGCCTGACATGATGTGCCATGGTGGGGCTGCTCATGATGGCAAACATGGGGGACATCATGTGGTGGCAGATGAGAGGAGGAAACTGAGAAGGATGGAAGACAGGCAACCTCACCTTTACCCAGGCACTGGCCCCTGCAGTGCCCAGGGGGCTGCCTGCACATTTGCCCAGGGAAGAGCTTCATGCTGTGAGATGCAGCCTCAGAAGGGGCAGTTATTTTTCTTTTCCACAAAATGCCCATCTTTTCTGTCCATACAGCATGGGGAAAGCTGGCTAGATGTGTCAACTTTATTCAATTAATATTTGAGTGTCACATTAGTACCAAAACAGCAAGGACTTGAAAAGGCATCGTTTCCTCTGCATGGAAGAAGCCACAGGCTACAGCCCCATTGCAAGAAGAGGAACTACAAGAGGAACTACTTGCTAAACAGCAAGGCCAGTGTTCAGGGGACTAGGGAGCCTAAGAAACTGGCAAGCAAGGCACAAGGAGAAAGCAGCAGAGCAGAAAGAATGAGTAACTCCAAGGTAATGAACTGAAGAGACACCAACACCAGTAGGCAACAGATCGGTCTGACCAGTCACCACAGCTCAGAGCACACTCCCAAACCAATGGGTTATGTCAACCACAGTGCTGCAAATGAGCACATTGTGCAGGTAAACAAGGAAGAAGAGTCAGATTTAGAAAAATAGATGTTGTCTACACCCTGAGAGCAGCAAAAACAAAGCAGAGGAGCTGCTCATCAGTGGATGCTCGGCTGCACAACCACCAAACTGTTGACACATAAGAGAATTAATTTTGAAGGTGTATCAACAATTAAACCTATCAAGCATCAACCTCCTTATAAATAGCACTTACAGCCCCTGAGAACATAATTGCTGGCAGGAGTCAAGACTGTCAGGAATGGGGTCAGAGTCAGGGAGAGATAACATGGAAGGCAGAACACCGTTAGTTACAGCTCATGTGCAGGATAAAATATGGTTCAAAATCTCCCTTCCCTCAAGCCAGAAGCCTGATCACGCCTGTCATCTCACAGGTTACTGCCCCAACACCAGCTGTTCTGCAGTCAGGGCCTGGAAATTACCCTCACAGCATCAAGAGGTGACACACACAATAGGTTATTTATCAGGTTTGGATATTGACACAAAAAATATCACTTAAACAAATCAGCACTTCTAAATACTGTCCTTGCCAAAATATTCTTGATCATCCCTGATCATCATAGTTAATCAGCAAAACCACAGGTCTCAAAATAGCTAGCAGCCATTTTAAACTCTACCAGAATAATGAAGGGGAAGATGAAATTTAAATAGCACCACAGAAATAAGTAGGAAAAAAAAAGTCAAATTATCAACCTTGCAATTAAATTTTTCATTAGAAATGTGAACAGGAACATTTTTCAGTGATTAATACATTCAAATATAGAAACCATTACCATTATTCCTTTTACTAATGAAACTGTACTTTAACAAGACTAATGTTCATTGCAACTGCAACTTTAAAGGACATACTGCAATCTGAATCTTACGACACTTCACAAAAATGGTTCTTTTTAAACATCCAGACCTCAAAAACCCAGAGAGGCACAATACACCAGATCTATTTCCACATGGCAAAAGTCATTGACGAGACGTGCTTAAGAGAAAAAGGTTCTTACTTTTGTCCACCACTCTCCTCTGCCCCCAAGGTATTCCCTATCTCTGTAAAAAAGAGCATGTCATTTAAATTTAAGAAAGATTCAAATTAGCAGAGAAAAAGTATTGTGAGGATATAGAACATGAGGGACTTCAGATAATGAAAACTGGAGAATTTTATTCCATTATACCAATAAAGTGGATCATGAGAGGCAATACTGGTGCCAAGAGAAGCAAAACCAGAAGGAGAAGGAAGAGCTGTCCATTTCAGAAGCAAGGATTCATCATTGGGCAGATCAAATACATTTTTGCAAAAAATATAAGGTTCTGACCATTATTAGAGAAAGCTCTTGAACTAACAGGGATAAAATCATCTAGTTAATTTTTGTTCATGTTATTAACAGAACTCAATCACTGCATTTCCCTGAGCATCTGAAGTTGGAATTAGCATCACAGAATTGCAGGTTTTAAATCACAACAAAAATAAAGCCTGAAGTCTAAACCACAAAATTCAAATGTAATCCATTTCTGGTATGCTATTACTACTTCTAAGTGTTTTGGTGAGAGGGGGAGGGGAGGTTGGAATGAGACTGTGGGAAGGGCTGTTTCTTCCCCCAAATTGTGTGCATGATGGAACAGCAGAGCATTTCAAAGGTTCCCAGCACAGCTTGAGTTTTCCACATGCTGTACGGACTTAAATTAAATGCACAGCATAGAACACAGACTAGATAGAGCTATTACCCTTCAGTATTTCATTTTTGCCTCAAACTTCAAAGTGAACCGCACCCAAAAGCTCTGCAAAGTTATAATACAGGAGAGACGGAGCTGCCAGTGGGAAGCAGGTCATCAACAAGCAGGCTTTAAACACTGTTGTTCAGGGAAAAGGCAAACAATACTGCTCACTTGCAGCTATGGACCTGACTTTCTGGTCCCCATGGGGCATCACTAGACACAAACCCTTCCCTCTGCCTGTTGTTCAAGCATTTCCCTCTAACCAATGCTTTGAAGGAGCCAAGATGACATCTCTACACTGAAAATGAGACTGTGGTCCACACCCTCCCTCCAGCATCTGAGCAGAACAGGACTGAGTCCCACTCCTGCAACCCCATGGACATGAGGAGAGGAAAGAACTGAGTCTTTTCTGTGCTTCACTTGCTGGTCCTAAGTGCTGCTCCTGCTCCTAGGCCAGGGGCAGGGCGGGGGAGAGCAGGGCCACCGCTGCAGGGCTGCTTATCCCTATCACTTTCCTCTAGACCACAAAGAAGAAAGAAGCCTGTCAGTCTATGGGGAAACACAATAATAAAATAACAATTTAAAAAATAGCAATTTTGTAGAGCAACTTAAAAAAAAATGAGGCAGTGGTTCTGTGTTGCACCTGTGATCAGCTCAGAATGTATATCACCTTGGCAAGAACTTGAAAAGAGAGTACTGGTGAGGTGCTGGTGGTGGGAAAGTACAGAGGTTCCCCAACACCTAAAAAAACAAGGAAAAAGACCACTTCTAAACCAGAAAAAAATAAATCGAACTGAGCAACAAAAATATAAGAAAAAGACAAAATATGCAAAAATGATCGAGATGAGGTTGACCTTAAGTAGGGAGAAAACCCCAAAGCCACCTAACTTGAGAAGGGACATAGAGTATGGAGTGCGTAAAATATAAAAAGCGTTTCTAAAATGTCTAAGGTAAAAGTTAACTAAAGAGGTCACCCCATAAAAGCATATAAATACCATCTCATTTTAACTGCTTACATGCAATGCAACATCACGCTAAATTCAGCTTGTGTAATAGAGCTGCAATTTTATTAAAAAAAATCCCTCATTATCATGATTATCTGGGTGGGGCAGGAATATTAATTTAAACAAGTGTGTAAATACATTTGCTTTCTTTAGGGTGCAGTCATGCTGTGTGGTAAGCCTGTCTTCTCCCTAGTTAACTGTTTCTCTGAAGCCCTGCGTATGCACCAAAACACAATGAAGTCTCGTAGGCATACATGTTATGGCACATCTTTCAAATCACTTGGCAGCAGGGAGAAAAACAATTAAATTAACAGGGTGTTTTTTCTATTTTTCCTAGGTGTATCAGCCAATAAAAGAGAGTACTCCAGGTTGTCTCCTATTCAGATACGAATACCCACTGTTTCAGTCAAGCCCCTTATTTTTACTGCTATTCAAGCTCTAATTTGAAGGGGAGAGTTGGGGAGGAGGACATTCGGGTGTGTTTTTTGTGGGTTTTGGGGAGGATTTCAGAGTATGAAGGAGGGGGAGCTTATTTTCAGAGTATGAAGGAGATGGTACCCTACACTTGCAAAACAATTAAGTGTATTTGCACTAAGTGTTAAATCATCATCATCATCATCATCCAGACCATGATTTGGTGCCAGAAGTTGTTTTCAGTTTCCAGGCTTAAGAAAAAAAAAAAAAGACAAAACCCAACAAGTACCTATAGTGCCTAGCAACAAAAATTTTGACATTTTAAGAACAGAGACTGATGCAATTTTTTTGGCAACAAATTCTGAAAATAATTTGAATAGATCACATTTAACAGGCATTTTTCCTTAATACCGCATTTATCAAGACATTTAGTCATCTTGAAATCTTACACTATGTCTCCTTCAACTCTGCATTCATGACAAACCCTCTTTATTGGCACCCTCATTCCCTTACGCAAGGACAATTTCCATTAAAACAAAAAACGCTAGTATTTTTTCAAAGTAGAAAATATTTGGCATAGACACGGCATTATGCTGTGTTTGAGCCACTGAAGTTGGCTCAAATCGGTTTAATGCAGAATTTAGAGCTGCATTTGGCAGCAGCATCACTGCACAGCTACACATTGTTTATGTTCAGAGGAGGGGTAAAAGGAAAGAACCTCCAGCAGGAGCTGGCTGAACAAGTTGGGTGACTTGCTCTTCCTCCAAGGTACGTTTCGGTTGTGAGCTCTGGCTGCGGGTGCAGGTGGGGGCAGAGGGGTGAGAGGGAACAGGGCTGAACACAAACCCTGTGGTCTGACCACAGGCCTGGAGCCAGGAACTCCCCATTACCACCTTGGCCTTGAATGACAGGATGTTCAGTGCCCATTACCCACCCATCCCAGCTGTAGTTTGTGATCCCATATCCTACAGCTCTCTGTATTTCTCTGAAGGCCAACAGTTTCAACCTTGAACCAAATGCAGGAGGAGGAGTGGATAAGATACCTAAACTGTCTTTTCCTCCCTCTTTGGGCCCAAAACTAAAAATAGTAATTAAAACAATCATCCTGCAGACATAATTTGACTTAGAGTGACCTCAGGGCTTCTGTTCAGTAAATTATCCCACCTATAACAGAGTGCACAGAGCACTGTGTTGGCCAAAGATCAGAAACTGCATTAATTGCTTTGCCACTCCCCTCTGCGCACCCTTCATTGCTTTTCCACGCTGGGTAAAACAATAAATTACTGTGATCCTTGACACAGGGATTCCCTGCCCCAGCTCTATGTATGATTACAGACACTAAATCTTTAATGATTCACTGCCAGCTTTCCTCTCAGAAAGCAGGTGCTCCTGCTGTGAGAACACAGGAATGAAACTTCGTGCACAAACTTTGCCGTTACCTTGGTGCTGCCAGTATCAATTACTCTAGATCAGCCAGGAAGAGGAGGAGTATTCTCCTTTGCCATTGCAACCATTATGGAAACCACATTTTGAAGCAGCCTTAGGGAAAGAATCATTCTGGTTTCGGACCAAAAGGTCCATCTGTCTCCCAAACCCAATTCCATCTGCAGTGACTGCAGATGGCTACGGATCTCTGTAAGACCAAGGTGCATGTCGAAGGGTCTTCCCCAAAACTTGTTATTCAGGTCCTGGCACTGCCCACCACCACATGTAATGGCCAGAAGACACCTCTGCTCAGCCCACCTCATTGTCTGCAACCTCTTGCAGTACTGAGCCCCACAGTTTCTTCACAATGGGAGTAACTGGATTAAGGAAAACACACAAGAGAAATTAATGTGGGTTACTGGGTTTTTTAAACATGACTTCTGAGTTGACAGCTTTGAAGGTGTTTAATACAAAAAAAGGAACAACTGTCTTCAAAGACTCAAAATGCCTCCCTGGCTCCTATCTCCAACTGTGCTACAGCACAACCTTCACTCTGACATTACAGACGTATATCACAGCAACAATGTGTACCAAATGAGCCTTTTATTGACAAAAGAGTGAATATCAGGTTGTAAACTGCAGGTGTGTTTATGGGATGTCACTGCTACCAAATAAGGCCATCAGGAATGGAGAAGGGCAAAAGTACAGCATGTTGGCAGACAAGCCTTGTTAATAGAGTTCATCCACTCACAGGCATTCACACTGTAAGGAAAGTATAGGTTTGGAAAGCCAGTATGGGAGAAATAGCCTGGGCTATTTTCTTGTTTAGACAAGGCTTGACTTTCCCACCAGTTAGTTGCATTCCAATCAAAGTCAAGGGAAAAAAATTAAAAAAAAAAAATCAAGTGATATGCTTTACAACTCTAACAGTTTATACAAAACAGACTCTGCAAGCAAAGTGTGCTAAATACTCCAATCCAAGTCACCCCACTAGACAGAACTGGAATGACAGTAATCCACTTAAAGGTGAAACTCCCCTGAAGCCTAATGAGTAATAAAAGAAGTAAAGACCTCTTGTTCTTGAAACACAAAGTTTTGGCAGAGCTTGCTTTCCTCCTCCACCCCCCCCATCCCCTTTTTTTTAATTTGGGCACATAGGCGGTTATTGTTTTGCTCACACAGGTTAACAACTTGATATAGGTGAAATTCAGCTTTTTCTTACACAGCACTTGAAACAGAGCTTCAGATCCTCAATTCATGATTTTTGGACAATTATTTAGTACTTCATTCTTCCTAAGAGAGCACTAGGAAGTTTCCTCTAACTTTGCTTCCTTCAAGAGCAAGGTATCTTTTGTTTCTTAACAGGACTAGCATCCTCATACTACATCTAATCCTTCCTGCCCTACGTGGGTTTATCCTATGCTTTTGAGAAGCTTTCCCAGCATCCTGAATCAATGACTTGGTTTGGAGATGACCTGTCTTGGAGCCCACCTGAACTCCTGCATCAGTGCCGGGCTTCCTCCTGCCTCTCCCCATCCTTCTGCCATGCAGGCATCAAGCTTGGTCACTCCAGCTGAAGCAGCTGAGCAGCCTGCATTTGGCAGCACTTGTTGTTGGTGTTGTTAAGAGCTCTTGCACATACCTCGCTGGAGGAGGGTGATTCAGCAGAGACACATGGGAGAGGAGGTGTTCAGACAGGCGTTAGGAGATGTGGTATGAGGATTCTGTACCAAGCAGAAGGGTAAATAGCATAGCTGAAGAGCCCCACCACTGATACCACAGAGAAAGTTATCTCCACTGCAAATAACATCTGCTTTCTCGGAAAACTGCCATGAATTTTAAACACCTCGAATTGATAAATATCTGACAAGCCAGAGGTCAGGGGGGGAAAAGTACTCTAGTGTCCACCTTACAAAACTTCAACACAAATAAACACTGAGGAGTGCTGCAAGGAATCTCAAATCTGCACTTCCTTGGCAAAGGAAGGAGAAATCAGATTATGACTGACACAAGTATGAGTTAAGGTGTGTACTTCTTCTACACGGTTGACTTTTTTTTTCCAGTTAGGAAGGAATGTTTCTTGTAAAACACAGACTCAGTCATCAGTTACTTCAGAAATAAAAATGGCATACAAATGACAGGGTATACCACAGACTACAGCTGATTGAATTGATAAATGGAAATTTCTTGCAGTTCATTTGGCAACCATATTTATGTATTTTAACTGACAGCAAGCTGAGGCAAAAAGGGTAATACTTTTTCAGAGCTTTGGTTTAGAGCAGGAAGAGGGATGAAAATTTTCCATATTGGAAAGTTCTTGCTGCCAATCATATTACTTTATAGTCAGTTGACAAGATTTTTAAGAACTAATTAATTAGTTAGCATTTTGACATCTCATCTCAATAACACACTAAAAGCATTTGTTTGGAAGGCTCAATCTCATTTAAAGCACCCTGCTTTTGATTAAGGGCTCAACTAGCAGGCACAGCACTTACTGTCCCCCTGACAAGAGCCCAGGCCAAGCAGCTGAACCACCATTTCTTGGGGTCTGCATCCGTACATTTTCTGCCCGCTTATGTCTCCTAGACATATTTCACTTCGTCATCACACACCTAAAAACCTGTCAAGTTCAACCCCATGTCTGGGTTTCACTCTGCCTGATAGATGTCTTGAGCAGCTACTAAAAATTTCACAAAGAGTTTGCATCAACCTCCTCTTTCTCCACACCCTACATTTCAAAGTGTTTAGGCAGCCACAGAAAACAATTAAAGGAAATTCAGAGCTAAGGCTGAAATGTACCATATGTTTTCAAGCAGAGGGGCACAAAACATCAGTAAACCACTGCTGAGATTACATACTCCCACTATCAGGCATTGAAAGACTACAGAACAATGTCATCTCTAACTATTAATAACCATACTTCCTTTCTAGCACAGAACCCTTTTTTCTTAATTGTCTGCTAGAGGTATTTCCATACCAGCCACATTCCTCTTTCCCGTAACACAGCAGAAAGAGTACCAAAAGTGATTTATAGCTCCATGTATGTTCCCTATCAGGTGTTGCATTACTCCTAACATTTTCTTTTTGCTAATTTTCTCTTTTATTGATTTACAGTGTAGTTGATGAGAGAACTGGACTGAAAGTCAAGATTTCACCCGTTCCCTGCTGTGAGTTGCTGATTAACCTCAGCACTAAGGCCACTAAGACTCTCACTAACCACACTCTACTGTCGTCAGTTGTAGAACTGAAACAACAGTAAAGAACTCTTTGCAAAGTACTCGAAGGCCCAACACATTAAAAACTTCTTATATAAAAAGAAGCAATACTTTTCTTAAACTTAACTATCGAAAAATAAGATTTCCAAAATCAGAAAAAAAATTTTTTTTTTTTGTTTTCTATTTAAACAGAGCTTTCACCCCAGTTACTGTGGCCATCATGTTTCCAAACTTGAAGAAACATCTGCTTAGGAGTCTGAAGTAATGTAAAATTCAGAAGTTTCAGTTGCCAATGGCAACACAGTTACTAATTTTCAATTGCATTTTTCTGAGCACTGACAAAATCTCACTAAAACACATTAAGGAAGAAGTTTAACACGTTATTTGAGGGACACATTTGAAGTACAGTGCTGTGTCAATTCCCAAGTGAAAGGAATTTTTTCTCACACTGATAACGTGGGAACATAGGATGGTTTGGGTTGAAAGGGACCTTAAAGATAATCTTAGTCCAACCTCCCCACAGTGAACAGTAACATGTCCTTATAGCTGGATGCAGGGTTCCAGGCAGGGTCTCAGCCGAGCAGAGGGGCAGAATCCCCTCCCTGGCCCTGCTGCCCACAGGGCTTTGGATGCACCCCAGGACACGTTTGGCTCTCTGGGCTGGGAGTGCCCATGGCTGAGTCAGGTCCAGCCTCTCACCCACCAGCACCACCAAGTCCTTCTGGGCAGGGCTGCTCTCATTTCTTATCTTATACTGATACTGGGGGGTTGCCCCAACCCAGGTGCAGCACCTTACACTTGGCCTTGTTAAACCTCATGAGCTTCCCATGGGAATAATTTGGTCAGGCAGGACTTGCCCTTGGCTGTCCTGAATCACCTCCCTGTTCTCCATGTGCCTTAGCAGAGCTTCTAGAAGGAGCTGTTCCATGATCTAAACAGGCACAGGGGTGAGGCTGATGGGTCAGGGGTTCCCAGGGTCCTCCTTTCTACCTTTTTCAAAGATGGGTACAGTGTTTCCCTTTTTCCCACATGAAAAAGGAAAATTATAGTTTTGGGAAGATCAGTATTCTTCTTATGCTGCAGGTAAAAAAGCCAAGAAGAACTACTACTATAATGAGGAACCTGGCCTCATTCCTACCATCCAAAGTGCTCCTGAGCCTGTATTAAACATATAAACTGCCTTATAAAGGGGAGCACGTTGGATGCGAGGCATAAGTTTGGATATGTCATACCTTTCACTTTCTTCCTCTTTGGTTTTAGATATATTGAAATGCAGTCATAAGAAACACCAACTACTATTGGAAAACAAAAGTTTCCACTCATACAAGGATTATGCCAAGTAATAAGTCTCTTAAAATGCCTGTCACTCTGAATTTCCCAACAACTTGCTAAGCATAGTCATCCAGAAAGCAGGTAATGATTCCTCTTTGTTTTTGTTTACACATTTAAATTAACAACTTATCAGAAAAATACACGTATCACCTTGTGCCTTGCCTTATGGAAAACAATACCAGACTAATCGGCTTCCTGGTGAATGATATCCAACAGGACTTGTGCAGCTTCACTCCTGGCAGGGCTGCATATGCACTCACTCTGTACCTCTGGATGGCCACTGACAGAATCCCATGACCCAGATCACGAGAGAGGGTCATGGAAGCAGAACTGAAAGCAGAGCCCACAGCCACCACATTAACTGTGATGTGTTCTGTTACTCTTCCAAAAAGGTGATTTAAATCTTCAGAAGAAATAGCAATGCTCCACATCACTCAATATTACTCCTTATTACTCAGTATTTCCCTCATCACTGAAAAAAACCCCAAAAAGTCAGAAAAGCAAACAGAGCACATCAAATGCTTATCAGCTCATTAGTCAGATCTTGACCAAAATTTATGAGGCTATTTCTTACAAGCATTTTTGGACTTAATTGCTGCACAACCAGCGAATTTCAATCTATATTTTCTGGTGTTTGGTAGTGAAGCAAAGTAAACAACAGCAGCTTTTATATAACTTACTCCATGTATTTGTGGACTTGCTCTTCCTCATTTTTCATGAGGAATGAAAAAGTGGAGAATTTTCTTTATAATCAATTTCTCATAGCAGACAAGCTACCATTATTACTATTGTAGCCCATACTAGTCAAATTCACAGAGCAGAAGTTTAAGATGAAAAAATAATTATTAAAAACATATATATAATGCAAGAAGCAGAAAGGATGTAACAATATAAAGGATAAAGGCTAAACTAAAGACAAGAAGGTGAACAGCAAGAGAAAATAATCAGCACAAAGCAATGAACTTTAGAAGTAGAGGTGCTTTGAAAAAAAAAACAACCAAGAATTAATTTAAATCAAATTAAGCCTCTCATATATCATCAAATTTCTTAAGTTTAAGTGGAAAACACAACATAATTTGATTCTAAGTAATCTAGAGAAGGATGCTTGTAGCTAAGTCCTAAATAAAACATACAACTGAACTAATACATGCAAGTGTAAACTTTACCTGAAAAATTGTTTTGGAAGTGTCCTATAATAAAGTAAAAATGCCATCTGCATACCATTCCCCTGCAACACAAGAAACAAACAAAAAAAAACACCACAAAAAATCCCATCACCCTGTGGAGAAAATTTTCCCACAGAAAAGGAAATTTTGGCCAGCTCTCCTTGATGACTAAAGATAAGGAAATACCAGGGCGGTTCCATGGTTTGCAAAGGGTTAGGCACAAAGGCACTGAAAAATATTTTTAATTTTTATGTTCTCCACCCCTTTCTTTATCTCCCCTTTCATTTTAGTTTAGCTTTCTGTAATACTTCTCTCTTGTTACCTTTATTATTCCCTGCTCTCCTCGTTTAGATGCCAAGGACCTAAGTTACACTGTTTCAGGTGGCTGCCGTGGTGCAAGTGGTATTAATATCTCCTGATTCATTCAATAAGTACATTTTAGGGTGGTGTCATATTATACTGCATTAAAGAGAAGCAATTATGTTGGAGCAGTAGTTGTCAGAAGGATATGTTTTCTGTTGATCAGGAAAATAAATGTTTGAAAAAAATCTGCATGGAAACGCATCAAGATGCTCTCCACCCTAAAGGAACCCTAATTCCCCACTAGAAAAAGAAAAAACCAACCAACCAAACAAACAAACAAAAAAAAACCAAACAAAAAAACCACCCATCCCACTCTACAGTAATTCAAATAAACACTTTCAAACCTAGGACTGCCTAGAGATGTGCAGCTTTTTGTGTGTGAGGAGGAAACAAAAATTCATTAAAAAACTTCTTCCAAAGCTGAAGAACTTTATGAAAATGATATTTTGTGCTCATATTCATCCAGCACTCACACTGAAGACTGTCTGAGTCAGCAACATCTCGCCTTGTTTGAAATCACAGACTAACTTGAAACAAAATGCTAATGTCATTTCACTTAGTCTGAAAAACCCAACAGCTTTCTATTCTGTCCTGTGGTGTGATCACAGCCCTCAAGCCTCCGAGGTGAGAAAAGGCACCACAGTGCAAAGCATTGCACTTCCACCTTACTCAGAGGAGCTGCAAGCAAAAACAGACAGTCTTAGAAGACCAATTTGGAATATTGCAAGGTAAAAAATGGTATAAGCAAAATTTCCATTCGCTACCCTTCTCCAAAGTACACATTGTCTCTTACCTCAGAATTTGCTTAACTACTTGGTCTCAGCTGGAAATGTATCTTAACTAAAATTCTGCCTTGCTGAAGAGTGTACACTTATTCCTCCTGAGCAACAAGCAATGTATTATTCTGACAGGTATGTTCATCTTGCATAAACTATACATAATGCATTCACCTTCCCACTGTCTCATGGCATCTTGTGACTTCCATTCCAGTTTATGATTCTCTGTGTTTAGCCAACTGAGTTGAAAACATGAAGTTTTTGGGGAACAGTGCTGCTGCAGCCAGAGATGCACCTCTGAATCTGCTCAGTAAAGCCTTGTTGGAAAATATGTTGTCATACCACAAAGTCCTCCCTCTCATGTGATTACATTCAAACCATCTTCACATGCTGGGATTCAAGCTGAAAAGTCTATATTTTTTGAGAAAAAAAGTTTTCCTTTGGGTCTGCTTTTGTTAAAAATTCATTTTATTTTCACCACCACTACTGCCCAAGAACTCTAATCAAAATAATTTTGAAGGATCTGAACCCAGCAAGATTTATCAATTTGAGTAATTTTCTTTAATCACCATCTCTGTTTCACACAAGTATGGACCAGAAAAAGTGGATCTTTAAAGTAAGAAACTGCAGTCTGCATTTTTTCTTCTCTTCATAATGAAATCTCAGCTTTCACAATCCTCTGACCTTTCTGTTACCCTTCTCATAACCCCCAGAAATGCCTGAGGGCTTCAGGAACTGCTACTCTATATTGGTTTGCTTGCCTCACTCCTGTCCTAGGAAAAAAATATGTGCACTGCTCTTTATACAAATATATACTATTTTAGACAGTCTGAAATATAATCAGAAATTAAATCTTAATTTTCCAGAAACTATTTTAGTGCAAAGGTCCTAAATGGCATTTTTAAAAAAATTGTCAAAATTAAAGAAAAAACCCAACAGCCACCTCCCATTAACTCCCTTCAGGAAATCTATGGGAATATCACTGTCTTCAAAATCTGCCATGTGCTGTTAAAAATCAACTCGCTGCAAGTGGCAACTCTCTGCAACTCTTGCTGGAATTAGAACTCAGCACCCTGCAGCTGGCACACCTCACTGTCCAGGAAAACACTGTAAGAGCTGCATGGACATTTCTTCAGTCTCCTGTCCTGACCACAGCTCCCCTGCAACCACTCTGCCACTTGCCTTACCCCCAGCAGTTTCATTTTCCAAACTAGAATGAAAATGAACAGGCAAATGCAGCTAAGGCTATGACTACATCTCACCCACAAGCCTCAGGAGAGAACTGGAACAGTGAGGCTTGAGCAAAAAGTTGTTAGATGGATGCCAACTTATGGCCAGATCCAACTCTTCTTCTCAAAGAGTTCTTACAAACCCTCCCACACAATCTGCAGCTCAGATTTCCCATGCCATGCCAAAGCAGGGAGAAGTTTAACCAATTTTTTAACTTTCCTGGTACCAATTAAGAATTTTTCAATAAGTGAACACCAAGTTTCATTTCAGTATTTAACCCTCAAAACACATGTATTTATTTTTCCATTCCATCATGATTAGACCTGAACCACTGCAATCCACACCTAAAAATCACTAGGCAGCAGTATAAGTGAACTTAAGGTAAAAGCTAGAGCTTAATTTGAGTTGTGTAAAAGGTACTTGGAATTCAGGTCTTCCTGGTAATATAAAGTCCTATTACATCATTTGATAAGTAAGGTGTCATAAAAGTAAACAAGACATAGCAAATCAATAATGCATTGACTTTATTAAAAGCAGCACCTCACCCTACCTCAATATTAAAAAAAAACTCTAGCACACAATATTCCATGCAGAACAGAATATTTAATTATTCCTATAGGCCATCTCTTGCTATTTTACTCAAACAATTTGTTTTCAAAATAGCCATGAACTCAAAGCAGCAAGATAACAAAACCCTTCTTGGGTTTTGTCAGATGAAGACATTTGTTCAACACTGTATTTCTGCACTGCTGAAAAAGCCTGTCAAAAGGTTGAAGTGAACACAATGCTTAAACAACATACTCATACAGAAATAAAATATATTAACTCCCTAGGGAACAAAACCAAAACCCAAGAAATTCCTGGAGGGGAAGAAAAACAAAGGGGAAGGAAAGGGGGTGGGGAAAGGAGAAACAAGGTGTATTTCAAAGCATTTGTTTCCTTCTGATAATCAGACTGTCACAAAACTCTCAAAACCACGGGGGGGTTTGTTCCCTTTGTATCAGAAATGCCAGGAAAGAAATGGAGGCTAATTGCTCAATGGATGTATAAAATGCTTTGAAAATGGATTTCAGGACTTGAATCTAGAGGAGAATGAAGAAGCTCTAGAAAAAACATAATCAGATTTCTATGTTTTAGAAAAAAACCCTGCCCTCTCCCGATATTAAAATTTCCATCTTGATTAAGAAAAAAAAGAAAGAGAGAAAAAAAAAAAGATAACAATGAGAAACAAAGTCCCCCCTTCCAACAGTGATTTCTAGATCTCATAAATGCTTGCTGGGGAGCAATTAGTATGAGACTCAAAGGCATTGAAGACAGCAGAAGTGATTTATGAAGGCACAGAAAACATTAAAAGAAAATTTGTGAGAGAAACAAGATACAAGCGATGAAAATATTTCCAGAACATGTCAAGCAAGCCTACCACCAAATTCCCTGGTAAGCTTTTTCTATCTCTAAATCCTATCTTTCAACCACGGTATCCTGATCCTGTCAGGTATCAATGTCTGCTTTCTTATAAATGCAAATCCCCAAGATTTTTAGTTTGAGTTTTACATGCTGGGATGAAACCCAGATTCTTGAAAGCTGGTATAACTGAGAAGGCTCCTCTCAGGTCTGTGAAAATCAGTCTTCCACTGTTGTCACCAAAAGCACCATCTTCTGAAACTATCCCAGTACGTCCTCCATAACTGTTGTCATCTGAAACTGAAGTGTTTATGTAAAACCTTTTCCACAGGTTAACACGAAACACTGCTCTCCCAATTACTGTCTTTAAGTAATATTTTAACAACAATAACACTGGGTGATCCTGATTTACAAGAATCATTATCTTTCTGCCTCTTTATTTTTGAAGACTTGTAGGAACTAGAAACAACTTGAAACAATAATACACTACAAGTAAGCTATAAACTACACACCAAATGAATATTCTGCGTTTTTTACATCTGGAAATAAAAAATGCATATAAAAGCAAGAGTGCTTGCAGTTAGGATTCAAGACAACACTTAAATCACCACAAAAATGAAATCTAGCTTATGGTTTTCTGGTTTGAATCTAATGGCTACTTCAGAGGCCACACAGGCAATCAAACTGCTGATCAAATAACTGCGCTGTCCTGCCCAGAATTATTTTGGTTTCATTTGAATTCTTTTTTGTATGTCTCATGGGAAAAGAATGTGCAGCCGTCTTATTCACAAGCCTAAATACCTGAGCTTGTCTGGGACAAAGGCAAGCAATGCTTTCTACATGCATTTGATGTGGAAATGCACATTCTCAGCTTGTGCAATGACTTATGGCAATTCAACCTAATCTTATGCCTTCCTGCCAAGTTAACTGCACTCAATCTCTAATGAGCTACATGGTTGACCAGCATAAGCCAATGTTTAGTTGGCTCATCCCATTAAAACATAAATAAAAGCATATAGAAAAGTTTTGCATTCTACTCCTACTAAAAAAGCAGGTAATTTTCCCTAATGTTGATTTTGTGTGTTTGTCATAATGTTGGATCTTCCATTTCTCAGAGGAATCATGCATATGTCCCTGTTCACCTTGGACCTTTTAATATGAAACCAATAGTTTTTGTGACAGGACTAAATAGCCTCGACACCCTAAGTGACATGAATAGCCAACAAGGCTGCTGTAGTGAAAAAAATTATGAAGAAGGAATTATTTGAATCCATTTGCCTACAAAAGGGTTTCTGATGCTAAATGGCTACAAAACTTATCCTAGTCTCCAGGCAGCAAGTTTTCCGAACAGCATCCAGAAAATTGTTTACATTTCCTGTGAAAATCATTACATACATCTCCCACCTCTACCCCCAGCAATGTGATTTACAGCCAAAACATTGGCAAATCCCTCAGCTGAAGCCTGAAGAGAGATCTTTACATCATCAGAGTTATTTTAATGCAACTGAAGCTTTGCTGTGGGTGGAGTGAAACAGGTTCTAAAAATACTTTAACTACACAGAACATTTCCTACTCTGCCCATTCCCTAAGAAAGCAATATCGGAAGTGGCTTCTGAATGTAAGATAGGATGGAGGTCCTTAAACAGGGACAAGGAGTGCTACAGAGCTTTGTGCACAGGAGCCAGTGCTTGATACATCTGGAGATCATGAAGCTTCATGCAGGGACAGGATGACAGGATGAAGTTACAGACCCAAATGAGAGATTAGGTATCTAATCTCTAAGGCAATATAGAAATAGTACAATTTCGAATGAAAAATTAAAATGGAGCTAAAATTTTGAAAACACATTGAAAACAAAGATCACTTGTTTCATACTCCAGATATTAGATTCAATACCATGACTTACCAAGCCAGCTATTGGAGTTGGCAGATGATTGATCTTCTTAACGATGCCAGGTTTGATCTTGTTAATCAAACTAAAAAAAAAGTCATATGATTTTCTGTTACATAATTTACTGTACTTAAGCATGAGCATCAATGCTTATTAAGAAATACTTTGCATATGGTCCTAACTTAACAAGTTTGAGCTGAACCTATTAACATTCCCAAGAAGTGACAAGCAAGAACAGATTGTAGAAGCAAAAATGAGACAAGTCACACACAAAGAGGTTTCTGGAAACAGCAAAGTGAGAAAGAAAAGAAAATGCCTGAGGAGGCATGGGCAGAAAAGGATCTGTATTTCTGCTACATGGGTGGTTATGTTAATTGGACTCAAATATCCTATTTATAGAGTTTCTTCACATAAAGGTTCTGAGCAGATGTCAAAAATACACCAGAATATTGATTTTCAGAGTTCAGTGTTAAAGAACTAACATTCCTGTAAGGGTGAGAAATTAATTCTGTTTTCATAATGCTACCCAGACAAGTATGCTGTGTGCAGCAATCATTTTTGACACATATAATTTACATGCACGAGACATTTTTCATCTCAGTCAGAAGAGGCTGTACCTGATACCACTCTTCACATGAAATTCATAATTAAGCTAAGAAGATAGGACAGACTTACATATCACTATTGAATACACAAGCCCCAATGCATAACTTATTCTGCAGTGAGGATGAGGCATGGGATTCCTTGCAAGTTTAGACCCAGGTTTTCAATCATGGAGATAGGGAAATATTGTGGTTGACCAAATTACACACTGGATCACGGGATCAATAGAGAACAGGGACCGCAGGACACCCTGAAGACTTCATCTGCCTATTACCTTTGAGGACTTTTTGACTTGCTCCCTCTTCTTGTTGCTGCTTGTCTGGCCAGAGTCTTTACCCCACACAAAGCATCAGCGAGGCTTTGTGATCAACCCACACCAGTGCAGAGACAAGACCTGAGGTTTAAAACTCTCTCTGTGTGGGGAAAAAGCATCTTTTGCTCAAGCAGAAAATGTATTTGGGAAATAAACACAAAGAACAGTTTACCCCATACACTGGAGTGAAGGATACATTTCTAAATATCTGCAGAAAAAGAAAAAAAAAAGAGCTGCAGGTCCTGAAATGTTTCAATAGCACTAAATTATGTAGCAAACAAGACACACTTGATTATTTTTCCCACCCCAAAAAGTGATCTTTTGAGGTGGAATTAAAAAAAAATGCATTCCTCCCCTTTTTTAAATGTTTGAATCTTCCAAATGCATTATTTTTTATTTATTTTATTGAAGAACATGAAGTAGTATGTGACCAGAAAGTCTTCAGTGAATTTCTTTCTCTAGTGTATACACACAAGAACTGGCAAAATGTAAAAGGCTCTATTTTGTCAACTACTGATCACTCAGCCAAGGTGTGCAGATGGCTGAGCAGGACAAACAAACTAAACTGACTGGATGCTATAGGAATATGTGGTACAACAACAGGTTTTATCTGCTATGGTTTAAGTCAGATATACAATCTCCAGAGATAGTAGATCCACCTAAATTTGCCACGTCACAGGTGAACCAAGGAAATGGACAATGGAATTTCTAGTTTGTCTCAATTATTTGAGATTTTGCACCATACTGCCTTTGGTGAAAATTGGATGTCTGAAAATTTTTCCCATCTGCTCTTTCCTGTTTCCACAGAATTTCTATAAAAATCACTCCATTTTGGACTTCCATCAAATTCAAAATTATGACACAGGAGAACAGCTATTTTAGTACAACATAATAAGGCATCTTTTGCTTTAAAGAAAGTTGCATGCCTTCTACAGCAAGCTGCTCAGCTGAAGGAATTACAGGATGTTTTTCCTGCATTATTATTAATTACAGATAAATTTAACTGATTTGCATTTGGCAGATGGAGCCTCATATTCTCCTGCCAAGTAAATGTCAACAATGAAGATATCAGAAGACTAGGATGTAACAGTTAATGGCTAATCCTTAAACATACTATTCAAAAGTTATATCTGAATATAATATACACATACCAATAAACACATACTTGAAGAAGAAATACCTTTTAATAAAAAGTATAAACTATTTTTATTAGCACATTCACACTTATTAGCATTTAATTACATAAGTAATGAAATACAGCATCAGCTCTACAATATTATTGAAAATTAATTAATGTCCCATATAACAGATAACTTCAGAAGCAACTAGCAAGATAAGACTGGAAGGGCAAAGGGTACAAAGAAAAATAGAGGCAAGGACAGAAAACATATTATTCACAGAAGGAAAAGATCATATACAGGAAAAGAAACTCAGAGAACTGAGCTTTCATAAACATTTTCTAAAATTTAGCTTGGCTGAATTGATTTTACAGTGGCTCTGAGACTTGTGTTGTTGTTTTTTTTTAGCATCCCAGGTAGTTATCTTATGAGATTTCTCTTGCAGTGGTGCTCTAATGACATTTACAACTGCTGTTCCTTAAAATACTAAGGGGTTAGCACCACTTCCAGTCCTAAAACCTGATCCAGTAAGTATCAAGCCAATTACAGATATGTAGATGAGACCTGATGAGTGGACATTTTACACCTCTGACTCAGTCTAGCAACGAAACCAGGCAAGTCCCATCATTGCCAAGCCTACAATACACAAGGAAGCTTCTTTCAGAAAGTTCTCCAAAACAAGCTGAGTGTAAAGTTCTGTGGTAGGAATAGGTAGTTTCAGGATTTATGGAACCAACACTAAAGGGCGGGGGATTAAGGACAGAAATCCAAACCCAAACAACAGTGGGTTTAGGGGTAACAGAGTGCTTTGATCCCAGGCACAGCCACACCACCTTGCACAAGGTGAAGAGAAAGTCCAAAAGTCCAGGGATATCCTGGGCATTATAACCAAAACCTATATAATCAATCAATAATGGCATGATCCTCTCAGTATCACACAAAGAAGCGTGTGGAAGAACACACGGAACACATGGATCTGGAAAGAGAATTTACTTTCCATGACAAACAACAGGTATTAAAAAAAATAATTATTTACTACAAAATATTTTTGGTACTTCAAAAAAAAAAAAAAAAATTCAGAGGCCAGGAAGGAAAGGGGCCAGCTGATGTTAACCTGGAGTTTTTATATAGAAAGTCAATACTCACTCGCACAACAGGACTCCATTTTCTAGAGCCGCTCGAAAGTCTTCAGTGCCAAAGCTTTGCCTGGTAACTGCCTATAAAAATAAGAGTTGAGGGTTAATTGGACACACAGACAAAATCAGGACTAGCAAGAGAATCTTAGTAGTAGTTTAAAAAAAAAAAAAAAACTAAACCAAAAACAAACCAACAAACCCTGATTTAACACTTAGTTCATACTATTATTTTCTTACATTAATTTCAAAAGAAGCAAGTATTTAAATGCCAGTTCTTTATGCCTCAAAAGAAGTCAGATCCAACATCTTAAAATAGTTGCCCCTAGTGTAAGTCAATCTTCAGCTAAATTCCATGGGAATACTTATTATTTTCTAAAGCAATACCAGTCACATTGAAAAGCATAAAATACATTTCAAATAGAAATGCAAAAGAGAAAGTCTTTTATCTCCTACTTCATGTTACAGCGTGTATACCCATGATATCTAGCACAAAGTATTTTAATAGCGGGGGTTTTTTGTGCCACTTGCACCTAAGGCAGTGTGACTAAAGAAGCACTCCAAGTCTGCATTACCACGTGCACATCAATTCCCATTACTTGGCAAGTGGCAGGACTATACTAATGGGACTCCTTTGTATATTCAGACAGAAAAAGCAGTGAACAAGAACAATGTTTTATAAAGAACTTAAGATACCCAAACCCAAAAGAATTGCCTACAAGTTTTCAGCAAAGTAGCTTCCAAAAAAGACCCCAAAATTCAAAAAAACAAACAAAGCATTTGCTCAAGCCTATACTCGCTTGGAGCCACTACTAGATCCCCCCTGTGCTTACATTCCCTGAAGGGACCAAATTTGGCAGATTTCATCTAAACACCCAGATTAATAACCCACATGCAAGACAAAAAAGAACATATTATTCTGCCATCAGTCCAAAAGAGAGGTTTCATGCCAGCTGGGAACAGAAATCAAATACTAGGAATGGTATTTATTTGAGCTTAGAGGTCACTGTGTTGAGCCACCAGCTAATTATGAACTGCCCTCTGGGGATCCTGACTGTCCTCAATCCTGTGCAGGACTTCAGGCACACAATTAAAAGAGCTGTGGAACCCGCATGCATCCAGAGCAAAGCTACTTGTTACCACAGTAATTAAGGAAATTAGGACTGAAAAAAATGAGTTCTTGGTAAAAAGAGCAAAGGAGAGGATGGACCTCTTTTAGGCTCTGTTACATTATCACCTTATCATTTTTTTTCCTAAATTCCAAGAGGGATGTCTACTAACACCAGAAATCCTACAAATTAAATAATTAGCTTTAAGATAGGTTCTCTTTTCATTCAAATGCTATGACTTCAATCTTCCTATTGAGAAGAAAAATAGACATTAGAAAAATCTTTTTTGTTTATGGTTTTTTTTTTCTAAAATGTAACAAATAGTGACAAAAAATGAATGATGGCACACCAAAGTGAGATAAGAAAAATTTCAAAATTCAGGAACAGAAAGGACGATAGTGATTCCCCTAGAAGAACTGCACTTTATACAATATTCATATAACAGTCAGTTGCTACAGAAAAATAAAAGTTGTATCTTAGAAATATAATTGTCAATAATCACTTAAAAACACAGAATCTGAAAATTATCCTTTTCTCAAATATGGTATGGTATTTCGCTTCCAAACCTGAATATTTAGTGATAATGATTTTGTGAAAGCTAGCCAGCGTAACATAACAGCACTGAAACTTTAAAAATATATATTTATGTTCCCTAGGTTATAGGGAATATGAGGAATAGTTTAAATTCTAGCTTATATTTATGCCCTTCATTCTGCAAGTTAGAGATTTGATGTTTGCATGTCATACATTAGAACTGTACTGTTATAAGAGCTGTAGGACTGGGGTCTAGCTTTACAGCTATGTTCCAAACTCCAATCAATTCTTAAGAACCCAAAAGATGCTCTTATTTTGGAGTTGCCACTGACATCCACAGGACTACACAGTCAAACTGCTTGGGTTTATAAAGAGTTTACTGGCAAGTCATGCATGAAATAAATGTTGAGGTGTTTCCTTCAACAAGAGTTGGGCCCAGCCCAAATCTGCAATGTCTTCTATGTCCACAAACAAACTTCACTGTGAATTTGCTCTCTTAAAAAAAAAAAAAAAAAACCAAAACAAAACAAAAAAACAAAACAAAAAAAAACCGACAGAAAAAAGTCCTGGAGTTGCAGTATGTAGCTAAGGCCCACACCCCTCTAAAAATTGTTCCAAGGAAGACAGGAGCATGTGCCACTGAAGACCTGAAGCAAGTAAAGCTTCAGTGCAGCCCTCCAGAACGCAAGAATGCCACACTGCAATGCATAATCCTCTTGCCTTGAACAGCAAGAATCCACTTTGAGTACAAGGCTGTAAATGCCTCTACCAGGCTTTCAGACCTCTTAAAATTACATTAGAAGACATTACACTGGAAGCATTTGGACTAAGTTATTTGTGCAGCCGCTGCAGCAATCAACACTGATTTGCTGTACAGGATGGAGCTGTCAGACCGATCTTGTGACCCACTGATTTTGACAACTACGTAGTTTGTTGATGTTAAAATAAAAGCATTGGTTCTGCCAAGTTAGATTTCATTAATATTAACTTTCAAAGGATAACTAATAATTAAGTAATTAGAAGGTATTCTCAAAGAACAGTTTAACACTGGTGCTTGAAACCAAAATGTTTTCCAAGTTGCACAACAACTTGAATTTGTTGATGTCACAAAAGCAAGTGCCCCATTTTAAAATCTGCAGAGTCTGAGTACTTTTCTCATCATGGACTTTCATGTGGCTTATACCCAGTGCAGAGCCACAAGCTCAGCTGCAACTATGATAGCCTATCCAGGAACCAGATATCATTAACAAATGCAAAGTCAGACTGGCTCAGAGTTCTCTGGCTTTTAAGAACCTAAGCAAGACAAAGTGAATCCCACCCTAAGATATTACATCTTCAAATTATGTCTATGATTTCTGAGTCACTGTTTGTTCATTAAAACTGCTTATACTGGGTGTGGTACTCTTATGTAATAGGCATAATTGATTTTGGACAATTTTTCAACCACTTAGCCATGTGAGCTGCCAAATAATACAGAAAATATCTTGCAAGAGTGATTTCTAGCCATCTTTGAACAACATCCCTTCCCAAATTATATCTCTTTTCTCTCCTCCATTCAGCTGAATACATTCTACTCTTATCACTGCTTTTTTGATAGAACCAGAGCAATGACATAATTAAAGGCTATATTATGAAATCAAATGTAATTGCTGCTATAAAACAGTTTAATTTTTTTTGAAAGACAGCATCCCCTAATACTTTGGTAATTTGCAATTGCCAGGTCCAACCAATTTTCTCCAAACAGTATGCAAATCAAGTTTTTATTTAAATTTAGACATTTTAAAAATGCTTATGCACAGAGGGCTCATTTATTTTCAGGTTTGCTGTGACTCCTGTAGGAGGAGACAAATCAAGAAGAAATAACCAAAGATCAACTATTCTGACCATGGTATGACATTAAAATCATCATGGACTGAACAGAAAGCACATAGCACAGAATATGCTGATCATATGCCTCAGTACCAAAATGATCACTGAGTACGTTTCTTTGGCTTGCTGTACTGGAGGCCAAATATAGCTGATCATAAGGCAGGGCTGCTTTGCCTTAAAAGCTATCCAAAGTTGAAAGATCTTTTAATATTAATAATGATAATACTACTAATAAATACTAATGGAGTTGATGTCAAGTTGTTTCCATGGTTTACACAAGTTTGAATGGCTCTAGCAAAAAGGCAGCTCTACCACAGGCCAGTTGATGTTTACCACCACACAAAACTCAAAGTGAAGGGACTTGCAGGTTTCTCAATTTAACTTTGCAGTGATGGAAATAGCCAAGCTAGACTATCCCCATGCCATGCAAGAATCATACCACATTCCCAGGCATGCTGGCTGACCAGTTTTCCATCACAAAAAGCTGCCCAGAGACAAGGAGGCAGCGCTGTGCCACGCCCAGCCTGCAATCTCCTCAATGCTCTCTCCACCTCATTCACAGCTCCTCTGCCACCCAAGCCTTTAGACAGCACCACCTCAAACCATGCAAGGTCCCTGTGCATCAGAAATGCTGCTTGCACCAGCCTGAAGCACACAGCTCCCTGATACAGGGATGGAGGTCAGGGATGGAAAGAAGATTCAGGACACTGAACCACACACATGGGAGCAACTGCTTGAAGGCAGGCTTATGCCAGGCTCTCACAGGGCAAACAATTACTCAGAGGGCAATCAATCAGATCAACCATTTGATTATCAATTTCAGGTCCCCAGCATGGCCTGCAGCAAGAAAAGCCAAATTATGCATGCTGAAAAGAGGACTGCCTGTCTTCTGCAGGGAACTGGGACAGTGAAGCAAAGGTGATGCAATGGTGCCATCCCCAGAACAGAATTTTGGCTACCCCTGCCAAGTATGTCACAATGCCTGCCTGAGTGGATCACCTCACATTCACATGAATGTCTGAATTGCTACCTTTCCAATGGCCTTTTTTCTCCTTACCCATTACCAAACGCTTGGATCAGACTTCATGGCAAATGGCCCTGTCTTTAAAAAATCCCAGCATTGTATTCCTCCATTTGTTCCTGCAGGATGCACAGGAGATACACACCAGCCAATAAGCAAGCATGCAGGCAACTCCCACTGTGCTGGCATCTGTACAGCAGGGCCAGGCCTGGAAGTACATCCACAACATGTTGCATTTTGAGTCTACTGCATTTTATATCCAATTGTCAAAACATGCTATACCTCAGCTCAATGGATGTTTTACGTCTATCATGAAAGAAGAGCAACATCAAAAAAGGAAGTAAAAAAGACAGTAAAGATTTTTCCCTCTCCTGCACTCAGATTCACTATCCAAGTCATACCTGCCCTCTTCATGGCTATTTACTGTTCCATTTAAATGCCATGTAGTACATGAGCTTGTCTTTGAACAGTATGTGTAGTAGCTACCAGAAAATGCTGTCATTATGCTTTGAAGTAAATAGCTTGTGCTGCCTGGCATTTGCAAACTTCATATCCAGTCTTCTCCTCCCGAACTTTTAAACCAACTCCCACCTAAAAAAAAAAAAAAAAAACCCACAAGAAAACCCCAAACCAAAAATATCATAACATTTCTGCAATTTTCTCCTGTAGTAATTTGCTTTATCTAAATCCCTCCCCAAGGGCAGGTGGTAGGAGCCATTTTTAGAGGGTTGCTGTACACAATCTTGAACACAAGTTCAAAACCAGCCACTTGGGGTTTTGCAGCAAACAGCCCAACCACAAGGATAACTGGATTTCTCAAGGACAACCAGGAGAAAGAGCTGCTCATTTTTGAGGTCAGCAGGATCTGTCTCCCTCAATTTTGAGCCCCAGGAAAATGTACAGAAAGAGTGGGCATTCATAGCTTCCATCCACAGGGAAATACTACTGGCATTTCATTTCTGGTAGCAGCAGGGATGTCAGGTCCAAAGCAGGCAAGGTCATTGTGGGGAAAATGCTACTATTATGGGAAAAATGCTGCTGTCTTCCCTTCTGATCAACAATTTAATTCTCAGTCCAACAAACTTTTGAGGGGTCAGTCAACAAGTGCTCAAGAAGCTGGTAGCCACAGAGAGTCTCCTAACCAGCTCTCCAGCAATGAAATTATGACACTATCCAACCTAACAACTGCACAAGGGACAAAAACAAGACCTGGGTTTCTACAAAAGCCTCCTCTTAATTTCAAATCCCCACACCTCATGGCTAAATCCATGACAGGATCCATGGATTCCAGTGAGGAAAAGAACTGGGGTGTCTGGATTAGGAAAAATATCTACAAATAAATGTGTTGTATAATCTGACTGCACAACAAAAGTAAGAAGGTGGAAGGAGATGCATATTTTTGCCATTGATTACTTATGCTGGACCATGTGAATGTTCCTCTTTATCTTCACAACAGTAATGCTTTTCAATTGGAATAATTCACTCTCTATTGCTCAATGCAAGGCTGAACTGCCCCATTTAACCCCATACCCCCAAATCCCTAGGCATCATTACATTTCAGAGAACGTAGAAATTTTTCAGTCTTCAGCCCAAACTGCCTTTGATAGCAAACCAGAACAGATATTTATAAAAGGAAATGGTTGATTATTGAAAATAAGTCATAACTGTTATTTTCTATCATCAACATAATGATGGGGTCCTATTGTGCCATGCCTTCTGGACAAACATACCAAGACGCTTGAAATAACATACAGCTACATTCTTACAAAAGATGAAGGAAAACAATGAATAAGGGGCAAGAAAGAAGGGAAAATGTTACTGGTGCTGAAGGTGTGAAAAGCACAGATCTCTGCTCATCAGATGTTTATGCTCTGCTCTTTTCAGCTTTTCTGTCAAATCAATGTAGGAAGACAATCCGAAGGAGGATAGCAAAGTTTTCTTTCCAATAGTTCAAGGAACGCCTGACTTGGTGAAACAATGCTGCAGAGAGAGCAGGGATAAACACTTGGGATCAATCAACTCAGTTAAGCTTTTTCCCCCACAAACAACATCATACCACAAAGGAAAACAAGATGAATAGGACTACTGTTGTTTATCCTGATGACTGTACTGACAGGTGTCAAATTAGGAAAACCAACATTCATTACTTTGTGTGACAAGTGTAACTGATTGTGCAGATCTGGGCAGCATCACATAGATGGAGGTAGGTGTTCCAGCAATGCAAAGCTTGCAAATACAAAATGAAATATGAATGACTAGACATCTCTGGAAAAAAAAAAAAAAAGAAATCACTGACATTTTATTTTTAGTTACATAGCTACATCTGATTTCTTGGGAAACTATTAATTCTGTAAACACCATTTAAATGCACACTAGCTCTACAGCTGCCACCTTAAGTGATGCATGCTGATTTAAACTTTAACCACACGTTCACTTTCTCATATGCATTTACAATTAATTTCAGTTAAATAAAAGTGGATATTTATTCACCTTCCCAAGACAACAGAAGACTAACATTAGTAATTTAAAATTTTCCAGTTGAGCTCCATAATAGTTTAGTGGTTCGTGGTAAAAGAATGGTGGCATTGGGCCCCTTAACCATAAATATTCCTTACTAAACAGAGAAAGGGATAAAGTATTCATGAAGAAACAAACATCCAAACATTCTGTTCATCCCTGAAATACGCAAAAAGCAAGCACTGAAGTTTTCTAAACCACTGTTTTACTGTGAATTAGTTGAAAAAGACAACTTTCAATAAAACAGGTTTTTACATACTTATGGAATTCAGTGCTTCTTTCTGACAGAGAAAATAGTTAAACATACCCAGAGAACAAGAATTATGAAGGAATGGTTTCCAGAAAAGTCATCAACTGAGAAAACAGAAGAAATTACAAGGAGAAATTACAGTTTCACTACTTAGATATCTTTTAATGACCATGTTTCATAATATATGCACTCTCATGCTAGCCAGATTTTGAACTAGCCCATTGTAAAAGTCAGTCACTCCATACACCATTTTTTATTCTTTTTTTCTGAAACATCTACATGTTCAACACTGCACTGGTTGTTGTCTGACCTTAAGCTGTTAACACATTTCTAAGTTGGGGGATAAGCAATCAAGAGACAAGCCCATCCATAGCTGTTGCAGCTGGATATATGAATACCATGCATAGCTACATCCTGTGTAGTGTCCACCTGGGGCATAAAAAAAGCTTGTCCTGGAGAGAATATCAGTATGTTCTCAATATCTTCCTCCAGATTTTGAAATAAAAATACTAGAAGAGTATCTGCAACAACACAGCTTAGAAGACTCAAGACACGCAAGGCTCTGTATGTCTGGCTGAGAAGTCCAGTCACAGGAGAAAGCCATGATCTTCCTGCTGTCCTGAAATTGCACCAGAGCCTCTATTCCCACTCTCTTCCTCATGCCCATGTGAAGGGTCTGCATTTATAAAGTGTCCTGTAATCATCCAGGCTATTTGTGCTTCAATGGAGTACTAAATACATATTAAAAAAACCCCAACTCTATCTCCATGTAACTCCCTCACACACACCCCATCACCTCTCCCCTGCCCCAAAAATAAGCACATCAGCTGAAACAGAGGGTCCAAAGGCAGGAGCCACAGCATGCTGGAGATAAGGAAAGGACAGCTTTCAAACTTTTGTGCAGATTCTTGAAAGGCTTAGCATACCCAAAGATCCAGTGAAGCAGCGCCCTAGAAGCCAGGTAGTACATGACTGATGGGATAGGGAGTCACTTGCCCTCGAACTTCAAGTTCAAACAGCAATAATAAAAAACTCTGCCCCAAAAACCTGCATGCAAAATATGTCTGTTTAATATCTTTTGTCAAAGGAGGAGGAAAAAAGCCAAAGACAACTGCAACAGTTTTCTTTCAGGGGAACCGGAGAAAAATAAAATTGTTTTTAAAAGCTTCAATGCAAATAGAGGCATTACAAGCAATATTAACAGATAAAATACTATGATAATAAAAATCATATTACAAACATAAAAATGGACCAAAGCAAATATCAGCTTAGACTTTTTTGCTGTAGATGTAATAAAATAACATTTGTCTAACATTATAATCTATTTTATATTTAGTATTTTTAAAAAGGCTCAATTTCACTGCAACTGAATCTCTAAATATTTTTATATTGCTCATTCAGAACAAAAGATAAATGCAAACTATAAAACTCCTTTGAATGTTTACATTTCCTAAATTCAGTTTTATGCTATTATAATTCCAGGTTAGAGTCTACACTGCAAATTTCATTGCATGCGCTAAAGTCACTGGCCTCTATTTTTATAGGAAGGGCCTCAAAGAAAACATTATCTTTGCTTATGCTGATTAAGAGAAACATGCTAAAACTCTGGTACTATTTGCAAGCGGGTCCCTGTTGGGATTATTTATATACGTGGCAGAATCTAACAGAGATACCAGATGAAATGGCCAAGAGCAGAGCATGCTTCTGCCCTAGATTACAGTTATCTCTTACAAATTGACTACCTTGATCTTAGGTGTATTCAATACTTTGATTTTTCATGTATTTTAAATACTTCTCCATGCTTCTCCAGAGAGCAGTGCTGGTGCCATGAGCAAACCAGGGAGTTAACCAAAAGGTCTTGAAATGATATTCAGCAGGAGGAGGAAAAAAAGGCATTAGATAAAAGAAAATGCACACGAAGGGGGAATGCTTCAGATACAATTGTTTCCACAGGTGTTGCAAGGTTATTCATGCGTTAAAGTAGTTTCTTGTTATTACTAGAGATTCGTCAATCTCTTCAAAATTTTCAGCCTTTACTGGAAGCAGCACTTAGAGCAGCATTCGTATTGAGACGTGCATTGAGCCCAAAGCATTCACCAGCACTCCCCCTCTCTCTCTCACACTACACCCATTTCTGTGCACATGGGGTTCAGGGAACCTTCTCTGAGCATCTTCCCTTCTATCCCCACATCCCCTGACTTTTATCTCTCTCTTTCTCTCTCCTACGCACGCGGGTTTCCAAGCCATTTCACCAGGTTTTCTTAGCTCATTAACAAGGAAACAGATGGACAGTGAAAAAAGAAATTGTGCGGAAATGAACATTTAACAGGGTCAAAGACACCACAAAGGCAATTAGTGTCATGTACAGAGACTGGAAAAGTAGTCACTACATCACTTCCTTGTAAACTGTGGCACTTGGTATTAACTGCAGTGCTTAAACAATGCAGTTTAGAAATTTCAATATTATCTAGCAGCATTTATGCAGAAATAAACAATCAGGTGGAAGTCACGGAAATTAATGCTGACTTCAACTGGAGAAATATTATGCTCTTCTCTGAAATTTGAATAACTCAGGGGAAAGGGTTAGCTTAAAAGAACTCCACTGAGCTGACCTGTCTAAATAAAATAAAAGCGAGATTGTAAAGCTCCTGTTTGGTAGCTGGGGGCTTTCTCAACTACATTTACATTTCATTATGTGAGAGTAGGTAAGCAGAAGGGGAAACTGTATAGAACAGCAACACCAATAAAAAAAATGATGCCGGGGTTTTCCTGGCTGTTTTTTAGGACCTTTTAAAATATGGAGTTGAAAGGAATAAAAACACATACATAGAATTATACCGAGCTATTCGAACTGTGCATGGACCAATTCACTCCGCTGGGAGCAAGACTTTAGAAAGCTCCCCTTCCCAAGGGCCGTGGGGATGCTGCGCTCCGGGTGAGTTCCTGCACCCCGGCAGAGACCCCTGGCACTGCTGCACAGCACCATCTAATGGGAGACACCACGCACGGCTCATGACCACAGGCTCCGGGCTTGTGTGCAGCCCTTCTCCTTGGCAGGAGATGAAAGAAATCGCCTCTGGCAAAGAAATTAAATAATTGCAGTCAGAGGAGGAAGAACGGCTGTGGAAGAAATTTAAGTCCAAGGCAGCCACAAAAGGATGGCGTGCATTTGAAGAGATGACAGGAGAATAACTAGAGGAGGCAGCGAATCAGTCTGGGCAAAGGAATAAAGAGATTTAGGCTCAGCAACTTTTGCTGACCAACGCTTGTCACTGATTAGGTGTTTGAAGAGTTCCACAATACGAATGCTGCCCTTTCAGAGCATTTAAATAAAAAGGACTATTTGGTGAACAAGTAGCAAGATAGTCAAGTGTCTTTACGCGTTGAGAACTCTGAAATGAGCATGTTCTTGTGCTTAAAGACGCAGCTTTCAGCCTTTCAGAGGATCCTGTTGTAGCTGCACCTCCTTCAAGACCCTTCCATCATCTCACAGTGGGCACAGTGCCACCCTGAACGGTAACCACAAATAATTCATAACTATAGATTTTTTTGTCGTTGTTGTTGGGGGGTGGAAATATCAAACTCCTTCACTGTTTGAGATATATTTGGCTTTACAAAAGAATCAAATTACATCGCTAGCAGAAATCAGGCATCAGGTTAAGTAACACCTCAAAATCAGGACTTCACCCTATTTAACAATTTACCATGACTTGAAAAGGTCCCTCTTTATGCACCACATTGACCTGTCATGTGTCCTTCCTATCTGAACATTCTGATGAAGCTGATGGAGTGTTTATTTAGCCAAACACTACTAGCCAACTCTTGTTCTCCAGGGATCTCTGATGCATGGTTTGCAAAACCAGAGACAGCAGGCGCAGTATCAGCTGCCAGTCACAAGCAGCCCCATGCAGGGATAATTGCTGCTCTACAATTAAAGAATTAAGGTGAAGAGCACGAAGGTCCAGCAGTGAAGCAATGAGTGACAATTGCTGGCCTCCCAAACTCCTAAACTTCCCCCTTCCCACCCCCTTTTCCTCTTCAACATCACCACTCCACTTGCGATCCAGGGTGAGGATTGCACATGACCCAAGTGTTACTCAACCACCTCCAGCATGACACTTCCTCCAGCCATTTTTTTTGCTCCTCTGCAAATGCAGGTTTATTTATTTAATTATTTGAGGAGTTGAACTGGTTTGACAGAGTGCTTGCCTCCTTGCTTGGGTGTGTAGAAGAACCCAAGATAAGATTGGCTACCATAGCAGCTACACAGAGTTGCTATGTACACTGCCCAAAGGTAAGATTTAATTACTAGTCAAAAGCAGTCTATCTCCCTCTGATTACATAAGACAATTATAATTTTCTTGTATTTATTATGACATCCTTGCAGAAACGCTCATGACTCTTTGTAAACAATTTCATATTCTGCAAGGGAGAGGCAAAAATTCACATCACAGTCTCCATATGCAACCCATTAGGCATTTTAAATGTGAATCCTCAATATCAACCTTTTTATATAATTGAAAATTCCATGTTGATGAAAAAAATTGTTGTTGTTATTCAGAGGAAAGCAAGTCAGCAGCGTACTAAAGAATTTATCTGCATATGGCAAATATATCCTTTCTGAAAGACACACTCTGACCTTAAGTCCTGTGCAGAAAAAAAAGAATGTTCAATCAGCAGTGGGCTGGTTCACATATATTCACATAAATTCCCCTAATGATACATCTACAGTGATTAAAAAAGCTTCACAAAACACACACAAGAAAAGCACTGACACACAAGCAGGCAAATTGCACTAGAAAATGTATCCAGGGCTATGAAAATAGTGTTGAAGGACTACTCTCTTTTATTCATTTAGTAGGATTAGGTTTGTGCCTTGTAACTTTTTTTTAGATTATGAACAGATGCATGTACTTTGGGCATTTTTTTATCTTTAGCTTAACTTTATTTTGTATTTAAAAATAACAAGGCATTAAATGGAGAAATACCATCAAGTAACCCATACAGTTTTTCATAGACACAATTATCTATGCCCTGGAAGACTGAGATTTTCTTCTACCATAGGCAAGATGCCTCAAGCATTTCGGGTTTGAGCCACAATGGTTTCTGTGACCAGCTGTCTTCCAGGGCATGCAGACTCCAAGAATGTCGGAAATTTTGCCTAGCAACAGACAAAGCACAGACTGCCCCAATTTAAACATTTTACTCCATACATGTTGCACGAAGTTATGCCAATTTCTGCTGCTTGATCTAGTAAGTGATTAGGATTTCCGCATGAAGTTTTTTACCATTTTATTGAAAGCTCAGCAACAAAGATGTTTCTCCTACTGTAAGAAAAACAAAACTGGGAAGTGCTTTTAATATTAGGTCACTGCTTTATCAAAACAGAATGATGTCTTTGGGGATTTTTTAATTCAGAATTCCAGAGACAAAGGAATGATACTTTGTAGCACTGATGCTATTTCCAATGAAAGATTAAATTCTGGCTTTGGGGCCATCACAAAATCATGTGTTTTACTGGGCATGCATACTCTTTGATAATTTGTTAGATCAAGAAGCTGGATAGAATTTCAACATGAAGCATTCGAACGTGACTTGCACAACATTCACAGACTAACAAAGGAATTATCCCACCAAGTTAAACGTGTTGTCCACCTCAGCCAGCATCCTCAGCCTGGTGGTGACACGCACCAGGTATGTCAGCGCGTTTGCAGGGTGGGGAGGGAGGATACCAGTGCTTTCTTATTTAGAGCAGAGGTGTTCTAGACTTCTCTGTAATTAAATGGTAAAAAACACAGATAGGGACAGCAACACATCTTTTCATAAACAGTTCTCTTGCATCAGAAATCATGACAGAAAGGAGAAATGTCACCCACCACTTCCTCCTGTGCCTATATACCAAGCCTTAAAAAATACTTAGTTGATTAAAGATTTCTTTGTTTGCACTATTCAACACATGGAGATGTGCATCCAGAAGAACCTGAACACAAGTTTAACTTGTAGTAAGTACAAAGTGATAAATCTATGCAATGCCTTCTTAACTAAGGCACACACCCATGAATCTGCTACTAAAAACTCATGCATCTTATGCTGGACATTATTTTCCAAGCCTGGTGCCTCAGTTTGAGAGCCTGTGTGATAGCAAGTGGGAATGCAAACACAATCTGGGAGTCACTGCAAAACTGAGCTCATATCTCTTGACATATTCTGACCTCTGCTGTTATAAAATGGAATTTATTTTGACAATTATTTTTTTCTTTAAAACACTGCCATCAGCTGAATAAGAATTTTCAATACCTGCAATTATCCAAGGAAAAGAAATTATGGGAAAAATCACTTTTACATTACACCACGAAACATAAACAAAGTTTCCACCCTTTTTTCCTCCCCTTCATGTTTCTACCATCCTGTCATTTATTATAAGCTGCATCAATTGACTGTTATATAAATACACATTTTGACACTCTGTATGCTACCACTCATCCTTCTCTGAGAAAGCATTGTTTTAGGCTTTTATGACAGATACCAGCAAAACCACCCAGCACATACCAAAACAGAGACTACCACTAATGCGAAATTATTCATACTAATTTTAGTCAGCTCTTTTTTATTTTTCTAGTAAGTTGTACTTTCACTAAAAAAATATTCTACAGTAGCATAGCAAGCTCTAAATTATGTACAAGTCTAGGACTCTATACTGAATTTTGACAGCACTGGTTAGGAAAGAAATCATATTCTAAATATACCATACATTAACATTAGTGAAAGTGTGAATCTGAATAAACAATGGTATGTATCGGTTGGAAAACTTTAGACAGCAACAAAATACAACTTTTTAAAGTTATAGGTACACTTTGAGGGGAAAAGAGGAAAGAGAGGGTGTCCATCATGATTCTCTGCTTCCAAACTTCTTTCCCTTTTGGATAAGAAGTCTCCTCTCAGACCTTATCTTGAAGATTTATATTTGAACCTGTACTTATCACAAATGCTCAAAGAACATTTTCTCTTCCTTTCCCATCGTAACACCTGTCACACTTCAAAATAAAATTGCCTGTACAGCTTATATGATTTCCACCAGACTTGCTGATTGCCCGTGGCTTGAGAGATGATGAAGTACTTGATCAAATATTTATAAGCAGTATGAATTTAACACTATCTTCCAGCCAGAAAACAGTTTTGATTAAGGAACAGAAAGACAGCAACACAGTGCACAATAAGTGTTCCAGCACTAAATGCTAATTTTATCTTTATGTCTAACTAGGGAAGAGACCCTAATGTAAAATCAGCTAGTTCACCTTTATGCCCAGAACCTAACTCCTGTAGTTCTAAACACAAGGAATAGTCTTGTTCAGTTCTTTTCAGTATGTTTTCTACATTAACTGTGTTCTTTCTGAGCACTACTAAAATTAATGGAATTTTTTATTGTTCTGCAACAACTTTATTTTTACCTTCATGCATAGGTTTGTTTTCTTTTTAAATCTTTGAATACTTTTCTTCTGCTGAGAGAAACATATTGAAATTAGCCTTTACTGGAATAAATGCAGGAAATGCAAGTGCATAATGTAGACAAACCACTGAATCTTAAAGGATCCTCAACTACAGTTACAAAACAAGCATCCATTAAAGCCCAGCATAGCACCTTATTCCACCGTACAGATATCCCAAGGCAGCCTGTTATTTTACACACTCTCCCTATTTCAATGAACATCCTCACACCTTCTGTTTTGCCCCACTTAAAACCAGCATCTGCTGGAAATCAAACCTCCAAATGTTACTGCACCCCCAGTAACCAATACCTAGACTGTCAGCAGGGATGCTAAATAGTGAGTTATACAGACTACCACAAGTGTCTTGTAAGATTTAACATTACAACTGACCTTTTAAAAATATGGAACTACTTCAGATAGGACACACTGAGACACCTCAGCTTTCCATTGAAAAATTTTATTAATATATAGAAGAATTTTGGATGATATAAGGATGAAGCTTAAGTTGTGCTCACTTTGTATAGAGACCACCCAGCAGCATCCTGCAAGTGGTCTCAAGGCTTAATTAGTTTGACTGAACATCTGTCAGATTCTGTAATACCCTTGAAAAGAATAAATAAAGTACTATGGTTAGTTTAATTTTGTGATGAGAAATCGAATAGCCTAAACCAAAGTATAGCATGATTAAACAGGAAGTCTGAGAAATCAATTCACAAAAATAGAAGTGAATAAAATTCACACAACTAGCACAAACTTTAGGTAAAAAAAGTAACTAAAGACAAAATACAGAAGAAATTCTATGGCCTTACTAGAAGAAACAGAAAGGACAGAGCAGGCGTGATGAAAGTAAATAAACAGATAATGAAAAGATGGCTATGATGCTCAGTTAAAGAGCTGGCAGATGCTTCAGAGAAGCACAGGACTGGGAAAACAACCACTGAGAGAATAAGTATCGAGATGGCAAAGCCTGGAAGAATTTGCATAATTGACGTTCTTGTCTGTTCTAGAGCATGCTCGAAGCCATTAACAATTATCTTCAACTCAAAGGGCTGGAAAGGTCTCGCTGACTGAAAAAAAATTTGAAAGTAAAGATCCTCTTTTGAGGTGTGATGACATGAGAAAGAAACCAGAAGAAGGGCTAGAAAAACATTTAGACTATTCTCCCCAACTTTAGCTGCTAGAAGGGTATTAAATATTGCTGACTCACCACCAACACCAGGACACAGCTTTTTGGAAGGGAGGAACACTATGGTCTGAAAAGTCACTTCTTTTCCCCTGCCTCAGTAAATAAACTGGTTTGACACAAGAAAAGCAGCAAGTGTACTATATATGAACTGAAATTATGCAACTGGAAAAAAAGCCTCATTTTTTAAATTTAAAGACAGACTGCAGCAATGCAGTCTATGGAAGATTAAAAGCCCATGACAGGAAAGTTGGAAGACCAAAGACGTAAAGAGCAGGTTTCTAATGAGTCAAATGGGATAAGGTACTAAACTGGACCCAAGAGAAATTATTTCAAATAACTCTAGTGTGTTCTTCACAGAATTAGGTGATGGAAAACAACTGTATTATTTAGAAACCCAACCTGAGACATTGCATGAGACAAAAATTCCCAGTCCAAGTCTTAAGTTGGAGCACTGGTGCAAAGTTCAGCAAGAAAAAAAAAAAAATAGTGTGGCTACAAAATCTTCTTCTTGAAACAGGGCAATAGGATATTCCTGCACATCTCACAACAATGTTAACTATAATTTACAACAGACTTAATGTCAGTTTGTAGTCAGTCACCCTCACACCCTTTTATGCAATGACACTGCTTTAAGTGGTTATTCACCAGGCTGTATTAGTGCTGTAGGTGTCCTACTCTTAGTTTGGTTCATACTATTTCATGTATTGTGCTTCAAGAAAAGGCACTTAGGACTATGAGGACTATTTATTGCAAAGAACAGCTGAGAGGGAACACTTATTGACCAAATTTATCAAAGCAAAATTTGCACTAATGGATTTACTTCGCAGCAAAGAAGATTGTCATGCATTAGGGAGGAAAAGTTAACCAGGAAAGTTAAGTACCAGCTTTTAAGAGGTTAAAAGAGAGAGAGAGATATGCCAGGAATGGTCTAGGTATAAGAATTTTTTTTTTTCCAGTTTTACAAAAGAGTAGTCATGAACTATGTGAACCCTATGCTCCTCTGAGCCATATATGCAATTTCTACATAAAAGAACTTATTACTCACTCAGTCTCATCTAAATACCAAACCCAGTGAAAATTCTTAGTTAAGCATGTATGCATCTCCATGATTTAAGGCACAAGACAGAACAAAGTGAGTTTCGGGGAGAGTTTTTGCGGTGTTTTGGAAATTAGGTACTTCCCAGCAACTGCTCAAAACACACAATAAAACAGATGCAAAAAAACCACTCTACAAATATATCAGTTTATTTTAGGACATAAAATCTAAGTGCCAAAGCAGAAATTTAAACCCGTTATGCCCACTATGACATGGCATTTTTAAATCAACAAAAAGGAAACACTGTATACTCATGGTGGAGGGGCTGGCAGGAGCACTGCCCCCACAAGTACCTGCAATTACTCCGATCAGGATAATTGCCAACTCTGAAGGCACAACATTTAAGTGATGCTTACAATTACCATGTTTAACCCAAACACTAGGCTCTGTAACTCTGTTGTGGTGGAAGACGTATAGAGAGGTAGGACTTATTTGAAGGCTACAGGGTTGGTCACATCCAACTTATGCTCTCTAATGAATTCTCTGATCAATACTTTTGTATGGTTAATTCTCATCAGTTGCTGGGGGAAGGGAGGAAGAAACTGATTGGGTTTTATGTGCAGGGTTATTAGTGTTGCACTGCTTAGAGGTGGCCGACCTGTGCTTCCCTAGTGATCCTGGGAGCACTGGAGATGCCTGCAGAGATGGCAAAGTGCAGGGTGCTGGTGCTGAGGATGCCTATGCACCCCCCCGGCACTTCCTACACTTACACAGAGATTACAGGATAGTCAGACAACAAATAAAAAATGTTTCCCTTTCCTTGATGGAAGATGTTTTGAGCTAGTAAAAATGACTGACCTACAAGCTCTGAAGGACAAAGGGCTCCTCCTGGGCACCTGCAGTGACAGAGTGATGTGGGAATGAGGCAGGTAACAGTGGAAAGAATAACTACAACCAATGCAAGGTTTTCTTTGAAGAACCTCCAGAAACCACATAAGAAAAATAACACTTTTTTTCCTTTGGAAAGGAGTATTCAAAGTAAAAACAGGTCTGGACTTCATCACATAGCTTTTGGTCACAGGTGTTACATGAATCCACCTGCTCAAGGCATTACTTCAGATACACATATTAAAAAAATAAAAAAAAAAAAAAGAAAAAAAGAATAAATTTTTTGCCACCTCAAGGAAGAACATGCAAACATCAACACAGCCTTGCTGCCAGAGGTGGGAATAGAAGAAACACAGGACAGAAGTAGGGAACCCTAGAAGATGTGTTGCTCATGTTTGCATATGAGAAATAAGGAGGTGGGAAGATGAGAAGAGCCACTTGGGTTTCTGCCCCATCCCCTCCAGCCCACCCTGGCAGAGTATCCAGCACAGCCCCCACATAACCCTGCCTCGGGTCTGCAGTAGGGACATGACATTTGCTGCACCTTGGTCTCCTGCCTTCATCCCAGTGCTGGAAACATTGTGAGCCTGGATAATTCCAGTTCCACTGCTGCTTCCAGCCATCCTGTGCAGCATTGCAGCTGAATTCAGGGACATTACACAGAAACCTGGCAAACTGGAACAGCCCCAAGGCCTGATGATAAATATTCCATGGTAATGACACTTGGCACCACAAAGGGTGGCAACACAACCTCAAAAAACCAAATATGAATGTCAAAAGCCAGTAAATCAGAGCTAGCCCTTCAAGGTTTTGTTTGGACAAAGATTTGTAGTAGTCAAGGCCATACCAATATGTCAAAAGATATATCCGTGAAGACTCACTGTCAGTTTTTGTATTAGATTTATCAATAGATGACAAAGGACAGATTTGGGGTCAATAAAGGAAATTACCCATCTTCCATTTGATTACTTTGAAAAAAAAAAAAATTAAATAATGTCCAGCCAAACAACCAAAAGGCTTGTCAATATTCTTACCTACATGCAGGAAGATAACTACCCAAAACACATTTTATTAAAAAAAAAAGTACAATAAAACAAATCTGAAACATCTATTCAACATTATTTGAAAACATCCTATTGTGAAACAAAATATTTCCTTCATAAACAGTGTAATGGTAAATTGAGAATCCCTGCAAAATATCTTCTGAATCCTTGGAGAGTTGCAACACTCTGCCATAGAAAACATTGTTGCTTTAACAAATCTGAAAACTTAGCACAAAGTGAAAGTGGGTTAAGAAATAAACATCTTGATGTCTAGTGAACTTTTTTGCAAATAAACTTGGGATACTCATACCTCCACTAAAAGTATTTTTAAAACTCTACACTGGAAAAATACTATGGCAGAAATTCTTTGCAGCTATTTACTAGAAAGTGATTTTGCAAACATTTTTAAGATCTCTGTGCTACTCAAAAATACAGAGCAGTATTCAGAATAACTAAAAGTAACTGAAACAAAACAGCAACTCAGCTTCTGTCTTGATTTTATTTGTTTCACATAAATGAAACATTTGTGTAATTCATAGCATCTGAACATAGAACACACATTTTTTCAGTATGACATAGTAAGGGATATTTTAAGATGCTGGAATGTCATTAATTTGTGCCCCTTAGCTCAGCAATTTGTAAATGATTAGCTCTAGAGCACCAAAACAAAGTAAAGCCTGTCTAAGCCCATTTCATCCATCCATGGGTATTTAATTTAAACACCACTTAAGATCCAATGCCAAACCCCAGCATATGTAATTTATCATAACATTGAGAAGGACATCTGATGGCTTCCTGTAGGTAGATATCATATAAGAACGGATTTTTTATTTTTTCTTTAAGCCTAAATCTTGGTCCTTTCAGATTTCAAACAAGTGCCTATATTTCTGCTGGTAACCAAGTCCCTGAGGAGCAAGGTCAGCTTGAGATGTCACTGTCAAGACTTTTCCTATAGTGGCAACAGGAGGAGAGGGAAAGAAGAATGCAAATGCTATTTAACTATTTTTCTGGTTACAGAGAAATGGGATCCTCACAGCTTCTAAAGGAAAGAGACTTGTGCTATCAGATTGCTGTTCCTTGCTGAGTTTTACAGGAAACAGCACATCTTTGGCTCTTGTGCTCTGACACAAAAGAGCTGCACCAAGGGCTCCAGAGCCATGGCAGCTCTGTAGCTCTGGTCTCTAGATAATCCTTCAGCTCTGAAGAGGCTGTAAGACTCCCCAAACAGGGCTAAAAATGAAATTACACTGGGACAACTGAAGACCTCCAGAATGTTTATGAATATCTGGCTCCAGGAAAGAAACTCTCCTGACTGCAGACACTACTTTATGTTTGTTTATTTTTTAAATTTCATGAAACAAAACACACCCACTTCTTCTCTTTTCATCCTGTGCAATTCAATCAAAGTCAAAGCTTTGGTCTGAAGTTTAAGGTCTTCTATTTTATTTTATTTAGTTCTGGGCTAGCCTTAAAGGAGCAGTGAGAGAGATTTAAAACTGACTAAATCATTCACCAGAAATACAAGTTTTCTGCTCTTAGGCACCTATAGAGTACACTTGTTTCAAGCTCTTCAAGAGCTTGAGAAAAAAAATCTGAGCTTCAAAAATTCCTGACTTTAATTAATGACTTGCTTTAACTTGACTTGAAATTAGTTTAATCACTACGAAGGAGCAGTGAAAACAAAAAGTTCAGCATCACATGATATTTTAAAATAACTTCTTTAAGTTGGTACTGCACAGACTGGACGGTCCCACTCCTAGCCAGCTCTCTCTGTCCTCACAGCAGGAAGGGACAAAAGGCTGCTGTGGCTTTTTGTGTGCTCCCAACACAAATATTTTGATTAGACAGTTTTATTCACATGTATAAATGAATTACAGTGGGGTATTTTAATAATTCTACAAGTCTTCCTTACCTAATAGGTTGCAGAAGCCCAAGCAACATACTGGGAGACAGAAATATTGAAAAATGATGATCCCAAATCCTCCACACCTCAACAAAGAGAAGCAGAATTTAAGAATCCAATTGCCAACTTAAAAAAAAAAAATAAAAGAGCTCATTTTCATTTTGAAAACTTATCTCAAAGGTTTCTTAATTGATTGTTTACTAAAAAATAATAAGGGAAGGTTACTCTGAAGCAGAAACACAAGGTAAATATTCTCCATAACCTCAGAAAGATACTTAAAATTTACTGTCACTGACAACTCTTTTTATCACCAGTTGGAAATATCTTCTATTTTGTGCTATAAAGAAAAAACTTAAAATTCACAGGCAGGTTGTTGTAGCAGGTCTGAGTTGAGATGTTCCTGTTCACCTCAGCTGGGCAATTTCCTCACTCTGATGGGCACCACTAAAGCAATCAGATTATTTAACATCCTATGCAAATTCCTGGAGATGAATGCTCAAATCTGCCAGCACACAGACAAACAGAAATCAGCAAAATCAGCAATATGCTAATTCAGCATGATGCTGAACTTAATGCAAACATCCCTAAAGGTAATCAACAGGAGATGGGAAGCAAGACAAATTTGGGAACTGTAGCACGAGTTACAGCAGAAGGCCCACATGATGATATTCAAAACAGAAAACCCCACTCCACAGACTGTTTATGACCTGGAACAAAGAATCTTTGCCTCCTCCTAAAAAGACCCAATAAAACAAAAACCCACAGAAAACCTCCTCCAGCCATGAGCACATCTTAAAGTTGTTGTGGCAGACATTCAGTACTAACCACCTTGAACCTTCTCCCCCACAAATTTAATCTCTGCAGAGTCAAACAAATATTAATAATTGAAAAGTACTCAAAGTTATTTTACTAAGGGGGTAATTAGAAACTTCATTTCAATTTAGCAGCTGATTTTGAGTTGGCATTAAACCAACAGTAGCTTAAAAGAAGCTATTACACGGATAAGTTTCTGAACAACCTTGTGAGTTACTTGCTGCAGTTTGATGTGGCCCTCAGACTTCAAAGGCCCCTTTCATAAGAAAACAGGACAAAGGCAGAGAGGCCCTTATCATCATCTATAGTAAATAAGAGACAAATCCTCTACACACTAGAAAGCTGATGCAAGGAAAAGACTGAACTTTGCATGAGCTTCATCAACGTTTTAGGAGCCTGAAATTATCTAGCAGATTTTTGATTAGATGATGCCAGTAATTCGGAAAGGCAACAGCAAATAGTCCAGGAGCACAGAAGCACACAGATAAAAAGCTTCTGCTACTTTGCCATCAGCAGATGTTTGTGAGGACCCATCACCAGACCACAGTGGAGCACGTGCCCAAGAATTTCCTGACACCTCAGGTGAACAAGGCAGAGGTTCCCACCTGGGCACACAGAGCTCAAACTCTCCTGGTTTTCTACAGCTCAGCCTTGGTGATTCCCATCACCCCAGTCATGGATAGACAGGAAGAACTGACAATCCCTGGCATCTGTGTTTAGAGGAATTGCATGTTAAAGCCTTTGTACCAAATACACATGCTGCTGATAATTAGACCATGTAGAAACATAAGGATCATCCCTTTACCAGAATTCACTGATGGAAAACCAGCAAGGACATACAGCTTAAAATTAACATTGTGTGAAATGAGAAGTACAAACCCTTAAGTGGAAAACTGCCAAATGTAATTTTCACAATTACCATTTAATTTAAGAAGCAGATCAAAAGGAGCACATCATTTACATTTTCAAACATTAAGTTTTAAAGATCAAAGACCTCTAGTATTTCCAGACTGCATATATGTGAGTAACTCGGTTCAAGTAATGAATCTATGCAGAGGGAGAACATGAGCTGCTCGTTTGCTCTGTGCAGCAGTTTCCCCATAGTCTGGGACTGCAGCATGTGGTATCTGCAACAAGCAGCATCAGCAAGCTCGCACTGACACCAAATAGGAACAGAAGCAAGGGCTTTAAAGGCCTAAAAAAGCATGATAACAATTTTCTGACTGCTGCAGAACTCTCTCCCTGAAACTAGCCATTGCCTCAGATTTTTTCACAACTGCAGCATGACAGCTATGACTTAACAGTACTTATGCAACGTTCCAGAGGTCATTAAAGATTCCACATTACCCAAACTGTGTTTTTGTGACAGTGCTGTAGCCTAATTAGGCTAAAAAATTAAACAGAGAGACGTGCACTATGTAAATATTCCAAAACAGGTCACTTAAATTCCGTGTAGCAATGAAATAATAACAGCAGAGGCAATGATTTAGTGACCACTAGGAGCTACTGCAAGAGATCCTGGTCAAATTAAGTGTAAAGTAGAAAGTGTCCTGGAACTTATATCCAGGAAACAATGGAACTTTTAGTTCATACTGAAACCTCATGCCTACTTCTCAAAAAAAACACAGCTCCAAATTCAGTATTAAAACCAGATTTTTCTTAGCAGAAAACCAGAGAGCATCATTAGCATAATGCTAAATACTAAACCTATGCTAAAAAAAGACATGATGGTTTAAACTGAGCCAGTAAACAGGAGCTGCACCTGGAAGTTGAGAAGATGACCCAAACTTCTCTTAATAAGTTGAGGAGCATGAGACCACCATGCGTGTAATGGTCAGCTGTGTTCAGTACTTCATTACTGGTGTTTCAATAACATTAAATACACAAAGTATTCCTTATAATACACAAAGATCTTCAATACACCACACTGTCTATCAGACTGGTCCCAAGCATGGGATGGATTTTTATCTGCATGTCTCTTATGTTCCTATTTCCCTTCCAAATCCCAGGATTAAAACTACTTTAAAAGTAGACAGGAAGGGATATATAACACTAACATTTACACAGCGACTTAAATTCTTATAATATGGCATTAACATCTAATAAAGGAAAGAAAAGGGTACATGAAATCCACAAATCTCTAAACGTGAGAGGGATTAAAGCATCTTTCTCAAGAATAGGTTTTCCAACAGACACTTCTCACAATAAGGATGATGCATTCTCTAACTAAGACTATAAAACTCTTGAGAAGATGAACTGTCATTGTATTTTTACAATAGTTGAGGCACCTATGTGCTATTACTCTGGTAAACAGGTCTTCCTGAGAGATAAAAGCAGTTACACTGAAGCAAGTTTCATACTTCAAATCTTCTCTCACAAAATATGAAAAAATAAGTGATGAAGAGAGCTATGTCTGGCTGAAATTAATGCATGGCAACCTAATCTCAAAGGATATTTATGTTGCATAATGCTGTGGGTATTCTTGCCAGACCTATACTGGCTCACATGGACTTCTGTGTTGGAAGCCACGCTGCTTCCAACTCCCAGCCTACATCAGGTAGGCAGACACTGTCAAAGCACTTCTTAATCTGTCTCTGTCCAAAATTAAAACCACTACATGCAACCTAAGCAACATTACATGCACCAATAGATTAAAAAATGGGTAAAATTGCTGCACTTCACATCTACCTCTACTAGTAGTCTGCAGAAAAGTGCCCCTGCCCAAATGGGAATACATATTTCCTGCCTCCAGGACAAAACAAAAGAAAAACCAACACATACACTTCTTTGCTCGAGTGTAGAATTACTGAGGTTGAGATGAGAAGAACTTGGAGATCCAGATTTCCTCTCCACTCCTGCCCCCAGGAGCAGTGTGTATTCAGCTGAGTATGCATACACAAGGTTCACCTGTTCCCATACTCCAGAACAGTGTAAAAATAAAGGTAAGACATGGCCAAGCTACAGCCACAGCACAGCTGGGTTAGGGATAGCACTCTAAGGAAACAACAAAAAATAAAAGGAGGCTGAGGAAGGTTGGCATACCTTTAAAAACAGCCAAGACACACCAAGATCCTTTCCACATTTCGTTCCCCCATATCAGAAATGTAACATGACAGAGATGTCTTCTCCTTCCAGAGAGACATCCTCCCCTATCCTACCTCCTCGGTTAATCACAGAGGGAAGGGAAAATAATCAGATGAGTCACCACTGCTGGGTCTGCATGGCTGGATCGCATCTAACCCATCAATGCCCCAGACACAGGAAACCGAATTGCTGCCAGCTTCCCGGCCCCATCTGCCGAGACACCAGGAGCTGCTGCTCCAGCCTTCCGCTCCATCACCACCCCCGGGCAGTCTGGGTCCTGCAAGGGACCTGCCTGCACACACAGCCCCCAACTCTTGTTACTGAAATCTGCTTGGTGAGTGTTTTGTGTTCCAACAAAATCAACCATTACACTGAGAACCACACAAGATTTAATCCCTTCTTAACAATGGGATACCTAAATAAGTTTGGGAAAGAACATTCATTTTTCTACCATCATTTCCAAAGGAAGAGAGTTTTCACAAGGAAAGATCAAAGATTCTGCTGGAAAATGGAATGACACAAGATTTTACTTGCCACAATAAAGGAAAAAAAAGCAATTTTAGAAATTCTTAGCTGCAGAGGTGACAAAGGGAAGAAAACAAAAAAGGAACAATAAGCATGAACATATAAGCATTTTTCAGTCATATCTAACAATAGGCTTCCATGTCCCATGGTAAGTAAAGCAGATGAGTTACTAATTTTAAAATACATAAGTGAAAAAATTACAATAACACATTCAGAAATTTAGAATAGTCTGAGGCTGCATTCTCCCAATCTTTTAAATGGCTAAATGCAAAGCAAATGCAAAATCCCCAAAACAACACAGATTTTAAAAGTTGGCACATGCTATCAAATGTCACAATTTAAATACTTACAAGGTAAGAAATTCATGAAGGAAAAAGTAGTTATTTACAAATAACTTCAGGTGCACATTTCTCCTTGTCCCTTTCTGAGCCTCTCTTCTCTGTCATTTCCTCAGAGCTCACAGCTCCCAGCCCTCTCCACTGACACCTGACATGCAGGCCTTCCTGGAGTCTGAGATCCCTTTGCCAGACCTACCCCAAAGTCACAGAGGACTTTGGGATTTTATCAGACACATGAAAGCTAGGTCATTAGTGAGCAACCCAGTCTGTGCATTTTAATGGAGATTTGTCTTTGAAAAATTCATCCACACATAAGACTTGTAGCTGTGAAGCAATACCCTCTTGAATAATCATCAAGTTGATGTTTATTATATCAGGGAATTTTATTTGCCTCCACAGCATCAGGCAAATGTCTGTGTAAGATATCCATCTGTACCTGGAGCTCACGCCTTCATCCTCACTCCATTTCCATTCAGTCTGAATAAGATCAGCTACAAGCAGCCTTTTTACTGAATGTTGAGAACTCACAATGAGGATGCCCACTTGACATTAAAAAAAAAACCAAGAAAAACAAAACCACCTCCCGCCATACACAAATGTACATAAAGGTGAGGCCCTTGTAGTTAGCCAAGACAGTCAATGTCACTTTGTTACAACCCCTTATATTGGCAGAAGAATCTGCAACCATATCTGGCCTTATTTCATTCAGGATTACATTTTCAGGTGCATCAAGTGTCAGTGGCACTGTTTAGGCAAACAGAGCATAATGACACAAGGAAGAAAAAAGTTTTTCCTAGAGCAAAAATGCAATAATGCCTTTGTCCCCTGCTTCACCTAATCTTAAACAGTTTCCAAAGAAGCATTTCAAGGCAGCGCAACAGGTAATGCTACAAAACTCCTCCAATGCAGTAGTGTCAAACCTGCATCTTTATTTTTCCTCCTCCACAATCACTTTGACATCTGGCTTCACAGAAACATTAAGGTCAAAAAAGATTTTTAAAGACCATCAGGTCTAACATTCTGCTTCCTTCAATGTCAAACAGCTTCTAACTAATAGAAATAGGATACTTATGTCATATTTCTGGAGGCATCAGCAACTGACACAGGACTACTATGACTGTCTAGGCTATGTGATTACCACTGGCAGAAAAACTTGACACTGTGCACCCATTCTCCACTTCCAGCGCCCCCAAATTCTGACATCAGCTGCACAAAAGGAATGTTGGAGCCCCATGGTGTACTGGCTGGTTTTTCATCCACTTTCTTAAAGTAAGCAGGAAAAAACATCCCACACTTGCTTCTGTTCTTTATCACATCTTGATTTATTAGCTGACAGAGTCATTTGACCACACAGAAAATCTCAGATCAAACTCCACAAGCTAGACTTTTCAGTTCCTTCCTGAAGGAAATAATAATAAATAAATAAGAAACAGCATAGTCAATAAAGCAATTCCAGGAAAGAATTTACAAATAACACTGAAAATTGGTTTTGGGATTAGATTGCCCCTGTGAAGGGCAGCTGATGATGTCTGCACAACTGCTGGGTGAGATATCCCAATACCTCTGAAGCACCATCTCCCAACCAACCTCAGTGAGACACAAGGACTGCTTCTTCCATAGCAGAAGTCAGTGTATAAGCATGTCAAATACTTTCAAATGCTTTGGCTCAGAAACTCCTGGCAGAGTTTCTATTTAAAACAGCTCCAACTGTATTTATAAGCCTTATGAAATTCATCCTGAAGAAGTTATTTATGGCTAGAAGCCAGCCTCCCTAATCCAGGTGTCTAGCTTATACCTCGACCCTGGGCACCTAGCAAACATATCCTGAGTCATGTAAGGAAGAGATCTGGGCAGTGAGCAGAAGCAGGTGACTTGAGAAACCTCCAGGGAAAGAGGTGGTTTGTCTGAGTTCAGGTGTCTGCCTCTCTTCATCCCACTAGTCAGCTGCAACCCAACAGCAAAGCTGCTGCCAAAAAGCCACCTCCACCAACACTACCTCTTCCCTGGCAGGCGCACTGGTGCCCATCTTGCCTTTCAGGAGCCAAGCAAATACCAAATTCCACAGAACACACTGATCTTGCCCCGAGCCACATCACCAGAGCATCAGACAAACACCACTGCCACAGCAAAAGGAGGCAGGGGAAGCACGGGCTGAGGATGGGAGTTTCAATGACACCTTGCTGGGATAACATCTCAGCACTCACACAAAACCACGTTGTGGGATCTACTGTAGGAGGACAGCTTGGCCCAAACAGGAGTTTTCACTGTTTGTGCTAGCTGAACTGATTTCAGCTACACTAACTCCTTTAAAGCTCTGACACATTACAAGGATTTTGACTTTTTTGGCCAACACAGTAATAACTATTTTCCAAAGTTAGCATATTGTGTTCTTTTCTAATAGTAACAACTGAAAGTTGAATCACATCCAGAAACAAAACTGAGAACTTTCACACGAGCGGGTACCAAAAAATATGCCAACATTTGCATAACATGTGCCAACACTGGCAAAAAAATATAAAGCAAGTCTTATAATCTTCATGCCCTTCTAAGATAATCCCAGATGTTTTGTATCACAAATGGAAAACACTGTTGAAATTAGGCCTCTCTATTCAGTAGACCACAAGTAAGAGTTTTACAGCTAAGTATCCAATTGGAAGCTAGCACCCTGTGAGTCAAATCCGTACATCTTACTTTTCACTGGAAAAATAAAAAATTAGCACTAATAATAATCGCTAAATTCACATCATCTTGCAGAAGCTCACAGCGTTAAGAACCACAGAACCAATTTCAAAGCAGTTTTTTTCACTACATTCCTTTAAAGTTAGATTTTCACTTGGATTGACAGTATTCAGAAATGTGAAAAACAGCAAAACCAAAACACTCCTCCCAAGATAATTTGGATAATAAGTGAGGTGTGTCAAGCACACCTTAGACCAGAAGAAGCACTTCTATTACACTGGGTCTGAGAGCACATTCTGTTTTTCATTAAACTGTTGTAGCTGGAAAATCCGTTTAGAAAATGATAGTTAAGAGTTATATTAGTTTTGTTAAGCAGAAAAGGTTGGGGTTTGTTTTGTTTTTAAAAAATGTCCTGCAGGAGTGGACAAAGGAACTTTAAAGTGGAGGAGTGGTAGGTACAAGAAACAGCTGGAATGTATCTGGTTCTTACAACACAATAAAACCCAAGTGTTTTCCAAAGCTCAGCAAGGTCACCGTCAAATGTAATATGCACAAGTGCTCGTTAAAAACTTAAATTTGGACCAAAGAAAAGGTGCAAAAAGTGAGTCCACAGTAGTAGAGGAGGAGGGAGCAAAGCATGCTAAACATGGAAATCATTATCATCTCACTTTCTCCCAAAACTACAGGCAGAAAAAAATGCACGGCCTCACAAAACTGCAGAAAGAATCAGGACACAGTTCAAAAAACAAACAAAAGGACAGGAGAAAAAGAACAAATATAATGCCACAACTAACTCTAGCTGCTAACCACAAAATACAGTCCGGAAGAAAACAAAAGCCTGGTCAGAATTATCTGCAGTTCCCCTTAAGCTGCAATGCGTTTCCCCAGTATAGAAGACATACCCACTTCTATAGTCAACAAGTTAATTCTTTCTCAAAGTGCCTGCAGATGCTGCTTTCATTCAGAATTTAAAACAACGCTCAAAACTACAAAGAGAAACTTCATATGGGAAACTACATTGTGAACTCAGCTCAAAGCTATGCATGCCCATCACACAGGACTATATGAAGATAGACTTTTGATTATCCCTGAGAATTTCCAAATATAGACTTGAAAATACATAAACCCACCTTGCAGAAACCAGGAAATAGATTTTACTCTCAAGCAAAAATTAGTCCCATTTTTCTCTCAAACATATTACAGATACCTTTCTGGTCTGGAAGCAAGGGGACAAAGTAACAGAGAGAATAATGTTGAGCCAGATCAAATGGTATCACTGTCACCCTCTCCCTCTAACACATTGTTGCTAGCCCTATTATATGGCATTTTTCCACAGGACTTTCACAGTCTGCAGGCAATGGAGAGAACATTATTTCTAGGATTAAAATTCCCACAGTATTTATTTCACAACATGTACATTTATACATCAGTTAATATTTATATATCAACTGGATACACTTAGATTTAGTCCATGAAATACTCATTGCCAAGAACATACACACAGTAATAAAATATTGATGCATCCACCTAAAGCAGGGTTAAATACACCCCTTATATAAACGTGAGCCAGGACTTTGGCAGCTGTGCTGTAAGAAGTTCTCCAGAAACCAGCCCACCCAGGTTTTATGACTTGACAGAATTACCCAGTATTAAACATGGTTTAGGGAACAAAATATATAGATTTTCCCTTTTCATTCACACATCTTTCATTCTGGCACTATTCAGGATATTGACTGACTCTCTACAGACTATCCAAGAATACATTACCCAGAACTAACAATTTTCTTTTTTTCATAATGATTAGTTTGACTTAAATAAAGGTACCTACAAGAAGAGGATTTTAACAGTGAATTGAGTCTTCCACCTCTACAGTTATTCTTCCCATACCAGACTGTATGCATTAGATTCATGCTTGGCGGAGAAACAAAACAAAATAATCACTGAGGTAAGATCTCTATGCAAATACAGGGAAAACATCACTGCTAGACCTCTTGCTGCATTTGCAGGAGCCATAAAAATATACAGTAGAAATGCAAACTTCTAACAGCTTCAAAAAAAAAAAGAAACATTTGGTGACCACATGCCAGAGACCATTCCCTGGATTTGATTGCTGCACTGTAGGTCCAAACCAAAAGATTTCAATAAGTTGTCCCAGTTCTCAAGTTTTATCCTCAAGTAGACTCTTTCTACCAAGTTACTTAGCAAATCTGCTTTTTCAGTCTTCTGAGCAGGTTTGAGAGTGTGGGGGCAGGGAGTGCACCCATTTATACACAAATTAGTTTTCTCCTGTAAAAAGAAAAAGTCCCAAATAATTTTCCTACATCCACTGTAATGCAATAATGCATGCAGCTGTCAATACACAACAGCATTCAAAATAATTAGGTAATTTCACTACCTATTTAATGGTGAAGACAGGAGCAGCAGAGGTATCCTTAGTTGCCATCCAGATAAGCTGGGCTTTTTTCTTTTAACACTGTCTATTAAAAATGATAAAAACCTTATCTTGCTATAGAAATCCTCATGGTGAAACACCTCTCTCCATCATCGCTGGGCAGTGTTAGCACCAGGAAGGACTTCTGCTGCAGTGTCCCTGCATGAGGAACAATTCCAGGGTTCCAGGGCCCTGCGTCTGACTCTGAGACTGATTCTCTCAACACACTCTGATGAAATTAGTAGCTCTCAGAACATCTGACTTACAACTCTGTAGGAGTTACTAGAGAATGAAATTCAGCTCACAAGAAGAGCTATAATAATTTGCAATATTAATAGTTACTTGGCTGAACACCCATTTTTCACTTCAGTGGATTTGTTGAAGTTGCTCCACATGCTTTCCTACAGCTCTGCTGCTTCACTCCAACAATTCATTCAGGCACACGCTCGCTGGCCACCCTCCCGCAGACTGGATCTGTACATTTGACTACTTCAGGGGAAAAAAAATTCAAGTGTTATTTGCCTCAAGGCACTTTAACTAAAGATTTACAGACTTTGTGGGTCAGGTTTCAAGTTGCTTTAGCAAAAAATTTCAAACTATAGACATTTACCAGAAGATTAGAATTTATTTAAAACACAGAAGAAGAATCAAAAGCTGAGACATTTTACAAGAAAAAAGCACACACTTCTTTCCTCTTGAACTCTTCAAGGGGCATCACTCCTAAAAGAGTAAAGCATGTGTTGGGGGAGAGGGGCTGTGTCTCCCCTTCATTCACAGGGGTGGACTGCAGAAACAGAGAAGCAGACTGCCCTCCCACATCTTGAGGCAGGAAAACAGCCTCGGCAGTCTGGGATATTTAATAGCTGGGGGAAGAATGCTTTGGTTTGGAGGAACAGCTTTTGGCTTGCTTAAGTTATAATATGGAACAGAACACAGTAAAACAATTTTAACCCAGCTATTTCTAGCTTTGGCAAACAAGCTCTACCTTTCATAGAATGAGAGAAAATCCTGAGCTGGAAGGGACCCACAAGGATCGAGTCCAACTCCTGGCCCTGCCCAGGACAGCTTCAAGAGTCACACCATGTGCCTCAGAGCATTGTCCCAATGTTTCTTGAACTCTGCCAAGCTTGGTGCTGTGACCACTTCCCTGGAGAGCCTGTTCCAGTGTCCAACCACCTCTGGATGAAGAACCTTTTCCCAATATCCAGCCTAAGCCCTCCTGACACAACCCATCACTGGTCATTAGACATAAATCAGTGCCTGCCCTCCATTTCCCCTCATGAGGATGTTGTAGACTGTGATGAGGCCTTTCCTTGGTCTTTTTCTTCTTTGAGAAACTATTTCAAGTTGTGCTATTCCCATGTTTTAGTCTCAGCATGCACCATCTGGCCAGCTGAGGTGCCAAGTGAAGGCTGGGCTTCACATAAGTTTGACCAGCACCAGTTGCTCCAGCCAGAGCTCAGAAAGTGCCAAAAGTCTCAGATGCAAGAAGCCAACACCACTAACCGGTGCTGGCTTCTGTACAAAGGACACCTGAGAAGAGCTTAAGTTTTGCATAGAAAATGACCATTCTTTCCCTCAAAGAAGTAGATACCCTTAACAGGGAGCTCCTGCACTGAATCCACCTGGTGCAACTCAGACAGACAACATCCCCTCCCAATCCACACAACACATGAAACACAGGAGGTTGCGGACCACACTTTAAGAGGTCTTTGCACTGTGAGGACTACAGATCTTCCTTGTCTGCATTATCACAAACTATGCCTCAGCATGAATCTGAATTACAAAATCTTTGTTAAAGTAACACCAGATACAAGATGCAATTTTTTGTTGTCATTATTCTTAATCAAGCTCTTTGTTCTTTTTGGGTTTGGGTTGTTTGGAGGTTTGGGTTGTGGGGGGCGGGGGACTTGGGGATATTTTTTGTTGGTTTGGAGGGGTTTTTTGTAGCATCAGAATTAGGAAAAAATATTTGATCTCACATGAGCCAGTAGCTGCCCTACAGCATGGAGAATTCAGCTGGGAAGAGGCAGAAAATGAACCTGACCAGGACACAGCTTTCTCTCACCAAAAGCTTCAAAAACATACAGGGTAACTTTTTTTTTTATGATTTGGGGTATTTTTACTCCTCTTGGGATCTGAAAAATACAGCTGCTTATTCCTGTTACTAAAAAGCCCTCAGCTTCAAGGTTGGAGGGTTTTTTTAAATCTCAGAGTCCATACAGGAATATGTTAACACGGCTTTCATTAGCAAAGGGAAAGAGTAACAGTTTACAAAGATATTTTGGCTTGTTCCTTTAAATACATAGTAGCTAGTGTCTGTATGCTTTCATCTTCCTCTAATGTTAGGGAGAAGCTGGTACACAAAGCTTTACCAAAACATCAGAAGTTCAAGTTCGTAAATATTTGGAAATCTGCCTCATCTTCAAAACTAATTGTTTAATCATTAGAACTCACCAAGTTTCACTCTCAGTCATGTATACACCACTTTGTTTCACCAAGACTAACAAAACCTTGGGACATGTCTCATTACTCTAAAAATATTATTACTCTTCCGTACAACAACGGAAATTGTTGGTCTTTGCTTTTAATCCATCTGGACATAAAGAGCAGAGAAACACAACGGTTCTTCTGAAACACAAACCTCATTTCATAGGAAAATAAATATTTGCATTTTCCTTCAATGCTATGGAATTCCTAGCATCCTGTTTATCAATACCTTCAGGTTTGCAAGTTACTCGCTTTAAAATAAAATGTTTCTCCAAGGGGTAAGTTCAAAAGTTACTTTAAAATGAGAACAGCTTTCACATATCAAAGGATAGCCACACAAATTAGATTGGGCAGGAGGGAAGCTGAGCATATGTTTTTTCCCCCCTACACAAACAGTACACACTTCACACTCACATCACTTTGCTAGTGCTCCCACATGCTACTGGCAGGCAAAGACACAAAACCTTTTGTAGCAATGGTACAACCAGCCAGTATCATATGAAATCCAATAATAATTAAAACAAATCCCCAAACCCTTAAAATAAGATTTTCAAAGACAACATTACATCACCCAAATGAAGCTAGTTAAAGTGAGCTTTGCCAATTTAAAGAAGGCAATGCAAGAAATGTATAGGTGAGAGAGGAATGCTTTAATTACTTAAACTCACAGCTAGCTCTTACAAAATTGACACATGGGGAAGCCAGGGATGCTATAATTACCTGGATTCACAGAGGACACAAAACTGACACTTGTGGAGGTCATTTGGGATACCCGTGCCTTTGGTGTTTTCAGTTCAACATTCTCAATAGATTTTAAGCACTAGATGTCATTGTTTTACAGAGGAAACAAAGAAACCTGAACTTAGGTCTTGATAAGCTTATAAAGACGAGGGGCAAAAAGTAACAAATATCTTTTTTTGAATATGTCCTCCTTCCGAAGTTACTGCGATAGTGGTTCTGACAACATTAAGCTTCATCTTAAGCGACTAAGCCCAAATAAATAAGCTAAATAAATACGTTAAAATACATGTAAACCAGCACCCCATAGCTCCTCTTTAAAAGCACACCGTGACTCTGAGGGAGGCTGTTCAGTATTCCTAACATTTCTCAGCTTCCACGCCATCAGCCTCGCTCGCTCAGCCGGTGCTGCCCTGGTCACACTCAGGTACACCCAGGAGCAAGCTCTGTCCCCCCGCTTTGGCACGTAGCGCACCGGTGTGCTCGGGGTAACGATACAGAAACACGGGGATTTACGTCAAGCGCAAGGCAGTCAGACAATCATGTTTAAAAATAGGAGAGAAGAAAATGAGCGTTAATTTCAGGTTGCTCTCTGTCCTGAACTCTTTCGAGACAGGAAGGAGCGCCTTTAATTCAGACTGTCTCGGAGCAAGCGCTACAGAAGTAATTTACAAGACGGCAAGAAATTATAAGCCTTAATGACAGGAGGGCAACCAAGCCAGCCTTTAATTTGGATTGCGAGGAGGGGACGGCGGCGATACTGCACAGACAGATCTACTGCAAGTTGCCACGATACTTTCTAAAAATAGCAGCCCACAGCTGCCGACAAAGAATCAAAGTTTGGGGCCGCGTCCCCGGAGCCGCTGCCGGACGG